>CM031239.1:59704661-60304661 GCA_018340775.1 Taxus wallichiana var. yunnanensis | reverse complement strand
AGAGGTGGAAGAGGTTTGACAACTTGTTTGGTAGGTAGCACTATTTTATGTTTGGGTTGTATCTTCTTGGGTAAAGGTGTAGTAGTTGGAGGTGTTGTAGGTTTTACTACCTCTTTAGATGGTAATGGGTTCTTGCCTTTTGATTATACCTTCCTAGGTAAAGGTGAAGGAGTACATGATGCAAAAGGAAGGTAGATAGAAGAATGGGATGGGTTATCCAAGGTGATAATGGAGATGTAGTGAAGGTTGTTGGAAGAGGAAAGGTGGAAGGTATTGGTTGAAGAGAAGGAAATATCATGGGTAGTGATGATGCTAGTGGAAGTGGCATGGGTACAGTCATTAAAAAGGATGTAGGTAATGGTGAAGGTCTAAATTGTGTAGGTAAGTTAGGTGTAAGAGAGGATCATGACGATGAGGTGTGCTGCTATATTTTTAATTTACCTTGGGTAGAAGGATTCTTGGCTAAGGTGGATGGGTGAGGTCCTAGGATGGATGGAAGTTGTGAAGGTGACAAAGGGGTTGTGGGAGAAACTAGTGTATGTGACCTAGAGGTTGGGTCCTTCTCTTAGGTGGGGAATAATCTTTTTGCTAGTCTCGTGAGGATGTGGCAAAATCCAACTTGAGAGGTGGTGGACTAGGCTTGATGTTTGCATGAATCCCAATGTGGTAATGGGTCTAGGCATAAAGGAAGGTATAGGTGCAAGTAAGGATTTAGGTACATCAAAACATTTGGTTGTGGTAATGATTTAGGTGTAAGAGAGGGTAATGAATAAGAGGCCACTCCATTTGGCATGGGTGTAGTTGGTTTGGTTGTCTAAAATATCGTCGGATAGATTGTGGAGGTATCAAGAGACAAAATTTTCATCCGAGTTGAAAAGGGTAGCTGAAGGCTTCCCAAAGCATGAAATTATGAACATAATTAAAGTGGTCAACGAAATGTGAAAATGGTATGGTTGTAGGAGGAGATGATTTTGATTTGGTAGTAATCCCTATAAATAATTTCTGTTAGATAGGAAACTGTTCACTTTAGACTTTGTGGTTAAGAGATCCGAGAGTAAATCAACAAGATATTTGAAGGATGATGGAGATTTTTCACCAATAGGAAGAGGTGATTCTAATGGATCTCCTATGGGTAGATAAGATGATGAGTAGTTTTGTGTAGGTTCTTATTTTGGTGGAGAGGAAGGTGAGTATGAATCTCTTGTGGGCATGAGAGTTAATATTGTGGGTTGTTCATTAGGTTGGGAGGTATAAGGAGAAACTACATCAAGGAAGACATGGCGAGACTCCTCCGCAAGTGAAGGGGAGATGAAGGAGACTCCCGTGGGTAAAGAAGTAAATGAAATAGGTTATTCTGTCGATGAAGGATCTCACCCCAAAATCTCCTGATAGAGTGAACAAGAGGAAATTGAGGAAGGGCCGGTATGATGTCAACAAAAACATTAACCTCATGAACGTTATTTTCATTTTTTGAAAGTTCTCTAGTTTTGTTAGATGACGGGGTTTGATTCGAGAATGGATTATCAAGATATGAAAATTTCGATTAGCCATTGTGTTAGGGTTATCAAAGATGAGATATCCATTATCTAACATTTCTTGCAAAAAGGTTTTGAATGTTATACAATTAACCTCGCTATTACCTTTAAAGCGATGATAGTTGTGATAATCATGTTCCTTGTACCATGTAGGTATAGGACGAGAGGGGTCAAAAATAGTATGTGGTTTGATAGGTGTAAGGGTAATGGCATCATCCTTCAATAATTTTTCTAAAATGGTGAAATAAGGCTCTCCTATGGGGGAATACTTGCATTTCTTTCTTTTAAACTGAAATTTCTTGATGGGGATAAGGTTGGACAAATTTTTTTCTTGGTTAGATGGATGAGACGGGTTGGATTTTAAAACAACCACATTAGCAAACCCCTTCATTTTAGAATAGGTATTTTTGGGTTTGGAAGAAGAAGAAGTATAATTCGATTTGAACATGATGTTTTTGTTACATAGTTGTAGCTTATTTTCTTCAAGGGTACAAATTTCTAGCTTTCGAGCCATGGTAAATGCCTCATCAAAGGTGCGGAAGGTTTGGACCTGAAGAGTTGGTGATATATATCCTGCACAAGCCCCGTAAACAATTCTACTAACTATGTCAAAGGTAATTGGAATATATGTTGGTTAGTGAGGTTTTGCTAAAGAATGAATAAATCTACAATAGATTCA
This sequence comes from Taxus wallichiana var. yunnanensis, assembly GCA_018340775.1. Classification (NCBI taxonomy): domain Eukaryota; kingdom Viridiplantae; phylum Streptophyta; class Pinopsida; order Cupressales; family Taxaceae; genus Taxus; species Taxus wallichiana. The sequence goes on along the minus strand of CM031239.1, from coordinate 60,302,447 downwards.
TCTTCGTATTGTCGTGTTGCGTACAAGTCGGTAATGTTGACCATTTTGACGATATTGATCAAAAAATGGTCCAAGAAGTCTTTAAGCAACTTGGTTGAATGATTAAATAGAATGCCTAGGTAAACCGTTATACCAATCCAATGCTATTCCTATCAAGGACATTGGTAATGTTCGCAAGAGAAGAGCTTCGTCATGAGTGATTAGATAACACCCATGTTTAAAAGACCACAAGTGTTGTTGTGGGTCCTATTTGTTGTTGAACCATTTGAATTTGGGAATTTCCCAATGTGTAGGGTATGGATGAATCGGAATAGATGGATGAATGGGCTCATTGCAAATTTCATAATAGGTCAAAGAGGTACGCAAGATGGAAACCAATTCTTCCAATGTATGCATCTTTTCCGTCATATTTTTTATAAGATCATTGGTAGGTTGTGATGATTGGGCACCCCTTGTAGTATAAGGGGAAGATGATGAGTGTATGATGAGGATGACATCCTAGTATATGGTGGTGCCAAGTATCAATATCGGCATGGAGGAATAGATGTAGCTAGCAAGTATCCTGAATATGTAACAGATGAAACAGGAGGTTGTTGGTGATAGGTATAGGTAGGTGGAGTGGATGTGAAAAATCTCATGGTAATTGGAGGGAGAGAATGTGGGATGGAAAGGACAATGTTTTGAAAGAGAGTGTGGGATGCCGACATCATGGGTGGATGAGATGCAATGTGTATAAGAGGTGGTAGGTGTAGATGGGCCTACACTCAAGAGGGTTGAAGGAATGGTTGACACCATAGGAACTACTAACGTCAAAATTGAAATAGATGTCATAGGTGCAGCAAATATTGATGATGTGGGGTCAAGTTAGGATACCACAAGTGGTAAGGTGGAAGAAGGTAAGGCTGAGCTAGTACTAGCCGACACGAAATGGGTGCAAGGGTAAGAGGAATGGACACAGGCATGTCGTATACCAGCTGTCCTGATGAATCTTGAGTAGATGAATGGGTGAGATAATATTATAAGGTAATGGGGTTTTGGTCAAGGAGTCTTGTGAACTCCTTGTCACCCATTTTGATGATAATGGGCTGAGTAGGATCCATAGGTGATAGGATGGAAGGAGGTGATGGGCTAGGCGGGAGTGGCTTAAGGATAGAGTGGAATATAAGGGTGTTAGCTTGGCTACAAGTCAAAACCATGTGATTTAACATAGATATGGTAATCTTCTCTCTGTAAATGACACAAAAAAATAGAAGAAATGGAGAAAAATAGTTTTGAAAGGTGAAAACGTGTGTTTTTTAATGTAAAAATTAAAACATAGGAATCAACGGTAGTTAAGTAACCGATGATGGTGATAGAGGGTGACCAATGACAATTACAGTGACTGATATTGGTTACTGTGGAATAATCATTTTTTTTTATAAATGTGGTAATAACTAATGAAAATGAAGAAAAATTTGTAATTGATAGTGATTGCATAGACCTAGAGGTATGATGATGTATCTGAGAAACCCCATAAAGAATAGAAAAGTAATGAGTTTTATTTTGGTAAAATAACCCAAAAACATAGGAAACCAACAATGGTTAGGTAAACTGATGACGGTCGGATGAGTAAACCAATGACAGTTGTTGGACCGATGCTGGTCACTATGAAATTTGAAAAGATGGAGAAAATGAGATTTGTGACTTTAGATCAGATAAAATACCAACACGTAAAACTTGAGTATGGTAATGATGAACCCCGTCACACTCATAAACAATCGAATAAACCAACTATAATTGTGGAGTGTTAAAGGAAGAAATCAATGGATAATACGACCTCACAACTCAAAACAGAAATCAAGCAAAAACTAAGAAACATGAAATCCTATTAGTGAATTTTATGTTTTAGCTTATGTTATTTAGGAATGACTTATGAATAAAACAAAGTTTTTAGTTTGATAAAAGGTACCTTACGAAAATCCAAGAACTAAGGATGGTTTTAGATAACTATTTGGTGGGGGTGGTCCTTCCACTGAGATAATGATTGGATAGAGAAACCAACTTGGTGCCCACTGTCAATCCTCTGATCATGTGATCATTGACAACTTCTTCCGAGTAGGATGTTGTTTAAGAAGATGTGTAAATTTTTTAAGTGGTTTGGTATAGAGAATGTGCAAAGTGAACTATGATTGAATTAGTCAACCATCAGTTGGGCATGACTTCCAGCATATAGGTTGCCCTCAAATTAATGTGAGCTACAATGTGACATACCAAAATGAAATGCAAATGTTTTAAGCCCAAATCCATGATTAAGTTTGATGTAGCAAATAGAGAACAGAAGAGGAATTCTCTTTCACTAAATGCAATACAGTAGAAAGGAAGATGTGTTCTTTTTAGAGCACCAAAAACACAATTTCTTTTAGAAAATAGAAAGAAGGAGAAGATTCCAGAGAAGAAAATTTAATGTGAATACTTTCAAAGGGAAATAAACACACAATTTTTTACCTAGGAATGAACAATGCAAAAGAACCCCTGATGGGTCCCATCAAAGCGTGCTAAAATGTTTCATTGAGTTATCAGAGATAATGAAATAGATAAAGGTAAATAGGCCAAGGAGGAATACCTTTTGTTACGTTGGTTGAAGGTTGAGTGTGCACATTTCTGATTTCGATCCAAATTGATTGTGTGAACTTCCTTTTGGCTAGGAGGAACTACCTATAATACAAAGCAAGACCACAAGATACAGTTAATAAAAAAGGTTAGCGGATTGCCTAGCATGAGAAAGATCTAGGAATTGTGATACTTCCTTGATGGTTGTAAATCCACTGATATATAATTCAATATAAAATAAATGAACATGTAAATAAAAGAATATAATGCTAGTGTTTTGATTTAGGTATCTCAGATTACTATCTGTGTCAATCCAATTAAATGCTTAATAATTAAACTGGTGAAGGTATTGGGTTAGGTTGTAGGTTGGGTAGGTGGTGTGAGGGTCATAAACATGGTATGGGTAAGATCTCGGTGTGATTTTGGATGATTAAGAATCTTGTTGATTTAAAGAATTTTACCAGCATGAGATCGAAGTTGGTCGTGTGTGTGACCAATGAAGGTTTAGGATGAGCAAGTGTTGGCTACATGTGGATAGTGGTGGTAGAATGTAAAAAGTGGGTGTCTAGGCTCTCTATGTCTACAAAAAGGGTTGGGAGGATCTGTGGCCGTGTTTATAGGTGGGGTAACATGTTTGGGTGAGGTTTTGTGAGTTTTGGGGGATGTTAGGAGAGGTTTAGTGAAAGTTGGCAACAAACAAAGTAAATGACATCACTTGGTGTGGTCCAAGTGAAGAGGAGAAACCGATGATGATTAATGTAACTAGAGTCAGTAGGGTTGAAATTGTGGTAATTAAATAAAATTAGTTTTATACTTCTATATGATTATAAAAAGAATGAAGCAAGGATGGTTGGGTTCATAAAAACTCCAGAAGGATCAATAATGCCTACAAGTCAGCTATAGATAGGTAGAAAGTAGTGAGTGGTAGGTTGGGTGAATTGGAAGGAAGGTCGAATGGAGGAATGCATGAAAGGACAAGATCTAAAAAATATATAAAGAACCTATTACTTTAAGTAAGTATCGAATGATGAAAATCAAATACACTTACTTGTACTTTGCAGGTCTAGTTGGTGAAGGATGGAAGTAGTTGATCCGTGAAGAATTATTTGGTAATTTCCACGGAAGTACTTCCCATAGTTCTCTTGTGAATACTAATGCATTTTGACGAGTCTTAGGTGCTTCCTGAATCTGTGATTTAGTGTATTTCATCATTTGGATGCTGAGAAGTCTCTGATCCATGCTTGAATGCAAGAGATCTCTTAAAACGAGAGTGACCCACCAAGGTAAAAGGTTAAAAAAAATTCATATAAGGTAGCTAACAATGGTTAGGGTGATTGACATCACTTGAGGGTTAACTAACATCGATTAAGGCAAGAATCCTAGGTTTTCAAAAAATAGGCAAATTCTTACTATTTTTGGCGTGCTCTGATTGTCAATCTAGGTCTTAAGTGAGGGTTATCATTTAGATAAGCAGGAGTATTGTTGGAGAAGGAATAGGAATTTAATTTTAGGGTTATACTAAGTCCTAGTTGGTTAAGATAAGTGGAGACTCAATCCTAGTTAATTAATAGACTAAGAATAAGTCCATGATGAGGTGTCTAGGTGATGTGGCTAGGTGAGGTGTAAATTAATTTAATTAAAGTAATTAAATTAATTAATAGTGTGAGGATGACCTCGATGATTTATTCATAAAGATAATGGAGCCGATGTCGAGGAGTTATTCAAAGAATAAAATAGGTAGGGAACAAGTTGAATGTCATCTCATACAATACAAGGAGCTTGATGAAGAGGCTAAAGAGGTTACATGGAAGACATGGTTTTTTTATCAATGCTGATATTTTGACCATGTTTTGATCTTGTTGGCTACTAATGATGAGGAAGAGTTAAATGAAATCCAATTAAGAATGAGGAATAATAGGGTTGAGAGGGAAAATTTGTTGGTAAAAGTAGAGAAGAAGAGGGATTATATATCACCTCTAAAGATAACACTTAAAGATAGATTCAAATATATTTTTCCCCAAAAGTTACATGCATGATGGATGCATTGGATGATGGTGTCAAGAATTTGAGAAATTGGTCATAGATTTGAAAGGGAATATTGAGGAGCTCACTCTTACAGAGGTATTAGATATAGGTTATGCTATACTAGTAAAATTAATTAAGGAGCTAGAAGGTCATGTAAGGAATTAGAGAATATATTTGTTAAGGAATTTCTTGTGCTCTTACCTCGATTCAATCAAATTTTATTCTTTAGCAAAATTCATATTATTTCATTCATTCATTTTTCAAGGCATTCTTTGGAGTCATACATTCATGAAGGAGGATTCTTTAATAAGTGTTGTCGAGGACGAACAACATACCTAGTATGGGGTAATGTTAGTCAAAGGAAAAATGCTAAGTATCATATTGTTAGAATCAATGCATAGGGTTATGTGCATGTAAGGTTAAATATGACACATAAAAGTGTACAAATGGGTAAAAATAGGGTTGTCCATAAGACTGTGCATAAAGGTAGAAATGATAAGGACTTATCCATTTTTCTAGGCATAAGCTAAAAATAGAAAAAGAAAAGATGGAGTGCCAACCAAGAAAATAACTAAATCATGATGACTTGGATATATTTGAAGAATGAACACACAAATCAAACACATGCATGGAAAACTATTAATAGGATTAAATCACTATATAAATAGGATAGTCTATTGTTAGCGACTAATGTAAAAGCATGCATGTATGGTATTTTGAGAGCATATTTATTATTAGGAGAGTGCATTGGAAGTGAAGGGAAAGTACCCACCCCTATATATACCTATTTTAGTAGTTATGAGTTTGAAAAGTTCTGTTATAGTCATTCTTTCTAGGATTTGGTGATGGCGTGCATTGATCTATGCAATATTGTAATGACTAGTTTTGTAATCGGATTCATTGTTATCTAGTGAATCCTAGCTTATGATGGAAATTTGTGGATGGATTCTAATTATTTTCATGTCCGAGTATGGTAATGTTATAGTGTAATTGATCTTAGTTATTTTTTAAACTATTATCTTTCCCTATTATATGTGTTTCCAAACTGATTTCAATGCAATGGTTATTTATATATGAATGAACACTTAATTGACTATCATGAAAATTATGCATGTTAATATCTTCAAAAAAAAAAACACAAAAGAGGGACTTGATGAACTTTGGATGAGTGTGCAGCTTCGATTGAATGAGGTTACAAAGGCGTATAGCACTCTAGTAAAATAAAAGTCTACACTTGGGAGTCCTTCTCAAGCATCAAGTCCACCATTAGATCTTTTCCACATGTGTTATCACTCAACAAGGTATAGTGCTCTCACTTGTGTTATTTCATCATAGTTTGCATTAGCTACATTCTACATACACTCATCTTTATACACACACCTAGATATTTCCCACTCTATCTCTCATTTAGACATTTATCCAACTATTAAGAAAACCATTTAATTTACTATCGATCGTTACCAATCCCCAATCATTGTCTATTTTACTTGATTGTATTTGATCAAACCCCTAATACCTTCGCATTTAATTTGGTCCCCAAGCACCTTATAGTCTATTTTTTTACATCCATCATATTTTTAGAGTCCCCGTGTTTTACCTTCACATTAATTAAGTCCCAATAGTATCAAAATAACCTACATTATTAGCCTTTACTGAAAGAAAATTTTTTTCCCTTGATTTCCTCTCATTCAAATTTTTTTCGATCCCTATCAATTTTACTTATGGTACTATTTACATCATTTTTATCATCTACATTTTCTAACAATCGGCTTTACAAGGATGTCTTGTCTTTAGATGAATGTTTCAAGATAGGTATGCCCCATAAAAACATCCATAACCTCTATATCATCCTATATCCTTACTATTGGGAGAAATACAACATGAGCCACGAGCTTAGTCTTTATGTCATTACACCGACCCTAAACATTAACGATATTGTAGATCAAATAGTAATAATTAGGTGAAAAGTGACACAGTTGACCAAGCTTGGGAAGATTACTTTGAAGACTTTTGGCGTCTGTAGCCTTTTCCTAAGAACTTTATTATAATAAATCATACATCTCGGATCCTATGTAAAAATAAAACAATCCCTTCTATATCATAATTTATCTAAGAAGAAAGAATATTTTTCTTTATTGTATTTAGTATTTCCTTCAACATTATTTATCTACTTAAGTTTTAAAACTAGGTTGACATCCTTACAAATAAGTCCTTTGATTTCCCAAGACTAGTCATTTCTAGAAACCCACCATTTTGTGATCTAACTCCCTATTCTACCGAGTGTCTTTGGTGTGCATGAAATTCATCCCATTGGAAGATGAAAATTGTGTGCCAATCTGGAAGCAAATTCATTGTCATCTAGTATGAAGGTAACATAAACCCTTTCTTTTCGAAGTTACTTATTTCTTAGAAGAATTTTCATTAATTTGAAATAGAAGTGGGAAATTAGGTTTAAAATGACATCAAATGCGATTTAGTTTATTAAATTATTTGAAATCATAGTGATCCATAATTTTTGACACCATTTCCATGGAATTTCTCCATTGAAGAAAAGAATATAGAACTAGTAATAATAATAGCCTCTATTTATAGGATAAAAATTTATATACAAGACTTGAGAATCTAAGGAAGATATGTACGAAATACTCTCAACCAATAACATCAAGTGAATAAACCTTAGAAGAATTCAATAACAACACCCAGGGAATAGAAATTGAGACTGAAATTGAACTTGAAACTCATGTGTTGCACAATATCTTCACAGACATGGGTGATAGGTTCAAATACCCTACCCAAGGGAATAAGCCCATTTGATGAAATTTTAATTATCCCATTCTTTGAAATGAAGAAGAAGAAACATCTATGAATAACATTTCTCTATATCTATTGCCCACCTTTAGAGGAATATCAACATAAGACCCAACTCAATTCTTGTTTGAGTTCAAAATATTATGCAAATATGGATATTAAATCGACAACTAGAAGCTCAATATTTTTCCTATTATACTATCCATCTCATGGAAGAAATTTCCAACATGAAAATTGACATCCTAAAATAATTGAACTCTACCTGGATGGATTAAAAGATAAAAGCAATTCTGCCATAGAAACTTTGAATATGTATTATCATAGGTGTAGGAAAATGCATCCCTTAAAGGATCTGTTCCTTTAAACCACATAGACATTTGTTTTATTTTTGAAGTTAATGAGAATGACACTATTCATTTTACCTTTCTTCATCTTTTGAAACAAATATTAAATAATGTTTCTCAACCAACAACAAAGACAAACTATGTCTAGAGACAAAATAATCAAAATTCCTTTCCTCCAATAAATGCTCCAATTCTGTTAAACCCTTGGTTGATGTAGTAGCCCAACTAGTCCCTTCCATATATTTAGGGTCAAGCTGATTGGACACAAAAATATATACATGTTTCTCCAACCAATAGCCATGGATGCCTCAATTCAATCAACAAAATTGGATACCACCAATTAATCCACATCCATGACCAAATCAATAATTTCCTTCGTAGAAAACCTTCAATCAACCAAGAAAATATCCTCCACATTAGGATTTGATGCCACCACCAAAATTAACACCACAAGGAGGAAAATTAAATAAGACCCAAATGTCAGCTCAACTAGTCCCTAATCCAAAATCAACAAATAACTTCAATTAATGAAGTTATACAAGAGGGGATCATACATGTAAATTCTATCAATAACTTGTAGTTGAGATCTAAAAATTACATTAAACAACCCTCAAATGGATATTACATAAATACATATAGAAAATATGGATCATGACTCTGTTGTGATTTAATAAAATGTGTATATTTTATTAAAATCTAATGTAAAAATATGTTATAATTGATAAACAATGGAATATAAATGCTAAATAATTTACTTAATTTTGAGTATGAAAGGAAATGAGAGGGATAAGGTAATTATCTTAATTTCACTAATATTAAAGTGATTTTTAACTAGAAACTATGATGGAATAGGAGAACAAACTATCCCGATCATGCTAAAAAAAATGTAGAGATGCTTGTGATGCCTAGACATGGGTGCCTAGGAAAGGATAGGGCGCTTGCAGATGCATAAGACCTTTATCTAGGCACTAGAGTATGTAGAAATGGTCATAACCTAGTTTTGATAGTGTTGTTAGGGATTCACACTTGGTCACCTTTATGTCACACTTGGATCTCTAGGGTACCTATAAATGCACATAAATATCCTCCTACAAAACCCTCAAAAAGACATTAAATCCTAAAAATAAAGATGCAAAATGAGGGGTCAAACTATCCTCGATGTCACAATTGTGAACTTACAACTGAGTGATGCACTACATCTTAGACCCAATGTAGTTATATGTGATTGTGTGTGTAATAGTGCTCTTAAGTCTCCTCATGCTAATATCACCAAGATAATGAGAAGTAGCTAGATAAAATGCAAATGTGTGGATAGAATAGATTGAGATATCCTTCATATGTAGTGTGTTTACAGAGTAATGCACCCAAATTTTGTAACTTGAGATATGTAGATAGATATCCCATGATAATAATTGTCTTCCCATATAATGGTATGTATGGTGTGTTTATATAGCAATCTCTTGCTTGAATTTTGACACTAATGACCCAACATGCCGACTAGTACCTTGGGATATGAGAGGTAAAAATGAAAATACCAACCTAAAATATTAATAATAAGATCAAATATAAAGAAGAAATGGGCACCCAGGATGGGCAAGAGAACCTCATGTTAGTGTCCAGTCCTGGGCACTAGTTTCTAGAGACAAGTGATGATAAATGAGTGAAGACTAACAAACATGGATCCCTGTGACCTAACCAAAACTAGGTGTATGAGTGACAAGTGTGAAAGATAAAAACAATAGAAACTAATAAGACAAGTGAATGGACTATGGAATGGGTCACCAATGAATAATTTTCTTACACAAGATCCATATATAAAACAACATACTTGGTGGTATAGTAAATAGTATTAAGTGCATGATTTTGTGTCTACATTTTCCCCACTTTATGTTGGTGAGAGAAATATCAGTAAAATAAAGTAGATAGATATGCATAACTTTGAGAACTCCAGAGAATCCCATATTGTAGAAGTACACACAGATGTGTTAGAAGTACATGCTGAGTGAGAACACTTAGCATGACAATCCATGTATCGCTTTACGATCCATGTGACATGACGAGAGACATGGGACTATTATGAATAGACTAAGTGATATTGATGATTGCGGTGTTGAATGATTGGATATTTCAATTTTTTCATTGATGGAGATGTGTTGGGGTAGGGAGTGATAAATTCCCAACCCGATTTCATGTATGCAATTTAAAGCGAGGATTTGGGTGTCTTTTCGCCAATGGAAAAGTATAGGAAGAGAGGTATATTTTTACTCTACAAACTTTAACTACATCCTCAACATGTCTAATCTGTTGCAGATGGAAAAAGACCATATTTTGTTCATTTGGATCAAATTTTATCAAACATGAATAACCCACATAGAGCAAAGATTCGAAAAGGAGATGACATCTCATCCCCCACTCCTGTGGGTGTTTCCACAATGTGTATGAGATGGATTCCACGCTACGTCATCTAGAATAATTCATGAAATATAGAATAAATTCCCATATTAGGTCATCTAGGAAATTGGTGATATAAATCCCAAGTTAGGTCATCTAGGAGTATAAATACATCATGTTGTGTTGATTGATTGATGTGATTTAGAACATTAGATAGTTTGTGTTATCGAGATTTGAATGTCTATGATTGATTTATCAGTTACTCATGGAGAGATATTATACTTATTTACCCTAGATTAGGTCATGCTACAACAAAATTATAGCACCACCGATTGTTGTAAGTGAATAGATGGGAAATTAGCATAGTTTTTCAAACATGCATTTGTTTTAATGTGTGGGACCTTGTGAATGAAAAAACCCTCCAGAGTAAGTTGGTTCTTCTCCATAAAATAATGCCACAACTAAATCCAAAATTCATAAAATGAATAATCTTATCCTACCCTAATGCTTTCCAAGGAGACAAGGATAGAAGGATTGCATAAAAACTAAACCTACACTAAGGGGGTGATACACCAAGAGAAGGGGTGTTGAATAATATTCTTCATGAGAATGAAAACAAGAAAAATGAAGAGGGTGGTAAAGCACCATAGATCATAACACTTGCACTAAACTCACTTCCACTAACCACAATCAAATATGGACCTACAATAGATAAAGGACCTACTGAATATACCCATAAACATGAATAAAGGTAAGCTAAAACAACAACACTAGATTAGGATAGATAAAAATTAAAAAATTATTTTATTACTCCAACGATTTTGTAGAATGATTCATTACATAGGAAAGAGGCATAATTTATATTAAAAAGGTCAAAAATAGAGGCTTGAATTTCCAAAAATCACATATATGTCGTCAGAGAGAAGAGAGGGTAGAGGTAAGAATGTCAAACATTTTAAAAATTCCCTCCATTACATTATATAGTAAGAAGGAGATGATAGAGAAGCACCAAATCCATTCTTCAACCACCTCTTAAAATCATCATTACACCTACAAGAGTTATGGGAAAGAACATACTTCATCAGACCCTACCTTATGGAAGAAGAAATTGCCTCCATACCTTCAATCATTTCATTTTTGCACCTGGTCATAGCCTCCATTTTTGTGCATCTTCATTATGCATGTGATTTATTTATTGGTTACTCATGGAGAGATATTATGCTTTTTTCCCTAAGATTGGGTCATGCTACGATGAAATTACAACACCATTTATTTTTGTAAGTGAATAGCTAAGAAATAAGTGTAGTTTTTCAACACATGGAGTTGTTTCAAGGTTTGGGACCTTGTGATTGAAAAAAACTCTAGAGAAATTTGGTTCTTCTTCATAAACTAGTTCCACAACTGACTCCAAAATGTAGAAAATGACCAATATAATCCTACCCTAATGCTTTCTAGGAAATAATGATAGAAGGATTCCATGAAAACTAAAACCTACACTAAAGGAGTGATACACCAAGAGAAGGGGTGTTGAACAATCTTCTACATGAAAATGAAAACAAGTAAAATGAAGAGGGTGGTCAAGCACCACAAATCACAACACTTGCAAAAAACCCACTTCCACTAAGCACAATAAAATATGGACTTGCAATAGATAAAGGACATACAAAATATACCCATAAACATGAATAAAGGTAAGCTAAAAAAACAACACTAGACTAGGATAGATAAAAACAAAAATAAATTATTTTATTTCTCCAATGAATTTACACAATGATTCATTACATGGGAAAGAGGCAAGCTTTCTATTAAAAATGTCAAAAAATGGAGGCTTGAATTTCCACAAATCAAAAATAGGTGAGAGAGAAGGGAGGGTAGAGGTAAGAATGTAAAATATTGTAAAAATTCCCTCCATTACATTATATAGTAGGAAAGAGATGAGAGAGAAGGAGAAAGACCCAAATCCATACTTTAACTAGGTCTTAAAATCATCATTACACCTACAAGAGTGATGGGAAAGCCCATACTTAATTGTACCCTTCCCTATCATAGCCTCCATTTGCATGGATCTTCATCATGATTTTCTTCTTACCTAATCTTTCAATTTTCCATTTTTAATAGTCTCATGATGCGGTGTTTTGAATTATCTTTCCAACAAGTATAATTTTGTACAAAAGTGATAAAAATGGAGAAAGATATGCTTGTTTGAAGGTGGGTTACATTTTACTATAAGCCCTAATTTGCCATCTTCCCACCGAGACATTCTCCCACCTTCTAAGCTACCTACCACTTTAAAAATATAACTACTTCCAAGTTGAATTGGGGGTCAACTCATTCCTAACACATTGGGCTCATCACATAGCTTGGTGGGTCTTTTTTTATGTGGGAAAAGATTATACTTTACACCTCGCATACCCAACCTCGATTTTTTTTAGTGCATGTGTTATTCCTCACCCAATTTTGACTCCCTACCACTTGGATTGTTGTGTTGATCAGATTCAAGACCTGAGTTGTAACCTACATGCCTCAATCATGTCTTTTCCTCGTGCATTCTTGATCGTGTTACTTGGCACACCATCTCCGATGCATTGTGTACCCCAACTCCCAATACAACATGATATGTGGGCTTGTTACCCTCTAAGCATCCACAATACCAATTGGATCTTTAACATGCAACGTGTCATTGCATCTCCCATCTTGCACCGACACACTTCCTACCCAGATGATATGTTTTCCGCCTTAGCAATCCCAACAAACCCAATCACTACTCACCGACTCACCATGTCGTCAAGCTCGACCCAAGCTCACCATTGTTCTTTGTGATCTGCTCACCCAAAGCTGAGAAAACCTTAAAACCGAGCTCACCCCATTTGTAATCCCTCATCTCACCGAAGCTTCTCGCGAGCCATTTTGGCTCTTAATTCCTATTTGGCCCCCTTGGGGCATTTTTTGCATTTTTTTTTATTTTAAGGATTTTATCGAACTAGGAGGCTATGGGAGGCTATGGGAGGATTTGGTAAATGCTAGAAAATGACTTCCAATTTTTCCTATTTTTTCCCACTTTTAGTTGAGAGTGGCCCCATGGGACCCATTTTCCTTCTAGAGACAAATCTAAGTCCTCAAAAACCCATAAGAGGAAAAAAATCCTTTTAATGATTTCAATCATCTTGAAACACCTAATGCTCAAAACATGATCATGGCCTAAAATTCCCCATATTCCTTCATGAATCCTCTTTTCTAGTGCTCTAGTATGTTCTCCCATAGGTTGGTTATTTTTTACCATGGGGGAAAAAATAGATAACAATTTGGAAGCCTCTTCGGAAAATCTTCCTACTAGATGTGGTTGGCTAGTAGCCTTAAAACATCCATTGAGCAATGGAATCATTTTAGTAGCCTAAAATAACCACAACCTTTGAACCTTGTAACTCGCTCCCGAAAACTACCTTCAAAACTACGAACCTGAAATGACCCGTTGGTTGCATTTCCTAATTTTGTAAGAAAATCTCAAAGTTCATATGAGTGGAAATTTGTTTTCATTTTGAATATTTTCATCTTTCTCCACCTCGAAAATTGTTATTTTGGGAGAAGTATGAATGAAACATTTGAGATATGTTCCAAATATGGTTTAGTTTCTTTGCATTTGAATTTTTGTAGCAAGTGTTCCTTGTAACTCTAAGATTCTTGACATGGCATTGTTTTTGGGGCATGTTGAATTGTGTAATGAGACATCTATGAGCAATTAAAAATGTGCCGAAGCATTTAGGAAAAAAAAAACGTATTATATAACACAACAAAGTGCACAAGCACTTGGAGGAATTTAAAACCTAAAGTAATATGTACAAGGGTGAGAATATTCATTTCATTAGCATTGATTAAGATAAATTCCATTGACTTGAATCAGGAGTTCTTCTCCATCCAACTTGGATAGCTATAAAGCATTGTTATTCTTACATCTTCGTGACCATGAAGGGGCCACTCCATATGGCATAGAACTTGGAATGCTTTCTTGTCTTAGCCCGATTAGCATCCCATTTTAGAACCAAATCCCCTTCCTAGAAGGTACTCACTTTATCTCTCTTATAAAAAATTTCTTGGTCAAGGATTTATCTTTTTCCATGGTTTGCATAACATGCTCTCTTATTTCTTCCAAATCCATGAGTTCCACATACTTCGATCATATGATCGAAATCAGAAAATTGTAATCGCTTCATGAGCTCCAATGTAGGCAACTCAAGTGATATAGGAAGCCTCACTTCCTTCCCGTAGAAAACTTGTAGGGATAGCTACCGCTGATCTCTTTAGCATTATCCTATCATTCCATAAGGTTGTTTTGAGCTTAGTATTCTATGTCCTTTGATTTTCATCTAGGGTCCTCCCGATGATACTTAGAAAATTATTGTTCGTGGAATCTTCCTGGAATTTAGCTTGGGGTAATAGTTTGATGACATGCTGAGACATATCCCATTATTAACAACCCACTCTATGATATTGGTGCCAAGGAATGCCAAAAATTGTTTGATATGATAGTGGTTAGTACTCCAAACCTGTCACTATTCCTTCGTGAAACTCTAGTATACTAGACTCATTTTCCTCCTTGATTTCTACTGCTTCGGTCCACTTAGTGAAGTAGTCCATTTTAATTATAATCCACTTGTGGCCCTGGCTTAAATTTGGATTAATGACCCCAATGAATTCTAATCCCCACTGCATGAATAGCTGATTAACTAAGATTGGATGCAAAGTGGAAACAATGTTAGCTTCTCCTTTCCTATGAAGAATGCATATTTTTACATATCTTAATCCATGCGTAGTAGTCACTAAACAAAGTTGGCCAATAATAACCATATTTCATGATCCCGAGAGAGTTGTCACTTATGGAGCAAAGTGACTCCTTCTTCTCCATCATGGAACACATATAACACCTTTTCAACTTGATTTGTCTTGATACACCTCAATAGGACACCATTTACATCCTTATTGAATAAAACACCATCAATAAGTACATATGGAATGACCTAGAGTCTAAAATATCTCCTCTTTGTTTTACTCATCTCTCGAAGGGCATAAACCTATTTGTAAGAAATGCATCATGTCCTGAGTCCAACAAGTAGTCGAAACATTGTTCTCTTATTGAACCTTATCATACTACAATGCCAAAACAACTTCTCCTTGATTTTTTGCCTCAATATGTTGACTATAAGTCAACTTATCCAATAATCGCTACCATAGACCAACTTGGTGACCCAGATTTCAATGTCATATTCCATGACACATGTGATCCGACCCACCCATTTCTTGTTCAAGTATTTGTTCAAGAGAAAATCCTTAACCCTTACATGAGACACCAACAACTGAATTCTATTATTTGAGACCAAGTGCTTGAACTTCTTCAAGATTCTAATAACAGCAAGGACATGTTTCTCAATGAAGGAGTACCTCACTTCATAATATTACAAACTCGACTAAAGAAGGAAATAGGCTTCTTAGATCCTTCCTTATTCTATTACACCAAGATTGTGGAAATGGTGTCCAACCCACAGAAAGCATAGAGTATGAAATCTATGGAAAAGTATAGATTGATGAGGGTTGGAGCTTGAGATATTGCATGCTTGATAGCTTTGAAAATTTCCTTTCCTGTTGTTTTCCACTTGAATGTCATACTTTTCTTCACCATCATGGTTAGTGGCTTCATGAGATAAGAAAAAGTTTGGTATGAACCTTCGAACAAAATTAATACTCCCCAAGAAGATTTGGAGATCCTTCTTATGACTTGGTAATGATAGAGAAAATATGTCTTACACTCTTTTGGATCAATTGTCACCCCTTATTTAGACACAATGTGGCCTAAGAGCTTTCCTTCGTGAGACATGAATATACACTTCTTTGGGTTCACGGACACTCTAAATATCCTACATCTTTAGAACATTTTCCTTAGGTAGAAGAGGTAACTTACCTCATTCTTGGAGAACACAATAATGTCATCTAAGTATACAAGGACTATCTTGTTTATCAACCCTTTGAATTCCATGTCCATAGCCCTCTGGAATTTGGCACCAATTTTTGACAACCCGAATGACATTTTCCTATAGGAATAATGTCCCCATTTTGTGGTGAAGGCTATTTTGAATTGGTCTTCTTATTTCACCATAATTTTATTATAGCCCGAGTAGCCATCTAGGAGAGAGAAATGTTCAACTAGCTACCACCTACAAGATTCAATCTATAGAAGGATGTGTGTAGTGGTATTTGAGATAATCCTTGTTCAAGTATTATAAGTCCATGCATAACCTGATTTCTCTGTTTCTTTTTCCGACCGACACCAAATTAGCAACGCACGAAGAGTTATTGATTGGAAAAACAATACTTTCCTCGATGATATTTTTCAGCTCCTTTTTCATGAGAGGCTTGATATGAGGGTTGATTGGCCATTGTATCTTTTCGATGGGTTTAGATCTCAGATCTAGTTCAATAGTGTGTTGTGTAAAATTTATATTAAATCCCTTCAATTCCTCATAGCTCCAAGAAAATAAATTTGGGAAAACCTCGTAAAGATGTTTAAAATCAGATTTTTCCTGTAGAGTGCTCACTTTTCTGATTTGGAGTACCTTACCCTCTTCAACTAAATTGGGATTTGAATCCTCCCTCTTGACTTGGATATCTTTCTTCTCTCTCTGGAATTGGTCATTGGGATTGAATATCAACTCTAATGTCACCAAATTTGAACCGCTTGATCCCCATATTATTTCTCTAACTTATCCTAATTCTGGTGGAGAATTCAACCTCTTCCTATAGGAAATTGATGATTTTTTATCACTCTCGAACATTTTCCATCTTGTGTTATTGTTTGAAATAGCTAGCCTCACAATCACCTTGATATGGGGTTGTGTTTTATCCCTCTTAATACTGTTAAATACATCAAATGTTTCCCAAATTTCTACAAGCCTATCCACAACTTCATTTTTCTTCCTTGGTATAGAATCAATGTTAAAATCCTCCAAATATTCAATAAGATCTCATACCCTATTCTTATAACTCTTGAGGAGATCATTTCTTACTACATTTTTCCTTTGACCTAAATTACAATCAACTCACTATCTATAAACACTTGCAGATTCTTGATGCCTTTCTTCCTTGCCCAATGAAATTCATGAACCAATGCCTCGTACTTAGTTACATTGTTAGGACAAGTGAGCTAAAAGTGGAAAGTTCGGTCAAGAGTACTTGATTCCTTGTGGTGACACCAACATTGCACCTCATCTAGCACCTTTCTTTCTCCTTGAACCATCAAAAATCATTGCCACACTTCATTATCATTTTGGTTTTCTATCTTGGTGATACTAGGGAGAGGTGAATTATCTTTGTTTAAGCAATAAATTACTAACTCAGCTTCTTCCTCCATATCTTTGTAAGGATAAAAATCATGCCTCTTGTGAGCCCACTCATCAAGTGTTAGATTAGGAATATTCCCAACTTTAGTATCCACTTCCTAAATGCTTGGATAATCTTCTCGATCAAAATCTATGCAATTAGCATTAGTCATACTTGGCACATGAGGCTTAATGTTGAAGCTAGAAATTGGTTCGATCGATTGTATCCTTGGTTGCATACCTTGTTATAAAGAGCACAGTGACCAATCTACTGACAAGTACTAGCCAATTTTAGTTATGAAGTCTCTTGATAAACATAATACAAAGTGGTTGTAATTGACAACCGATATCATCTTGCAATGTTTTGGCATTTAGGTAAGCATATAGTTTTAGAATTAATCCTTTATTGACTCGAACGGTTCCCATTTGTTGTCCGGTCTAATTACACCACTCTTAGACACGATTCATACTTTAATCCTAATTGATATTCTATTTGATTTGGCATCAATGATTTTCTTGCTCTTAAAATGGTCATGAAATTGTGCACTAAGCTATCCTCGACAATCAAGGACACATAGAATAGTGGAGGCTTTAAGTTTTTTCTTGGTGAACCACCTTTTTGGTGCATTACATTGGTGAGAACTTTCTCTTGATGTTTGGATGACTCATTTAAAGTAGACCAATTTTCCATGGTTGCTTGCAAAAATCCCGTTGTCCTAGAATTTCTAGTGATTCCCACATGGAAATGCTTACATTTGATCTATGATGTTGAAAGGGTATCGGTTGTCTTTTTATTATGCCTTACTTGGTATAGTATTTTCCTACACTTGAATTGGTACATAGGTTGTCTGCAATAGGTTCCTTAGAGTGATTGTGTATATTTGGGGATACCCTTGCACTATTATTACCCCGAGGAATGATAGGAGACTAAGAAGTACATTCATTTGGTGTTTACCCCTCATCTATGTTCCTCTTCTTTGATCAAGTGTTAGCTACTACATCATGGAAAGGACATTGATTAACTCCACAAAAATCTTCCATTTTCCAATTGACCAATGTGGTTTCAGTTTAAGGTGCCTCTTGAGTATTGGTCTACTAATTTTCTTCTTCACTTGGCTCTTGGGATACACTAACCTTTTTCACCATCCAATCTTGATTTAGTGCACCATTAAAGCATGTTTCCTGATTATGGGGTTACCCAAAAGGGAAACACCATTCATAGTCTTCTGCCATGTTGTTCTATACCAGAACTAAGGTCATGGATGTTGAATTTGTATTAGGATTGTATGGTTGAAATGGACTAGTAGTTGGAGCTTTCCCTTGAGTCTGATTTTGACTTACAATGTGAGATGGAGGTCTATTCAAGCTGATATGGAGGCCTATTTAGTTGGAAATAAGGTTGATATGGTCCAAAGTTTTGAGGTCTGCCTCTTAATAGTCACCAAATCATTTCCTAAATTTTCTATCTACTTCAAAACCTCTTGAAGTTCCTTAGAAGTACCTGAAGAAGTTGAGACTTCACTATTACTTTTATTTCTATGGCCTGGAATTGGATTCAATTCAGGTGCTTAGATGGTAGTGGGGTTTCCCATTTTTGGATATAGAGGCATAGATGACCTGGTGCAAGTTTTCTTTCTTGAATCAAGAAGTGCTCTACCATGATGGCTATGTTATAGGCTCTGGCAGTTTCTTCTCTCACATAGAATGTATCATCATATCTATGTATAAATTTAGAGCCTTCAAGAAGTAGAGGAATGTACCTTGGGAATCTAGTCTCATGGCCACTAGGATTCTGTCCCATGTCTTTTGGAACCAGAAATTAAAATCTGCCATCTACTTATTTAGATCCCTCTTAATTGTGGTCAATTGTTCCAATAAAGACATATTATCTTCACTTTATTTGAAGTAATTATAGAGGGTTGTGCACAATTGATCCCAATTTTTAATCAACCCTATTGTTAAGATCCTAAACCATTGCAAATCCTTACCCTTGAAAGAGGAAGCTAATAATTTAACTACAACATCCATTTCATTGATCTCGTGAATTACACAGACATTTGTAATGTCTTGAATATGATCAATAGGGGTTGTATGGTTTTCTCCAGTGAAGTAGGGGATGTTTTTTAATGCTGAAACTAGAATTGGATTTTATGCATCAAGGCAAGTGGACTACTTCCCATGCAGTTAAAAAAGGGATTTGGTTTTCCTTGTGGTGGTTGTTGATGTGCCATCCTAATTGACCTCATAACCCTAGTTAATCAAGAAAGGGTCTACCTAGTGGAGGTGTTGACAAGGTTCTATTCATTAGAGATAGATACCTTTGTACCCTTCTTCTCTCCTCTCCTTCGTCTTCCTAGAGAGAAATCCAAGTAATCAAATATTCACTCTTCTCTTACTCTGGACCTATTTTGGATCCTTCTCATGAACTTGAGGTACTTTTTCTACCTCTCGAATTGCTGATGTGTTGAGGAAAGCCTCCAAAGGCTATGATCTTGTTGAGTTACACATAAAAAAGTAACAAAATTAGAAGTGTAAACCTTGAAGGTCCTGAACTTATTTTGGGATTCGGACCCTATTTTGTAAGTGTCAAAACCCAAAACACACTCATAAGTTCACTCCCGCAAAGAAAACTTCAAAACCCAAAATGCAAGGATTCCATTTGGCACCTATTATGAAACCTCTACAACTTGAATTGCAAGGATTCGAAACTCAGAACTATTTTGCATGTATGAAATCTGAAATACACTGGTCAAAAATAGGGGCATGCAATGCAACCTTTCAAACCTAAAATTCAAATATTGGGTCTTTTTGGTGCTCAGTAAACTCTAAGTCTTGATTTAGCTTGCAAATATTTCATAAGTTGTGAAATACCCGACTTCATTCCCATTGTGTGTGCAGAATCGTTATGGTGAAATTATAGCACCCCTTATTTTTGTAAGTGAATAACTTGGAAATTAGTGTAATTTTTCAAACATGGAACTGTTTTAATGTGTGGGACCTTGCGAATGAAACAACCTCTACAGAAATATGGTTCATCTCCCTAAACTAGTGCCATAATCGACTCTAAAAATCAGAAGATGAATAATCTAATCCTACCCAAATTCTTTCCAAGGAGACATGGATGAAGGATTGCATGAAAAGTAACACCTAAACTAAGGGGGTTGTTGGAAAGAAAATTTATTGGGTGGACAAATTTGTGGGTTTCTTTCCAACACTCTAGGAATCAAAGTCCTACTTAGATGGTGTAGCTTCCATATTTGCATGCCCTTGAAAAATTGGATTTTCCATGTGGCCTCATGACTGGGGATCTAACAAGTGCACTCCACCGACCCTACGTAAAAGCTAAAAATTTCTTGCTAGAGATGACTTTGTCTAGAAAGAAGGGATGAGAGTGAGAATAAAATATAGAACTATTTTTAATGTAGAAACTCATATTCCTCCGTACACTATTTATAAATTTCCACACATGCATTTATGAGAGTAAACCACCAAAAATTTCATGTTACTAAATAGAGGAAACCATGCATACAAAGATGCACACATTCATATTTCTTAGAAAATAGAAACCTCTTCCTTATCATTTCAATTAACATTGTACAAAGTACGGGAAAGGAGGAAATATATCCAAGAGGAGGATAGAAGAAAATGGCTATCTCCTTTGTTCTCTCTAAGTATAATGTACTCTTGAATTTAAAAATTGATCACCAACTAATAAGAATCCCAAATGAGGGGCTCATTAAAATTTATAGAAGAGATATGCAAACCCCAATGAATGATTAGAACATTTTAAGAGAGATAAATTTTGGGGGAGGAAGAGAGGAGAGAGAGAAGGAAGAAGAAGGGGGAAGAATGATGTTGACGAAAAATATCCGTCTCTCGATGAAGTCCACAGTTCCTTCCAGATGGCTCGATGGAATGTCCCAATGTGACGATCTTTGAATCCCTAAACTATTTGCAGCCCGAGAATATCCTTTGGATGGTTCAAGGACACCTTGAGCTAAATGTTCAAAAGCACTTGTTAAATGACTTCATTAATGACCATAAACACTGACTCATAAAAATCCTTTCCGAAGAGATAAGAGCTCAGAATTGATCCTGTCAAGTTGAATGAATTTATTTCACCAAGGACCACAAATTCCACCATTCACATGTTATACCTATGCCCCGAACCATGAAGTGAGTGTCGAAAGACACTTTTGAGTACCCTAATATGGATCTCAAATGCCCTGTGAGAAATTCTTATGATAATCCTAATTGATGATGTTGACCCAAATTATATTCTCTCTATGTCCCATTGTGCTCAAAATGCTCGTTGTGTGTGACTTACCATTAATATCAAGTTCCCATATCTGAGACTTAATATTAATGGTAAGAGGTGATTTTTTCCTCTTCTTGACCATCTTGATGTGATGAACTTCTTCATTCACTCTTGTGCACACTTCCTTCACGTCGACCACTTCCTGGGGTGACTTACTATTATTTGTAAGAACCAATATCGGTAACTTAGTATTTTTAGTAAGCATTCATTTTTTCTATTTTATACTCTAGAAAATCATTCTGAATTTTGGGTTATCTTGGATGCACACTATCTTCGCCCCATCCAATTTTAGTGTTGACTCCTAAAAAGGGTAATCTAACCTAAGTTACTAAGTTTATTTTCATGGAGGTGATTATTTAACCTAAGACTAAAGACTTACATATGGACCTATGTTGGTTCCTAAATTAATGTTTAACCTAACTAAGGGAATGAATAACCTAAGGGGATGCCTATAAAATGACACGGGGAAAGTGGTAAGTCGAGGTAGTGAATCTAAGGAATTAAAGGCAATTTATTAAGTCCTTATCTCTTTTTGCAGCCAAATTTGGAAAAGGCAAGTTGGAAATTTGGATGGGTGAGTTGGTATTTTTGCCAAATTTTTGAATGCATGTTTTTGTTTGAAATTAGTCTACACCAAAATTAGAGATGGCGGTAGTGGGAAGGTAGGAAGGACTGATAGTCCTACTGCATTTAATATTTTGAAACTAGTGAAACCACTTAGGAAGAAGTTAGTGGGTTTTTGTTTTGTTGATTCATTTGGTTTTGGAGCTAGAGCTCGAATGTGGTTGTTTTTGTTCTTTGAACTTCCAGTTTAATTTTTGCATGCAATATGGTTGTGCATGATTTTTATTCCTTGCATGGCATGGAGGGAAAGAATTGGCATTGTGAAGCTATAAGGAGGAGTTAGAGGAATCTTTTGTGTGGTTTTTCATTTCAAAAGAAGGATTGAGGATCTTCTTGGATACTTCTATAAATCAAGTAAAGGTGAAGTGCTATTAGGCATGATAGGATCTATCCATTAATTTTCATGCTTTTACATTAAGTTTCATAAAAACAACTCTGCTCTTTGGAATAATCTAGTTATTATTTTTTTGGTAAGATTATTCTACTTGTGGCCTTTGTGTTGTTTTTGGGAATACTTTATCATCCTTGTTTGGATGATGGAAAGTATGATTTGGGTTTTTAGTTTTCTTGTTTGGATAGCTATGTTTTTCTTTATATCTTTATGCATGGGCTTGAAAACATATCCAGAAATCTGCATGTGATCATAGTATAACTATTTAAACTTGTTGATGTTTTTGGTTGCTTAAACTTGGAAGTTTGAGTCTTATCGCAAGAAATTATTGGAACCACTGGTTGTTGTTATGATCTTGAAAAAATAATTTTGGATATCGATTGATGACTGATCATAATGTTTCCATTTTGGATATTGAATGAAGACCTCAAAATTATGACTATGCCTTAAATCTTATCATTGTTTGTGATTTCGTGATTGTTTATTTTGTGTGTATCCTTCCTATGCAAAATTTCTAACCTTGTGTGTGCTCTAGAAGGATAAATTATTGTGGGTTTTTCTTAGAAATTATTTTAATGCCTTCATGGACATGATTAAGTTCTTTTGGTTATTATTTTTAAGTCTTGCAATAATATACTTACCCTTTAATCTCTTCCTTTCCTCTCCTTGTCTTTTGGGAAATGATTTACTTTTTATCTTGTAGAAATCAAGACCGACTATGTTGTCTCCTTGAATAATGAAAGGTAATGGAATTTGGTTTCTCTTTGTTTCTTTCCGTTCTTGTTTTTTGTTGTTCATTCAATTCGAACCCTGATTTAAATCTATGTTTTGGGATTTTTTTGTGAAAATTTTGATAAATGACCTTTTTCATTATAGGTTATTGTCTTCATTTTTGTACCCTTCAAAGAATAGGAAAATCCCATGCATGCTGGCCTATCACCCAATGGGTATTGGGTACTCACCCGAGGAATGTATAGGTGACGATATCCTCCTTTGTGTGATTTTTATGAGAATACATCATCTATGACATATACTTAAATGCAGAAGAATGGAAAAGAACCATTCATTCGTATTAAGAGCTTATGAAAAGTTTTTAGACTAATGCATCCATTAAGACAATGAAAGCATTAACATGAGTATAGATTTGGACCATAATGAAAAGAAAATACACAAGGGATTATATCCATTCACAAAGAATATACAAAAATAGATCCCTATAGATAAAAGTATAAAATAGGAATCATATATATTCATATTCAACATGTTTGAAAATCACATTACATTCATTGAGGCCATAACAGATCAATATAATAGTGCAAACCAGAGTCATGCATCGAATAGACTTAGGTCCCTCATATTACAAATAAAAACATAGGCCCATCCCCTTGATATTCCATTACTCCCACAGATCTTCTAAACCCAACCCATAGAACACTCCACGATATTTCTACAGAGCTTCACCTCTCATCTCCGTCCTATACTCTACTTATTTTTCACCAATGCACCTTTTCTTCTACTGGGCACTTGAATATATAGTCGTAATAACCATCACAAAGAATTTATGAAGTTATGGATTGTTCAACAAGTGTCCAAGGTGGTCCTCCAAGGAAGCATGCCTCTTTCATATCTGATATCTCCACTCTTCGCAATGATGTCTATCTAGATCCTTCTATAATAAATAATATTAATTTAATGGGCACTAAGTTTCTAGGATAGAACCTTATCCACTTTACATGAAAAATTAGGTCATGTTTTTTGTGCGTCTTTGTCAGAATGTCAAATGTGGCTAAGTACCAAAACCCTTTTCTCTACCTTGTGTACATGCCATGGATTCTGCTAAACCCTTCTAAGACCATATCCCGTGCACCTTCACCTTACGCGCCCTTCTCTAACTATGCCTTGTGTGCCCACATGCCTTCTTCTACTTAGCCAATACTTTAGAGGCCCAACAAAGGTGCTTGGTTTCTTAAGGTTCTCTTTTAATCATACAAAGAGTTTTGGGGTATTAATCTTTATCCCTCTCCTTCCTTTAATCTTATTTTAGCTTAGAACTTGGTAAAATGTTGTCCCTCTCGGGTATGCTAAATTTATGCAACTTCTTGACTATTTTATGGGATTAAATGCATAAATTTTTAGGATAGTATATCTTAAGTTATAATATTTGGGATGGTTTATTCTGTTTGGCTGGAAAAAATTGGATGGATTAATGATTTTTTCTAAAGTAGAAACTTAACCATTCTACTTACTTAAGCTTGTGATAGAATGGGGTATCTTTTTGAGGATGGATTGTAGCTCGTTTTCTTGTTGAAAGTAATCTTACCTCTTTAGGTGGTCTGATTTAGCTTGTTTGATTTTTAACTTGAATTGGATCCAAGTTCTAAGTGAGTATTAGGATGCTCTAATCAGGGACACTAAAAATGCTATAATGATTGGGGTTATCCTAACTTATTTCTTATGATATTTAAGTTCAATTTTGGTAACTCATACTTTATGATGAGATTAGGTTAATGAACTATTGAGATGGAAGGTAATGTTTGTAAATTATCTACTGCTGAGCTATGCCTAAAAGATAGATAGGATAGTTACCTTCTACCATTAAACAAGTTTAACTGAGATATGAAACATGAAAAGAAATGTATAAAAGTAGTAGTGATATTTTGATGAAAGGTTACTTATCTGAACTTACTGTTTAAATTTTTTTGATAAAAATAAAATAGGATGGAAGGTTGAAGTTGTTATATCTCATGACCTAACCTTGCTTTTGATTTGAAGTATATCTTTTTCTCTATTTTTTATTAGAATTTGTATCTCCTTTTTGGCTGAGTCTTTCTGAATTGCTTCAGGACTGTTTCATAACAAAGAGAGTCCTTTTATGAAATAGTTAGCTAAAATCACATCATTTTAATGATTTAGTGCTTATCATGCTCAGTTCAATGAATTGACCCATGCTAGCAATTTTGTAGATGGACTTCGTAAATGATGAAAGGAGAAAGATCTTTAGAAAGTTACATTTATTTATCAAAGAGACAGAATATTTATTTTGTTGAGATATGGTTTCATTACTGAAATGTACTTGATGGAAAAGAAAGTTGTATCTGAATTGATTAAGTATGGTTGTTTGATATTTTGTAATATCTACAATGTTGGACTTGCAAATGTATAACTTCTCCTTGCTGAATAAAAGGTGTGTGAAATTTTTTTGTACATGACGTAATTTCGTTTGGCATACAAAGTGAATGGAAATGATAAGTATTACTCTATTTTATAGATCGTAACATACTTTTATGGGTTGGAATAGAATAAATAGAGATTTGAGGTGTAGTTAGAATACCCTATCTAGCAAAGATGCAACTTATAAAGGTCACAATATTTCACAAATATTCAATTATATTGTTAGGACTATATTCAAATCAAATGATTGTATGAGAATTAAACTTTGATTATAATTTATAATGTACAATGGGATTAAAGTCGACATTAACCCTCAATAAGGTAAAGCAAAGACAACTCCCATGAAATGAATCATATTATTGACATAAGACATTTTGCAAATGAATCTTGATTATACCCAAGTAGATGGTCAAGGTGTGTTTTCTCTTGTAGACTTCCTTAACCAAAATAGGAATGTAGGAAAAAGAAAATTAAAAAAGGGAATAGACATCATTTACATAAAGTCTAATATAAAATGGACTTTTTCAGTAACTTATAAAAGCAAGGACTATAGTGAGTAAGTAAATAAACAACACTTTCATGAGTGTTGGGCCTTTTATGTAAAACATAATTCAAAATGTTAATAGTATTAAAGAATAACATGTGAATTGGAAAGGAAGAAGATTTATCTACAAACCTATCTCTATGGAAATTTTAACTTGGAACCCTAATGGTTAAGGAACCTAGTTGTTCAAGAGGGTTGTTGTAACTAATCAAGTGATGAATTAAATTAGATATAACCTTCTTTCTAAGGTATGTTCATCCAGATGAGGAAACTTAGTTGGATGTTGACACATGCAGGAGAAGAAATTAAAAGTAATCTCTACCCATAAGGAGGAAATCAGAAAGAAAATTCCTAATTCTTTTTCATCCCTTGCACCCAAAAAGGGACCATGGAAACAGTTTGGTGCTAAAAGAAAATTTATTGCCAATAATAATAAGAAAATTTTAGGAAATAAACTTTTTGCTAATGTTTGAAACAATTTTGTTAAGAATAATAATAATGGATAGAAGTCCTATCAAGGAAAAAATGAAAATTGTAAGGCCAGAACTAAATTTGAGCCTAAGAAAGGACCCGTATGAGGATGCTTCAATTACGGAAAGGATCATTATGTAAATTAGTTTCTTCTAAGAAAGGATGACCGCAATCAATAACATAATATACATGTTGCAAAGATTCGACAAACAAGTTGAAAAACAAGTTATGCCTATAGAAGTGCCATGTAAGTTATTTGGTATACTTGTTACTATAATTTTTGATACTGGAGCTACTAGATGCTTTATTTCTACTAAATTAGCTTCAAAACTAAAAAGAAAAGATGGATGAATCAAGGATTGTACATTATGGAAATAATTTTGTTCACATAGTTAGTATGTGTCTTTTTGGTGCAGTCCTAGACTTGCCTAGTTTTTCCACTAAAGTTTATATCTACATTGCTCCTTTGGGGTCTTATGATGTAATTATAGGTGTTAACTAGCTTTATGAGCATAAAGCAAAGGTTGATTATTTAAAAAACATATTAGTTGTCTTGATGATCTATAGAAAACAATAGACATCCAAGGGGTAAAACGTGAGATTTCTAGTTAGAAAATTATCAGTTATGTAACTTTAAAATGCCAAAAGCAAAGGTTACACCTTTTATATAGTAAAAATTTCTGAAACAACTGAAGGGGATAGTGATTTCTTGGAAAGATATTTATTGTTATGAAATTTCAGCGATGTGTTTCCAAAAGAACTACCTGGTCTTCCACCCAAATGGGAGTTTGATTTCACGATTGAGATCAAGTCAGGAACCAAACCTATTTCCAAGGCACCGTATCAAATGACTACCATTGAATTGGTAGAGATTAAGGAACAGATTACAAGAACTATTGTCTAAAGGTTTGATAAGACCAAGTGTCTTGCCTTGGGGAGCACCGGTAATTTTTGTGAAAAAGAAATATGGAACACTTAGATTGTGCATTGATTATAGGATGTTAAACAAAGAAACAATCAAAATAGATATCCACTTCCTAGAATTGATGATTTATTTGATCAGATGCATGGTGCATCAATATATTCAAAGATAGATCTTTGATCTAGATATCATTAGCTAAGAATCAAAGATGAAGATATTCATAAAACAACCTTTAGGACAAGGTATGGGCATTATGAATTCACAATTTTACCTTTTGGTTTGACAAATGCACTTGCGAATTCCATGAATTTAGTGAATAATGTATTTTAAGAATACTTGGACAAAATTTTTGCATGTATTCTTGAATGATATTCTCATATATTCTAAAATTATATATGAAAATGGTTGTAGAAATATTAAGAAAAATAAGATTGTATGGTAAGTTGTCCAAATGTTCTTTCTACGAGACAGAAGTGCACTATCTAGGGCATGTCATAAGTAAGGATGGAATAGCGATAGATCCATCAAAAATTGTTGCAATAATTGAGTGGCCTGTACCTAAGAATGTACATGAAGTCAGAAGCTTCATGGGTCTCACTGGTTATTATAGAAAGTTTGTAAAGGACTTTTCAAAGGTCACTACACCAATAACTTTGTTGCAAAAGAAAGATAAGAAATTTTTGTGGAGTGAAAAATGTGAATCGCATTTAAGAATCTTAAGGATCAATTAACATCTACACCTATTTTGGTTGTACTTGATCCAAATGGAGACTTTACTGTAGTAACATATGCTTCTAGGGAAGGAATTGGAGGTATTTTATTACAAAATGAGCATGTTATAGCATATGAAAGAAGAAAACTCAAGTTACATGAACTGAATTATGCTCCCCATGACCTAGATCTTGTTGTCATTGTTCATGCACTTCAAGTATGGAGGCATTATATTTTAGGGAGACCTTTTGAATTAAATACTGACCATCTTGGGCTGAAGTATATTTTCACTTAGCCAAATATGAATGCAAGACAACGAAGGTGGTTAGAGTTTCTATCTTAGTATGATTTTGACATAAGTTATATAAAAGGAAAATAAAATAGAGTGGCAGATGCACTAAGTCGTAGGAAACATATTTCTGCACTTATAACTTTGAGAACTCAGTTTAAAGATGAAGTAAAAAGTATCATGGAATCTGATTCTTATTTTTAGCAAGTGTTAACAACACTTTCTACAAATCCAAATGATATGAGATATAAAGGTCTTCACTTCGATGGAAAAGGAATATTTAGATATGATAATCAAGTATATATACCTTTGGAAAATGAATTAAGGAGGAATTTGTTAACTAAATTTCATAATTCACTCTATTCAATACATCCCAGTATCACAAAAAAATGCTTGCTAATGTTAAAAAGCAATATTTTTGTAAAGGGATAAAAAAGACGTAATTGATTTTGTGACACACTACTTAGAATCTCAGCATGTTAAGATTGAACATATGCATCCTAATAGTTTATTGTACTCTCATAACATACTGTAGTATAAATGACAAGTAATTAGCATGGATTTTGTTCAAGGGCTGCCGATGTCAAGAAATAAGCATAATGTTATTTTAGTTGTTGATAAACTAACAAAGGTAGCATATTTCATTGTTGGTAATCTTAAGGATGATTTACCTATTTTAGAAAAATATATTTATGCATGAAATTTTAAGATTGCATGGTGTACTTGAACTGATCATATCAGATAGAGATCTAAGAATGGCATCTAGATTTTGGCAAATCCTTAACGCATTCTTAGGAACTAAACTAAATTTTAGTTCAGCATACCATCCAGAAATGGATGGGAAGATTGAAAGAGTTAATTAGGTTTTGGAAGATATGTTATGAATGTACTGCATGTATCAACCATACAAATGGGAAGAGTACCTCCCATTAGTCAAATTTTCTTATAATAATACATATCACGCCTCTCTGAAAATGGCACCTTTCGAAGCATTATACAGAAGGAAATGTAGAACTCTAGTTAGCTGGGATAACATAGAAGACAGAGAGGTAATTGGACTTGAGATCCTTACTGAAATGGAACAACAAGTTAAAATGATTCGTGAACATTTGAAGGAAGCAATAGATAGGAAAAAAATTTATGCAAACCTAAAAAGGGTTGATAAGAAATTTGAACTTGGTGAGAAGGTATTTTTACGGGTTAATCCCAAAATAGTTCTATAACCTTTGGAAAGGATTCCAAGTTATCACCTCATTATGTGAGATCCTTTGAAATTGTTGAAATAATCAACCCTGTATCTTATCATTTAGATTTACCACCTACTTTAGCACCAATGCATGATGTTTTCCATATTTCTCTACTTAAGAAATACATTTCAAATTTATCACATCTAATAAATTTGAATTCCTTACAGTCAAAGACCCAGAACAATCATGGTTAAACCCATTCTAGTACTAGAAACCCACCACCGGACTTAATAAATCATGAAATAAGCCAATGCAAGGTCCAATGAGACCAATTTAATTGAGAAAGTGCAACATGGGAAAACCTCAAAGATATGAAAACTACTTTTCCACATTTATTTGAATAGAGTTGATTCTGTTGATTAATAAAACTTGAAGATTTTATTCTTATTATATCAATAAATCTGCCATTTGTAGGTATATACTAAATTCATTAGTATTGAAACAACTATTTTAAATCTTTGAATAATTATGAAAATTTGAATTTCCCAAATCCAGATTCTGTTGTGAATTTATGGATGAAAGAACTATAATTTGGATTATACTTCTTGTTTAAAGTTATTAGACTAAGTTAATCATCAGACAATGATGCTTTTTAGAAGGGAGGTATGTAACGCCTCTAGCATGACTGGTACCTATGATGACTTCTACCATAGAAGGTTCAAATGTTGACAGGTGATTTTGTCTTAAGACAAAGTGTACTCTTATGACTTAGGAAATCATGTTCATAGTAAATAAGAAAGTATCTATTGGGAATAGGTATATTCTGTCATGTTTTTCTTAATTTAAAATGAAGCAATCCATATCTTTTATGCAGAATAAATTCACTACTTGGGATTAAGAATTTGAGTTTTAGTTTTCATAATTTATGGGGATTCAAACAACATTACCTTGGATCAATTCCATTGATCCAAGGTATGCTTCTAATTTCATATCTTGTTTTCATGATGTCCAATTGGATCAGATGGAAGGTTTTAGGACCTTGAATGTGTGAAGGCTATGTACAATCCTCTCTATGGATCTCTTCT
This sequence comes from Taxus wallichiana var. yunnanensis, assembly GCA_018340775.1. Taxonomy (NCBI): domain Eukaryota; kingdom Viridiplantae; phylum Streptophyta; class Pinopsida; order Cupressales; family Taxaceae; genus Taxus; species Taxus wallichiana. The sequence continues at coordinate 60,271,213 of CM031239.1, read as the reverse complement.
TTGTATTTGAACTAAGTAATAATTTGGAAACTATTTTTCTACCTTCGTATGATAAAGTTTTCATAAATGACATGGGAACTATTCACTCTTTGTTCCTTAAATCTAGAACCTTATCCTAAAAAGGGTAATCTAACCTAAGTTACTAAGTTTATTTTCTTGTAGGTGATTAATTAACCTAAGACTAAAGACTTACCTATGGACCTATGTTGGTTCCTAAATTAATGTTTAACCTAACTAAGGGAATGAATAACCTAAGGGGAGGCCTATAATATAACATGCAGAAAGGGGTAAGTGGGAGGAAGCAAATATAAGGAATTAAATTCAATTTATTAAGTCCTTATCTCTTTTTGTAGCTAAATTTGTAAAAGGCAACTTGGAAATTTGGATGGGTGAGTTGGCATTTTTAGAAAAGTTTTGAAATCATGTTTTTGTTTGAAATTAGTCCACACAAAAATTTGAGATGGCAAAGTGACGGGAAGGTAGGAAGGACTGACAGTCCTACTCTGCATTTAATATTTTAAAATCAAGAAACTACATAGGAAGAAGTTAGTGTGTTTTGGTTTTGGGGCTAGAGCTCTACATATGGTTTTTTTGTTCTTCAAATTTCCAGTTCGATTTTTTCATGCTATATGGTTTTACATGATTTTTTCTTCCTTACATTACGTGGAGGGAAAGAGTTGACATTTTAAAGCTATAAGGAGGAGTTAGAGGAATAATTTGTTTGTGTGTACATTTTAGAATAAGGATTTAGGCTCTACTTGGATACTTCTATGAATCAGTAAAGGAAAAGTGCTATCAGGCATGATAGGATCTATCCATTAAGTTTTATGCTTTTACTTAAATGTTCATAAAAATAACTCTACTCTTTGGAATAATTTGGTTATTGTTTTGTTGGTAAGATTATTCTACTTGTGGTCTTTGTGTTGTTTTTGGGAATGCTTTATCGTCCTTGTTTAGATGATGGAAAGTATGATATGGGTTTTTGGTTTTCTTGTTTGGATAGCTAGGTTTTGCTTTAAATATTTTTGCATGGGATTGAAAACATATTCGGAAATCTGCATGTGATCATAGTATAAGTATTTAAACTTCTTGATGTTTTCGATTGCTTAAAATTGGATGCTTGGGTCTTATCGTCGAAAACTCGTTGGATCAAATTTTGTCATTGTGATATTGTAAAACTTCTTTGTGGATATCGATTGATTAGTGCTCATACCATTTCCTTTTTGGATATTGAATGAAGACCTCAAAATTATGACTATGCCTTGAATCTTATCACCGCCTGTGTGATTTCCGATTTTTTATTTTGTGTGTATCCTTCCCATTAAATGCTTTCGACCTTGTGTATGCTGCAGAAGGTTAAATTATTGTGGGTTTTCCTTGGAAATTGGTTTAATGTCTTCATGGACTTGTTTAAGTTCTTTCAGTTATTATTTTTAATTACCTTGTAAAAGTATAGTTCTATTAATCTCTTGTATTGATTAGTTGTTTACATGAATTCTAGTTTTTGGAAGCCCATAGGGGAAATGATATTCTTTGTTCTAATCATTTGAGTATTTGGGTAACCTATGAAAAGTTTGCATTAGTGCTAACAAAAGAAAAATATCTTGGGTATTGGTTGAGTATATATTGGTTATTGTTATTACCTTGAACTTTGTGATAGCTCTATTGAAATTGAGTTAATGTATTGTATCAGCATGTTTCTTAGACCTTGGGCCATCAAACTTTGTTTCAATTCCTTTAGATATCAAGCAATTTTTTCTTCGTGAATATGCAATGATGGCTCATGTTTTGGTTAAATCTTATTGTATACTTCTTTTCCTATACATATCTGAGTTAGGAAGATTGTTCAGACTTACCCTTCTGTTAATATCTTCATTTCCTCTCAGTGTCTTTTGGGAAATGATTTACTTTTTATCTTGTGGAAATAAATACTATCTATGCCATCTCCTTGAATGATGAAATTTAGTGAAATTTGGTTTCTCTTTTTTTCTTTCTATTCTTCTAGTGTTTGGTTGTTCATTTAATTCAAACCCATATTTAAATCTCTATTTGGGATTTTTGGTTTGAAACATTTGATAAATGACCTTTGTCATTATAGGTTCTTGGTTTCTTAAGGTTATATTTTAATCATACAAAGATTTGTGGGGTAGTAATCTCTCTCCCTCTCCTTCCTTTAATCTTCTTTCAGCTTCGAACTTGGTAAAGATGTTTTCCCTCTTAGGTTTGTTACGTTTATGCAACTTCTTGACTATTTGATGGGATTGAATGCATAATGTTTTAGGATAGTATAGCTGAAGTTAAAAATATTTGGGATGGTTTATTGTGTTTGGCTGGAAATATTTGGATGGATTAATGATTTGGTCTAAATTATAAACTTGACACTTCTACTTACTTAAGGTTATCATAAAGAACGGGTATCTTTTTGAGATTCGAGTGTAACTCTTTTATTGTTGAAAGTAACCTTACCTTTTACAAGGTTTGATTTACCTTGTTTGGTTTTTTACTTGAATTGGATCCTAGTTCTGAGTTTGAGTATTAGGATACTCTAATCAGGGAAACATAAAATGTTACGATGATTGGGGTTATCCTAACTTATTTCTTATGATATTTAGGTTTAATTGTTGGCAAATCAGACTTTAGGATGAAATTAGGTTAATGAAATATTGAGATGGAAGGTAATGTTTGTAAATAATCTATTGCTGAGCTATGCCTAAAAGATAGTTATGATAATTACCTTCTTATGTTAAACATGTTTAACTGAGTTAGGAAACATGAAAATAAATGTATGAAAGTAGTAGTGAGATTTTGATGAAATGTTACTTATCTTAACTTATTGTTTAAATTATTTTGATAAAAATAAAATAGGATGGAAGGTTGAAGTTGTTATATCTTCTAACTTTGATTTTTATTTGAAGTATATATTTTCTCTATCTTTTATTAGAATTTATATCTCCTTTTCGCCAAGTCTTTCTAATTTATTTAGGACTATTTCATAACAAAAGAGTTATTTTTATGAAACAGATTAGCTAAAAGCACATCCTTTTAATGATTTAGTGCTTATCATGCTCAATTAAATGAACTGAACCATGCTAGCAATTTTACAAATGGACTTTGTAAATGAGGAAAGGAGAAAGATCTTTAGAAAGTTACATTTTTTTATCAAAGAGACTGAATATATTTTTTGTTGAGATATGGTTTCATTACTGAAATGTACTTGACGGAAAAGAAAGTTGTAGCTGAATTGATTAAGTAAGGTTGTTTAGTATTTTGTAATATCTCGTAATGTTAGATGTTGGTACCCAAATTTGTTCTCCTTTTCAGTCTCTGCAGAAGATAAAATATATGGCATGAAGCTTGAAGTCATATAGATCATGATGTGTGTCATTTTGTAGCCGGGGATGCAATCTAACTAGACTCATATTTGTGGAGAGATGGATAGCACTCAAATAGAACTTGATCTTGTCCTAATCTGTTTTAGGTTGTGCCTTTCAACCAAGGTAAGAGAACCTACTTTGTAACCCTAAAATGGTGAATGAGATGAATATATCCCTCAATCTATGTAAATAGTATAAAAAGGCCTTGGGAAAATATGATCAACACTCTAAATCTGAATTTCACAAGTTGTCACTCTCAGATTATGGAGATACTTTCAATGCAAGGAAAGGGTTATTGAAGACATTGTATGATCCATATTTTCTTTGTGCATTTTTGTAAATGGATTGAATTCTTTTCATTGACACATAATGCAATGCGGGGTAGTATGGGGTAGGATTAGTTATTTTGAATGAATTTTTTTGTTGGAGATTTTAGACAAGACTAACCATAAATTACCAAATTATTTGAGGACCTTTGCAAGAAATTTGTAAGACCTAAACAAAGAATGCTTCAAAGGGGTTAAGGTAATCCTTCAACTAGGATATGTGCTCCAAATGGAGGCCTAGATCTATAAGCTTCCACACAATATTTGACAACCTGGCATAAACACTCAAGCAGATGAACCAACAAAGCATCCTAAAACTCTATTTATCTTTTTATCGATGAAAGATCTTCTCGAGTGTGAGATTGCAAATTCCACTAAACTATCAACAAGAAAGGATACCATGTATGATCAAGAGATATTTTAAACAAAAGATCTGTAACATGATCAAGAAACACAAATTGAAAACATTCTAAAACATAAGTGCATGAAAATTTTGCCAAGAGACAACACAAAATAATCCGTAATGACTAAATTTATCAAAGATGGGAATGTTATAAGAGCAATCTCAGAGCTTGTTAATGGCTTTACAACTGAAACCAACTCAACATAATACAAATTGGATGTAGAAAGGAATTAGAAATGGTTCTCAGGTGGTTTCTCAAAGAATGGGCTTCTTCCAAAATTTTCCCATGAAATTCTAAGTTTCTCTAACCTTTTACATGTCAGAAAACATGCATTATATAACATTCTATTACATTTTATCCTTCTTTCCCAAGAAAATAATATGCCAAGCATCAAGTTTGTTACAAAATTCCAACATGATTCATGAGATAGGGACGTTTAACATATTTGCAACAAAAGTTTCCAGGTGTTTCAAAAAAGGTGAATCATTACAAATCCTTCATCATTATCCATTATGGAGGCACATTTTTCATCCTCAAAGCATGCAAGCCCCTTTCATTTCATCATTTCATCCTTATCCCTCAAAAATTTGATTTTGTAACTTCTTGATTTGATATTTCACGTTTTGGATGGGTGGGAAAAATTATCCTCAAAAACATCTCAAATCTACAAATTGATCCCTAAAACCACTTGCATTGGTCCTTACAGGCACAAACGACACGAATTCACCAAAAATTTGATGAAAATTGATGCAAAATTTGCATCTCCAAGCTTCCTGGAGCAAAAATGGTGGCCAAAATGAAAAATGCATAGTTACCATTGATTTTCCCTTATCCCTTCAATCTGAGCCCTCCACGTGTCAAAATGCAATTGGGAATGGATTTGGGATCACTTTTTGACTTTTTAACATTTTTGGAAAAATGTAAAATTTTGACAATTTTCTCTGCCCCTCCACCCTTGAAATTTGGTGCTGACACATGGCATATGGTGGGTCCCATTGAAGTCGTAGCTCAATTCTACACATTTCCACCTTTTTGGAAATTTGGAAATTTTTCACTTTTTCCCCATGGCGCACACCTCCGCCTTTGTTCTTGACACGTGTCACCTTCTCTATCGCTAAGGATTTGTGGGCTCATTTCTCATTTTAACACCCCTTTTTTGCCAAGGGAAAATTTCTTACTTTTCTTCCACCGGGTTGTGCCTCCGATTCCTTCCCTGCCACGTGTCTACCTCTGCTTCGTCGTAGAGCCACGCCTCAAATTTTCATTCTAATTCATTTTCAAAAAGGGAAAAATTTCCCTTTTCCTCCGACGGCCCGCACTTCCTTCTACACCCACCACGTGTCTTTGTATGGTTCATTTGTGAACCCGCAGCCCTTTCCTCAACCTTTTTCCCTTTTCACCAAAAAGGAAAAATATTATAAGACCCCTGCTAGCCTTCCATCCCACCTACCATGTGTCCTCAGATTAGATGTAGACCTTGGGGATTTTCTCCATTTCTATGCACTTTTCCAAAGTTCTCTAAGGAAAAAAATGACCTGCCCATCCGCCTTGTTTCTGCTTGTGACACGTGTCCCTCCTCTAGGACCTACGGAGCTGTGGGAGAATTTTGCAAATTTTGCCAAAACCAAAAAACGTTAAGTTTTCAAAGAAACCCACCAAACCTTGTCCAACCACAAGTGGCCACGTATGAGGGGAGGCTTGAGCTTTAATTTGATGGGTAAAGGACACCCGTATGATTTTAAAAAACACAAAATTTTCCAGAGATGCCCGAATTCGATTTTTTTCTTCGTGGGTGAAGGATTTTTTGGTCAAAAAACAAATGGAAAGTGATTTTAGGAAATTTTTGACCATGGGGATAGATTTTTGAGGGAAAATATGCATGAAATGAATAACCATGAGCTCCAAAGGCCAGGAAAAGTGGAAAAAATGGTAGAGGCATTGATTTGGAAGAATTAGGGCACAAAATAGGGCATGCATGTATTTTTCTTTCAAGTTGGGGAAAAATAATAAGTTTATGAGATTTTCAAAGCATCCAATCTAGAGGGAAAGTTTGTAGACCACCAAATTCGAAGAAAAATTGTTTTAGAGCAAGGAAACCAAAGGGGAAAGATCACAATATAATAGAGGATCAAAATAGGCACCAACATCGGCTCCTGCTTTGGGATGGGCACTCCCAGTGAGTTCCACAAGAACAATAAGTATACCAAGTGCCAAAATAATCCATTGGAAAAATGGAGTCATGAGCTAAAACCATCAAAAACAACTAATAAACTGACAAAAAAGGATGCCACACACCAAGGAAAACCAGAAACTAACAAAACACCAGAAAATAGAGCAAAAACCAGACACTATACACTGTACAAATTGGTGCATACCTCAAATTTGGGGATTAATCCAAGAAATGATTTAGATGCCTACCATTAATAGGTAGTTCAAGAAAATCCCCATCTAATTCTTTGAGAAAAAACTATTCTCACCAATTATGATATCAATGGAGTAAGGGCCCATCCACAATGCATCAAACTTACCATGTTTGCCCTTATCTTCATTTTTTCTATCCCACAACACAACCAAATATCCAATATTGAATGCCTTAGGAGTGACCTTCTTGTCAAACAACCTTTTCAACTTCTCTCTAAATCTGACATGCCTTTGGTGGGATGCTCTTCTCTCTTCATCTAGCTCTATAATCTGATTAATCCTTGCTTCATATGGGCTGACCTCTTGATCTTCAAGTTGTTGAACAAACTGAAAAGAAGATAATTGTAGATGTAAGGGTAGTAGAGCTTGAGTTCCATACACCAATTCAAATGGGCTCTTACCAGTAGCTCTCTTGGCAGTGATTCTATCATCCCAAACTACAAATTTCAGTTGTTCACCCCATTTTCTCTTGTTCAACTCCAAGGTTCTCCTAATGATCTTCAATAAGTTCTTATTGCTAGACTTAGCTTGTCCATTTCCTTGGGGGTTATAGTTTGAAGAATAAGTTAGATTGGTTCCATACTCCTTGCACATTGCCATCAAAGGTTTAGCTTTGAAACACATGGCATTATCAGCCACAATCTTGACTAGCACACCAAATCTACATATGATATTATTCAACAAGAAGTCCATAACAACTTGGTGTGTTGCTTTCTTGGTGGGGATTGCCTCTACCCACTTGGTGAAGTAATTTGTGGCTACAAGGATCCACTTATGTCTAGCACTAGAAGGGTCTGATATCTCACCAATGAATTTCATCTCTCAGTATTTGAAAGGAGCTTCAACTAATATAGGTTGTAAAGGAAGGGAGCTTGAAGCTTTCATTCTTCTAGAGAAATGTTGGCAGCTTTCACATTTTCTAATCAGCATGGTTGCATCTTTAAAAGAGTAGGCCACTAATAACCAGCTCTCAAAACTTTGTGTCTTTGTAACCCTTCCAAAGATAAAGTGTCCTACACAAAATCCCCATGGAAATTAGTAACTATTATAGGAGCTTCATCTTCAGTTATACATTTCAAGAGGACACCTTCAGGGTTCTTCCAAGCTAACCCAAAGTCAATGATGATGTATTTTTGAGAAGCTAGCTTGTGAGATCTTTTCTTATTTTTATTTAAATGACCAGGATAGCATAGGTGTCTTAGGTAAAACATTATATCTTTGTACCACTCGAAATTACCAATTTCTCAAGAATATCTGCCCTTTCTTCCTCTACTTCATTCACTTCCATAGTCTGCGTAAGTTACTCTCAATGATGAGCTTAGTAAGACCCAAACCTCTTACCAACTTTGTGATTTGGATGTCCATATCATACTCCGTAGTTTGTTCACCCATATACACCTTTTTCTTGAGATATCCATCTATGATAAGATGTCTTTTACCATGGTGTGGGGAACATAAGCAACAACTTTTGAAATTAGGATATAAGGCTTGAAAACCTTTATTGCTTTCACCAAGGAAAATTCTTGTTTTTTCGTGATTGTGTAATTTAACTCAGCAGCTTGTAAAGCCTTGATAAAGAATAAAATATCAGCCCCATCTTCATTCTTTTGGAGAAAAAAGATGCAATAGTATTTTCAGAAGCAAAAGAAAAGATTTGGAAAGGCTTCTTGTAATTTGGAGCTGCCAAGATAGGTGCATGTTTCAATGCCTCTTTGATTCCTTCAAAATCTTTAAGGGCAGCCTCCTCCCACTTGATAACTTGATCTTTCTTTAACATGCATGTAATGGGGAGGGTCAATTCAGCAAAATTTGACACAAACCTTCTAATGAAGTTGATTTACCTAAAGAAGGATTAGATGCCCTTCTTTGTTCTTGGAATTGGGACCTTGCTGATTTCTTCTACTCTCTCAGGGTCAATCATAACACCAAACTTTTAAACAATATGAACAAGAAACTTGGCCATTTGCACCCCAAAGTTACACTTCTTTGGATTGAGAGAAATTTCAAATTCTCTACATCTAATCAACATTATTTCTAAGTGCCGCAAGTGATCTTTTGTGCTCCTTGAAAACAAAGTCAAATCATCCGATAAAATGTAATGAAGTCATTTATGTAACCAACAAAATCAACATCCATCACTCTTTGGAAGGTAGTCCCATCATTCATGAGACCAAAAGGCATCCTTACATATACATATGTTCCCTAAGGAGTGGTAAAGGCAGTTTTAAATCTTTCTGACTCCTTGACAACAACTTGATTGTATCCAGAGAAACCATCCAAGGTGGACAACAATTCAGATCCATACGCTAAATGTAGAATGTTATCCATGTTTGGAAAAGGATAATTTTCTTTCAATGAAGCTCTATTCAGATTTCTGAAGTCTACACAAAGTATGATATCTCTATTTTTCTTTCTGACTGACATAAGGTTTACAACCCAAGATGAATACCTTGTGGGCTGAATGATCCCTCCCTCTTTTAGTTTCTTCAATTCATCTTGCATCTTCATGGAGAGGAGTGGATTAATTGGACTTTTCTTCTTCTTGAATGGTTTGACATTTGTTTCCAAAGGAATCTCATGCTAAAATAAATCTTCTCTATATGCTTTCAGCTCTGAATATGACCAAGCAAAACAGTCTTGATATTGTTTCAACAATTGGAGGTAGGACTATTTTTCTTCCTTGTTTAGACTGCTACCCAACCAAACTTTTCTTGGTTTATCACTAGTTCCCAAGTTATGCTCTTCCACATCCCTTGAGGCAGACATGTTTCTATTGATGATGCAATCAACATTGCTAAAATTTGACTCAAGAGCAACAAGACCTCTAGGAATGGTGTTAGTTTTCAATTGGATAATATCCTTTCCAAAAAAAGTATCTCTTCCTTTAGTCATACATACCATTAGCTCCCAATCAATATTTTGATCTACAAACTCACCTTGATTTTATAAGAACCTTTTCACTTGATCATCATCATTAAACACTTGCCAATGCTTGATGTTATCAAGAACAAACTGGCCTAGTTAACACTTCAACATTGTACTCACAATAAGGTGAAATGGTGCAATATCCAAACCTTGACCCCAACACTCGAAAACTTGTCAGCAGTAGCATTCAAACTTATATCATGATGAAATATATTGAAAGAATCAAACATCTCAATTAGATCCCAAAATGCATGCTTATCTTTGTTTCATCCACTCGATTTTTTGTATCATACAATTTTCTTATTTGTTTGACAACTAGTTCGAATCTCCTTTTGCAATGATGTCCCTAACATCACACTTCCATACAATTCTCAGACCAAACAATAAGGCTTCATAATTAGCAATGTTGTTAGTACATTCAAAATTAACCTTGAAGGAAAAATAAAACTCTTCCAAGCTAGGAGAAATCAGAATTATACGAGCACCATTTCAAAATTTGGAGCAAGCTCCATCAAATAGCAAGGTCCAAGGAGAACTTACCTAATCAAGGGACTTTGACTGACCCATATTGTGTTCTTTTCCTTCAGAAAATGTAATAAAATTATCAGCATCAACATCAACAAATAATACTTAATAAGAAGCATTGTTTGGATCCTCAATTAGATGTAACATCTTTTCTCCATAGAGCTTAACAAGGCTACCCTCAATAGGAATGGTGGAAAAAGACATATCCATATGGACACTCCCTCCAACACTTGCAGCTCACTTTCTTGACAATAAAATACCCCATTTAGTAGGTCAATCAACAATCACAACATCCAATTTTAAATTCCTCCCGGGATAAGATGCAAGCTGCACCACCAAACCCTTCACACAACCAACTACCAACACTTCTCTTGAGTCCATGGAAGTAAACTTTCCATAGGCTGTTTGTCACTTTGATATCCTACTCATTCATGACTTCTAGAGGCATGAAACTACATGATGCATCTGAATCAAACATACAATTGTGAAGTAGTCTATCTTTTATGATCAACATTGTGAAGAATGGATCAAAATTAAATTGGGAATCAACCAAGGATGTTCCCAAGTATACCTCGAGTATTTCGCCAAGATCTTCTACTACCGGTGGTTTTTCAAAAACATTTACATTTCTTCCTAGAGTAGTCTCCTCCTCCTTTAATCCCAAGTACTCAAATGCTCTCTTCTTATGCTCAAGAATCCTAAGCAACTTAATGATTGGAACACTCACTTTGATTTGGATCAATACCTGGAATATGTCATAGGGAACACTCTTTGGAAAAGTAGAATTGGAAGGAGACAAGTAGATTCATCAGATGACATGGGATTATTGGAAGCTTGGGCATGAGGAGGAATGTAATTCTTTCTTGGGAAACGAAATCTTTTGATAGGTTTTCTCTTCTAGAAGCTTCTTTGGGAATACTTGTGAGCAAGGGTGTTTTAAGTTTGGCTTGAGGCCCAACTCCCTTAACAAATTTGATCCTAGTGTTATAGTCTTTCTCTTGAGCTATAACAGCATTCATCAACAATTTTCTATCTTCCTCCAAAGGGATACCACCATCATACTTATTAATCATCAAAGCTCTTAAGTATTCAAAGTCATTGTTAGGAATTTCAAAAGCTTGCACTACATTAATTTCAAGAGTATGAGGGGGAAGAAAGACTTGTACTTGTTTGATGTAATCTTGAAAGTCATGAGCTGTCCTTGCACTTATTACTTCGGTAGATGTTGCTCCTCCTTATGAACTTGAAGAACAACCCACCATGTAAATATCATCATCAATACCATCATCATTATTAGCTTCACCATCTTGCTGGTCCCCTTCACATGGAGGATGGGGTAGAAAACACCTATCACACCAATCAATATCAACAAATTCCTCAACAACAGCAACCCTAGTGGTTAGGGAATCAGGTAACACTCTTCCTTCACATGCTTGAGGATGTCTATTTGTAGATCCCATGGGTCCTTTCCCTCTATCATCTACCCTTTGATCACCTCTAGGATGATTGGTAAATCTATCATGGTTTTTTGCTCTTTGTTGACCTTGTGAAGTCTACCTAATTCCCTTCTCAGCTCTTGCCAACTTGTAGGAAATATCTTTGACAACCCCTGCCAAAGTCTTCACAACATCCTCCAAATCAGCACCCTTGCTAGCTTGAGGTTTTTCAGGGTTTATCAAATTTACACCATCTCTCTTGAGAGGTTTCCCAATTGCTTTGATATTGTTTTCAATCGAAGTGCCATGGTGAAAGCTTGTCTTAGATTAGTAGCGTTCTTATCTCTTAAGTAATAGGTTTCCTTTTTATCAAATGCATCTGCATGCTTGATTAAACAAGACTCATCACAAGGCCTGAAACTAACAGGTAACCTTCTCAAAGTTTTGTTAAACCTTGTGTTGAATTCATGGAATGATTCATTGGGATTCTTCTTGATATTGTCAAATTCAGACAAGAGAAATCTAGGATCAGTCTTATCACCATTTTACAACCTAAATGCATTCTTCATTTTAGTCCATAAATCAATAGAATTATCAGGAAAATCCTTATACCAATCCCTAGCATCCTCTTCTAGTGTATGAATGAACAATTTAATATACACATCTTCAAACTCTATTTTAAAATAATCAATCATGTTAACAAAAAGTTTGAGATGTTGATCACTAGTTATTGCATTGTTACCTTGGAACTTTGGTAACCTATTTCTAACATCTTGTGGGACAATTTTTTTGGTAACCGTCCATTCCTCTAAAGTCGATAGGACTAAAGGTGTTAAAAACAAATGGAGTTCTACACTGAGCCATATTGTTTGGTGGAGGTGATCTTGTGGGTGACACAAGGCTGATGAGGATTGCAAGGTCCTTGGGGCTCAAGAATATGGTTCACAAGACTCGGTATTCTATAAGTGTTTATTTTCTTGGAAATTGTTATTTGAATTAAAACACAGATGTGTAGATTGAAGAAGGAACTCACTAGGTATAGTAGAAGGACCTTCACTAGTTGAAGTAAACAAGTTTATGAGAGGATTTCTTGAATCAGAATCACTGGAAGAAGAGTGATAATCCTCTACCAAAGGCTGATCTCTCTCACCAATGGATATATCTTTACCTGATGTCTGACCTTTAACAACCTTCCAAACTCTTCTCCCTTCTAACTCTGAGTTCCTTGAATATGAAAACAACTTCTTAGCAGAGTCTCTAATGAAGAGAGATCTTCTTCCTTCCAGTTTTGCAGAGATTAGCAACATAAAAATAAATGATAGAAATCTTAAGACATTGGTATTTATCAAGATCAAATCAGCATGGAGTCGCCACTAAGGATTTTCACCTTAGTTGTGCAAATGCACTAAAATACTCTGTCAAATATCTATCAACACTGAAAATATTGCCAAACTTTATAGATCAAACCTTCCTTTCTTTGAATTTATCAATCAAAAATGCAAATGAAGTGCAACAACTGCTAGAAACTAATAAAATTGTAGGTAAAACTTATATCTTCACTTAATCCTTACAAATTTGATTATAAAATGATGCTTCAACAATGTATTTGCATGCAGAATTTGTAAGGGACATTACCAAGGTTTGATATGCATTCAAATATCTCAAATATGTATGCACATGGATCATATTGAACTAAGAAAATATCAAACTCAGAACTCTACCCTTCATTCCAGCCTTATAAATCTGATCAGAAGATGATACTCAAATTTGTAATTACACCAAAATCACATAAGAAGTATTACCAGGGATCTAAAATATTGAATAATGTCCCCGACAGTGGTGCCAAAAAGTGTTGGTACCCAAATTTGTTCTCCTTTTCAGTTTGAGAAGCATCAGAGATATGGCATGAATCTTGAAGTCAGATAGATCATGATGTGTGTCATTTTGTAGCCAAGGATGTGATCTAACTGGCACTCAGATTTGTGGAGAGATGGATAGCACTCAAATAGGACTTGATCTTGTCCTAACTGTTTTAGGTTGTGCCTTTCAACCAAGGTAAGAAAGCCTAATTTGTAACCCTCAAATGGTGAAGGAGATGAAGATATCCCTCAACTGCATGCAAATAATATGAAAAGGCCTTGGGAAAATATGATCAACACTCCAAATTTGACTTTCAAATTTTATCACTCCTAGATTATGGATATACTTTCAATGCAAGGAAAGGGTTACTGAAGACATTGTATGATCCTGATTTGCTTTGTGCATTTTTGTAAATGGATTGAATTCTTTGGCTAAGACACAATGAAATGTAGGGGTAGCATGGGGTAGGATTAGTTGTTTTGGATGAATTTTTTGGTGGGAGATTTTAGACAAGACTAACCATAATTTTCCAAATTATTTGAGGACCTTTGCAAGAAATTTGTAAGACCTAAACATTAAAATGCTTCAAAGAGGTTAAGGTATTTATTCAACTAGGATATGTGTTCCAAATGGAGGCCCAGATCTACACTCTTCCACACAATATTTGACAACCTGCCACAAAATATTGAAGCAGATGAACCAAAAAAGCATCCAGAAACCTCTATTTTATCATGACCTAAGGTGCACCCAAAGGTTTACAAACAATCTCTAAATTCAGGGAAGGTAAAGTGATTTTAAATCTGTTTATCTCTTTATCAGATGAAAGCTCTTCTGAGTGTGAGATTACAAATTCCACTAAACTATCAACAAGAAATGAGACCATGTATGATCAAGAGATATTTTAAACACAAGACTGTAATAGGAGCAAGAAACACAAATTGAAAACATTCTGAAACATAAGTGCATGAAAATTTTTCCAAGAGACAACACAAAATAATCTAGAATGACCAAATTTATCAGCAGGGGAATGTTATAAGAATAATCTCAAATCTTGTTGATGGATTTACAACTGAAACCAACTCAACATGATACAAATATGATGCAGAAAGGAATTAGAAATGGTTCTCAGGTGGTTTCTCAGAGAATGGGCTTCTTCCCAGATTTTCCCATGAAATTATAAGTTTCTCCAACCTTTTACATGTCAAAAAACATGCATTATATAACATTATATTACATTTGATCCTTCTTTCCCAAGAAAAGAATATTCCCAACATCAATTTTATTACAAAATTCCAACATGATTCGCAGATAGGGATGTTTAACATATTTGCAACAAAAGTTTCCAAGTGTTTCAAAAAGGTGAATCATTACAAATCCTTCATCATTATCCATTGTGGAGGCACATTTTTCATCCTCAAAGCATGCAAGCCCCTTTCATTTCATCATTTCATCCTTATCCCTCCAAAATTTGATTCTACAACTTCTTGATTTGATATTTCACATTTTGGATGGGCTAGGGAAAATCTTATCCTCAAAAACATCTCAAATCTGCAAATTGATCCTTAAAACCACTTGCATTGGTCCTTGTAGGCACAAATGACACAAATTCACCAAAAATTTGATGAAAATTGAATTAAAATTTGCATCACCAAGCTTTCTAGAGCAAAAATGGTGGCCAAAATGAAAAATGCACGCTATTCTGTTGAATTACCCTTATCCCATCAATCTGATCCCTCCATGTTTCAAAATGTGATTGGAAATGGATTTGGCATCACCTTTTGACTTTTAAGCATTTTTGGAAAAATGTAAAATTTTGACAATTTTCTCCGCCCCTCCGCCCTTGAAATTTGGTGTTGACACATGGCATATGGTGGGTCCCATTGAAGTCGTAGCTCAATTCTGCACATTTCCACCTTTTTGGAAATTTTGAAAATTTTCACTTTTTTTCCCCATGGGCCCACACCTCCGCCTTTGTCCTTGACATGTGTCACCTTCTCTATCGCTGAGGATATGCGGGCTCATTTCTCATTTTAACACCCCTTTTTGCCAAGGGAAAATTTCTTACTTTTCTTTTGCTAGCCCATGCCTCTGATTCCTTCCCTGCCACGTGTCTACCTTTGCTTCGTCATGGAGCCACACCTCAAATTTTCATTCTAAGTCATTTTTCCAAAAGGGAAAAATTTTCCTTTTCCTCCAACAGCCCGCACTTCCTTCTACACCCACCACATGTCTCCCTATGGTTCATTTGTAAACGCATGGCCCTTTCCTCAACATTATTTGTTTTCACCAAAAAGGCAAAAATCTTCTAAGTCCCCCTCCAGCCTTCCATCCTACCTACCATGTGTCCTCCTTAATTTAGATGCGGACCTTGGGGGCTTTCTCCATTTATACGCACTTTTCCAAATTTCTCTAAGGCACAAATGGACCCGCCCATTCACCCTTGTTTCTGGTTGTGACACGTGTCCCTCCTCTGGGACCTATTGAGTTGTGGGAGAATTTTACAAATTTTGCTAAAAAAAAAAAAACGTTAAGTTTTCAAAGAAACCCTCCAAACCTTGTCTAACCACAAGGGGCCACATATGAGGAGGCTTGAGGTTTAATTTGAAAGGAAAAGGACACTCGTATGACCGTAAAAAACATAGAATTTTCAGAGATGCCCGAATTTGATTTTTTCTTCGTGGGTAAAGGATTTTTTGGTCAAAAAACAAATGGAAAGTAATTTTAGGCAATTTTCAACCATGGGGATAGATTTTTGAGGGAAAATATGCATGAAATAAAAAACCATGAGCTCCAAATGCTGGGAAAAGTGGAAAAATGGTAAAGGCATTGATTTAGAAGAATTAGGTTACAAAACAAGGCATGCATGTATTTGTCTTTCAAGTTGGGGCAAATTAATAAGTTTATGAGCTTTTCAAAGAACCCAATCTAGAGGGAAAGTTTACAAACCACCAAATTTGAAGAAAAATGTTTTAGAGAAAGCAAACCAAAGGGGAAAGATGGCAATATAACAAAGGATCAAAATGGGCACCAATATTAGACTTATAAATGTATAACTTCTCCTTGCTTTGAATAAAAGGTGAGTGAAACTAGTTTGTACATGATGTAATTCCTTTTGGCATAAATTGAATGGAAATGATAAGTATTACTCTATTTTATAGACTGTAACATACTTTTTTGGTTTGGAATAGAATAAATAGAGATATGAGGTGTAGTTAGAATACCTTCTCTAGTGAAGATGCAACTTATAAAGTTGACAATATTACACAAATATCAATCATATCATTAGGACTATATTCAAATCAAATGATTGTATGAGAATTAAACTTTGATTATAAGTTATAATGTACAATGGGATTAAAATGGACATTAACCCTCAATAAGGGAAAGGAAAGACAACTCCCATGAAATGAATCATAGTCTTGACTTAAGACCTTTTGGAAATGAATCTTGATTGTACCCAATAGATAGTTGAAGGTGTGATTTCTCTTGTAGACTTCCTTAACCAAAATAGGAATGTCAGAAAAATAAAAATAAAAAGGGAATAGACTTCATTTGCATAAAGTCTAATATCAAATGGAATTTTTCAGAACTTATAAAAGCAAGGATTATAGTAAGTAAGTAAATAAACAACACTTTCATGAGTGTTGGGCCTTTTATGTAAAACATAATTTAGAATGTAAATAGTATTAAAGCATATCATGTGAATTAGATATGAATAAATTTATCTCGCATACCTATCTCTATGGAAATTTTAACTCGAAACCCTAATGGTTAAGGAACTTGGTTGTTCAAGAGGGTTATTGTAATTAATCAAGTAGTGATGAATTAAATCAGATATAACCTTATTTCTAAGGTATGTTCATCTAGATGAGGAAAAATCAGTTGGATGTTGACACATGCCAACTAGGAGGTAGTACCTTTGTGATGAAAAGGGTATTTATGAGGATTATATGGTGTACTTGACATGTCTCAATACCCTTCAAAGTTTGTTCAACTAGGCTAATATAAATTATGACTTGATCAAAGTTTTTCCCTAGGAGATATAGGGGCATGATCTAGTGTTGGGTTTAACTCATGTTAACTTAGGATAAATAGAGACACATAATCAACATAAATTGATTTAGTATGTCTATGTGCCCTCGGTCACCATAAGTACTCCTCCATAATAGGCCATGTTACTAACCTTGGCTAGGTTTAAAATTTGAATGAGTGGACTCACGTAAGTCGGTGAAGACCATTCTAGATAAATAGATCAATTATGGTGAAGGATTTATTCCAATTTACAAGTATGTCATCTAGGAATATAAACATGAAGCAGTATGTTTAAAATATTTGACCAAAGTATCACAAGGTGCTAGTTGCATTTTCCTATATCACTTAGTTTAAGAAGTGGGATTTCAGATGAGTATCTCCAGCAATGATATTCGTGCGAGGCCTCTTAAATAGAATACTTGATACCCCTAAAGGGTAAAATAACCAAGTATATGTAGTATACACATTAAAAAGTTAACATGAGACATCAGTATGATACCAAGTCATGAAATGAGAGATCGATGTTTCACCGAGTCATTTACAGACTGCATATGGTTTTATTTTATGAGATAAATTGGCTTTGGAATGTGTTTTCTAAATTATATTAATTTAGAATAGAGAACATTATGAAAAAATAAAAATCCCCTTTTTCAAAAGTCTTAAAATGGGAATCTTACATCTTTGTATCGAGAGATGAAGGTTTCAGATCTTAGACCTATTGTGTCCATAATCGATAACAATTACATTTTTTTGTTAATAGAAAATGGTTAGACAAGAGAAAATGATGCAAAAACCCACCAATAGGTGGAGATGTGAAGTTCTTGCCCAAAAAATTGATGAGATCCTTGCTTCCCTATTAGACACAAGAGATCGTCTGACTATACTAGAACAACAAATAATGGGAAATGAGGAGGATGAAGAAGATGTTGGTAATAACAATCAGCCACCTCCTGTGGAAAACCCCAATATTGGAAATTTGGTTGTTGATAACAATAATGCTATCAATTCTAATGCAAATGTACCCAATCACCGAGAATAAAAAGGTGAGATTGGTGGTTGAACTCACAAATGATATAAAAGGATAAGTCCACCCAAGTTTGATGGCACTACATTGGGAGATGGAGCTAAGAACTGGCTCAATGAAATGGAGAAGTACTTTGCTATAAGTAACTTCTTTATGGAAACTAAAACAATATGAGGAGCCTATCAAATTTCCCATGAGGCATCTTCTTAATGGGACAATGGTAAGGCTGAATTAAACATTGATGAAACAAACATCACTTGGGACCAATTTAAAAATCTATTTAGCAACGATGGCTGCCACTCTTTTACTATGATCAGAAGATGACATAATTTTAGAACTTATCTCAAGGAAATTTTACTGTAACGGAGTACTAGGATAATTTTACTAAGCTTCTTAAGTACGTACCTCAGTATCAAACTGCCAAGAATTCTAAGATATGGAAATTCATAATGGGATTAAATCCTATCATAGTTGGTGAAGTAGATGTTCATATCCCAACCACCATGGAAGGGGTTTTTGAAAAATATATAAGGCAGGAGCAGAAATTAAAAGAAATCTCTACCCATAAGGAGGAAATTAGAAAGAAAATTCCTAATTATTCTTCATCCCTTGCACCCAAAAAGGGATGATGGAAAAATTTTGGCGTTAAAAACAAATTTGTTGCTGATAATAACAAGAAAAATGTAGCAAATAAACTTGTTGTTAATGTTCAAAACAATTTTGTTCAAAACAATAATAATGGAAAAAAGTCTTATAGAGGACAAAATGACAATTTTAAGGCCAGAAATAAATTTGAGACTAAGAAAGGACCTATATGAGGATGCTTCAATTGTGGAAAGGATCATTATGTAAAATAGTTGTTGGGGTGTGGAGCCTATTTTTGGTCTTCTCAAATCAGTATTGAAGTGTGGAGTTTAAATTGGGAAGATGAAAGGTCATGACCATTTCTTTTCCAGCCATGGGAAGATGAAAGGTCATGATAGTTTCTTTTCCAGCCGTGGGAAGATGAAAGGTCATGACTTTCAAACTTCTAGGGTCAGATTTTGGACTTCTTAAAGGATTGTAATCCTATAAATAGAGGTGTTAGGGTATCTTGAAGATATCTTGTGTGTTCAAGAGGTCTTGAGTCTTAGTGATCAAGATGTGATCAAGAGTGATCAAGGTTAAGAAATTGGGTGTCAATTTTGGTTTAGATGTGGTTTAACATCTTTGGAATTCTGTTGTGATTTCATAACTAAGAGAAGACTATGAGATTTGTTTTACTCTTATTGATAATAAAATATGAGAAAGTTCTTGGTGGACATAGCCCACATTGGGTGAACCACATTAAATTTTGTCTTGTCTCCTTTTGTGCATTATTTATTTATGTTGTTATATTTCTACATGTATAATTCTGCTATGTAGTTTTTACCTTTGTGATTTGAGAAATTGTTTCTTATATTTGTTCTCTAATTCCTAACAACTGGTATCAAAGATTTGGTGGTTTTTTCTTAAGTGGTAAATCATAGGGAAATTTTATCTTTAGTGGGAGCTATGGTAGATGAGGGAAGATCAAGGGTTGAAAAGTTTAATGGGAAGAATTTTGGTTTGTGGAAGATGTAAATGGAGGATTAATTATTTCAAAAGGACCTCCATGTTCCTTTGGCTAGAAAGGGAAAGAAACCTACAACCATGTCGGATGGGATTGGAATTTATTGGATAGAAAGACACTTGGGGTAATTCAATTATGCCTTGCATCTTTGGTTTCTTTCAACATATCGAAGGAGAAGATGACGAAAGGTCTCATGAGTGCATTAGGAAGTTATATGAAAAATCCTCTACCTCTAATAAAATATTTTTGATGAAAAATTATTTATTATGAAGATTTCGAGAACGGTTATATTGTTTTTCATTTGAATGAATTTAATATGGTTGTGAGTATGTTAAAATCAGTAAAAATTGACTTTGATGAGTGTTATCCCATAAAATTGACAAGGGAAATTTTACCGATAACCATACCGAAATTTTGTTCCGATCCCTCGTTAGGGATCCCTTACATTTGAAATGTTGTAAAATCCCTTCCCGGGAAATCTGGTTTTTCGAACTTAGTCTTTTGAGACTTTTTGGCTGGGCGCATGAAATTGCTATGTAACACCAACTTTTGGTGCGCCCCCTTTAAAACCCTTGGCACATGATTTTCAGTGTCAACACACCTTTTGGTGCACCAAAGTATGTTGAGCCTTCCCTGCGTGCGCCAAGGCGCATGCGCCTTTATGTTGGCACAACTTTTGTTGCGCCATGTTTTGGTGCACCAAAGGGTGCACATAACTTCATGTCGACATAGCTTTTGGTGCGCCAAAGGCGCGCTTAATTTCCTGCTGGCAAACGTTTTCATGCGCCAAAGGGCGCACGCTTTTCCCTGTCGACAGCAACTCTCATGCGCCCTTTAAAAAGTGGGTGGCGCATTTATGACCAGCTCACCTATATATATGTGTTTGCGCGCCCAAATGTCATTTTCACTATTCGCAGAGCACGTGATTTCCTTTCTCTGAGCCTGTCAGCCCCTGCCTCGTCGTTTTCAACGCGTTGTGGACCCGTTTTCTAGATTTTTGCTATTTATCCGGGTAAGTGCTCTTGTCTCTTTCGTGAGTTTTGCTAGATAGTGCTTCTTGCTTGCTGGTTTGGTTTTTGATATGCATGTGTTGAGCTTCCCCCCCGCATGTTGTCTTTCCTTATCTTCCTCTTTCCAGATCTGCTGGAGGAGGATGTCATCCTAGAAACAATGGTTTGTAACCCTCCTGGTTTTAACCATTTCATTTACCCAAATGACCTGTCAAAAAGGAAAAGAGGAGAAGAAGAAATCTAAACCATGTAAAGACCCCTTTGAGAGTGATTTAGTTCACTGTTTCTCTCTTGCCTTCGGCGCATCTGTCACCCCTGTTACATGAACAAAACCCGCGCCAATGGCGCACCTTTCATACTTGTTGCATCATGAACTCCTGCGCCCTCAAGGCGCGCCTCTTTCACATACTGCAAGTGCTAAACTTGCGCCCCTTTGGCACACAATCCTTCCTTGCTGCATCACATTTCCATGCGCCAATGGCGCACCCAGCATCCATGCAACACAAGCTTTATCTGCGCTAAGTACAAATCTTTGAAGGCGCAGGCGCATCCCCGATTACAATAACATCATGTTGTGTAAACCTTTCGTGCGCCGCGCCATGCTCCCTTTGGCGCACGAAAAGTTCTTGTTACACGAACCATCCATGTGCCAAAGGGCGCACCAAATCCCAATGCAACATGAAAATTCCATGCGCCAAAGGGCGCATCCTGTCACTATGTAACACGCACTTTTCATGCGCCCTTTATAAAATGCAATCTGCAGTATGCATGCGCCATGCGCCTTCGGCGCCAGTTTTATCCTTGCAACACCCTCTTCCTGTGTGCCTTACCTATTTAGCCCTGTAAGCTGCAATTTTCATGCGCCCTGCGCCCTGAGCCTAAAAATCTCTAACTCTTTCTTCTGCTAACATTCCAATGGAAGATCAAATGGCTAATTCAACCTTTTCGGATTGGGTCTCGCTTCTTCTTCATGCAGATCAGCAACTGAGTTCGAAAGAACATATGTCTACATCCAGCAAGAGACCCACCAAATCGAAAGGAAAGGCTAAGCTTACAGAGGAAGAGATGAAGTATAAATATCAAAGGGTCAGAATGCCCGAGTCACAGGCCGAATGCAGCATGGACGTCAGAGACTCAGAATTGGGGCATATCGACATGGAGGAATTCTGGGCCAGAACTCAGAAAGTTACAAGGAGTCCATGGATGGAAAAACTAATAGGCAGTGCCCTGCACTTCACCGGAGGAATCCCCGTCAGCGCCGTCAACAATGAATTTATGATGGTGGTTGCCCAGTCTTATAATAAAGACACAAGGTGTGTCAAAAACAGCAAGGGCGAGGTAGTCATTAACCTCACTGCCCGTCATTTTGAGATCATACTCGGCATCCCTCACCACCGGCACTTTGTGGCCGTTAGCCAAGCAGAGTGCATCAAGGCCTGGGAAGACAATGAAGACCAATGTATGCAGCTAATGAATGAAGTATATCTGAAAAATAAGAAGGTGGTAACCCGGTGGCCCCAAATCATCCACCGCAGTGACTTCTCAGAAGAGCTCAGCGATACCATTACCTTCCTGAGCAGGGTCTTCGGGCTTTCTGACGCCCATTACTTCCATAAATGGATGTTGCGCTACTTGGAAACAATGAACAAGAATTTTCTTGATCAACACTTTTGCTGGGGGGAAATTATAAGCAGCACCATCTCCGAGCAGCTACAACAATTCAGCACAACGGGAGTATTCCATATGAACTCCTACGTGGTCTACGCTGCAGCGTCAGAGAGGGATTATCCAGGCCTAACACGAAGTGGAGTTTGGCCTCAGGTCAAGATATACGAGTACTACCCAGAGTTGAGGCTGGAGAATAGCATCTCCCAGTTCACAAAAGTTAACGATGTGTTTTTCTATCACATCATCTGCCTGCTGAGGCCGAATATGACTCATGGTCGCACGACCAAAAACATAGTGGCAGCCACGGAGAAATGGGGAGCCCTGTTCACCCAGTTTCCTACATTCACCTATCTAAGGGCTGCCAACTTTTTGGGAGAGCCAACCAGGCTACCAAGGTATGCTGGGCCTAAACTGATTCTACTAGAGCTATCAAGGCAGCTGGTCACATACCACGAAAAATGCCTTAAAAGGAAGAAGGGTGGAACTCCTTTCCCCCTCACAGTGGGCCGATACACATGCTCTACCCACCACAAGGAAAAGGAAATGTTTGCAGAGCTGGAGTTACTTAATTTGAAACACGACTTCCCAGCCAAGCCTACCTTCGACCCAAGGGGCTTCCTGCCAAGAGCAAAGCTTGATCCAATCCATGTTCCTCAGATCGAGGATATTTATATTGACATCCTCCATGAGGTAGAGCTCAGAAGAAAGGATCATTCTCGCCTAGCATTGCCAGAAATTATCTAATATGGGGTAGCCATTGTCCCCAAAGGCTACCAAACAACAGAAGATGAAGTAGAAAAGGTATATACCGATACAGATGGGGACGATTGGCCTTTCCGTCCATTGATATAACTAAAGCTCCTCAAACAATTGAGGAGAGGGTCAAGGAAAATCTGCGTAGGACAGAGCACTAGTGCCGAATGAACGGGCTAATCTACCTCGGGGTAGACTTCACAACCTCCGCATTGGGAAACGCACCTTCACGATCCAAGAAGCAGCTTAAAGGAAAAGGTGTAGAAGGTGAATCCAGCACCACCCAAGAAGAAGCCCCTGGGAGTCCTCCTTCCACGACCCGAGTAGGTAATATCTCTAGTCACACTAGAGAAAGAAGCAGCAGAGGATAGTCCCATAGGCCCATCCACTCATGATGTCGGCATTTCTACCACAACAGAGGTCCCTTCTATCCCTTCCATCCCTTCTTCTTCTCTTCCTTCCTCCTCGAGTGACTCAAGCGACCATCCCTTTGGTCGTGTCCTCTCGCCCCTTCTTCTACTCTTTCCCCGCTTCTTCGTCTATCTTCTCCTCCCTCACCGATTTGTCCTCCATTTCTTCCCTCATCTCCGGGCTCCCTTCCCTTCCTATGTCTCTTCCGCAGCTACGCTTTCCTTCCTCCCATGGACACTTCTTCTCGGCTATTCTCTCAATGCCGCCGCCGCGTGTCTCCATGTTTTTCCCTCTTCTACCGTAGTCGCCTCCTCCTCTCTCTCTCGGTCCTTCTTCCATAGGACCAGCCTGGATCTCTCAAAGTAGCTAAGCCAAAGCAAAAGAGGAAAGTTCCCATCACTCGATGGACTTTTCAGATGATCCCACCAAAGGGGCGAAGAAGCGGAAGCTGTTACATGCTTCTCTAAAAGTCTGTGCAGTGAGAGAATCATGGATATTACATACCCCGATCCCCTCAAAGAGAAAAAGGATCTCTCCAACAGATTTTACCGTGACCCAAGTCACAATGGGGACATCTTCGAAAGTCTCAGGGGAATCTCTTTCCGCGGTTGACACCCTTTGTCAAAAGCTTCAAGAGATGAAGGAAGAGAGAAGGCTACTAAAAGAGAAAAACAAATATCTGCTCCAAGCCTTATAGAAGATGGGTAGTGCACCTCCCACAACTGCCGCCGAGACTTCTGAGCTTCTCAGCCAGGAGAAAATCAACGAATATGCAAAGATTGGTGAGCAGGGTATGGCCGTTTCCACTTGGATGAGCCAAATCCTCAAAGACAGTGAAAAAGTGATCACCGAGTTCTCTGACTTATACCTGAATATCAGTAAGGCGAATAAAGAACTCCAAGCGTTAGCAGGGCCCATATCAGAAGAGTTGGAACATGCCGATCGCAAAGATTTTGAGGCCTTCTAACAAATGTTTGATTGTTCAATCGAAGATATAGTCAAGTTCGGCGTCTTCGGCCATCCAAGGGCCCTCAACAAAATCATGTCCACTCTGGACTACCAAGTGGATCAGCTAGAATTTATTCTAGAAAAAATTGACAAGGTAAAGGAAGAGGCCCGGATACAATGCATCAAATGGAGTGAATTGTTCTCAACATGTCTCCAGGGTTGCTCACTCCTTCCTTTACCTTAAGGTCAGCTGATGAAACCATCTGGATCTTCAAGGAGATCGCTTCTCAAGGAACAGGGCCAGAGGTCACATTTGACACTGAATCTATCAACAACCTGCTGGCCTATAGGGACTTCGTTGGGTTCCTCATTGAGGCAGAAAAGGACTTTTCCAAACTCCCAGAGAAGCTCATAAATGAGCGGGAGACTTGTGAGGCAATAAGCGATAGGCACAAGGATCCTTCTCAGGATCAACTTGGGCCAATAATTAACAAGTTTTTGGAATACCGCGCTCAGTTCCATATCTCATCACCGAGCAAAGATCAAAATCAAAGCTACCCCTTTCAGCCGCAGGATGATGATGACTTAGTAGCATTTGCTCCTTCTTCTTCTTCTTCTTCTTCTTCTTCTTCTCTCTCTTCTCCGACTTTCTTGTTGGAATGTCTAAAGTATGTTGGCACAAATGATGACATCATCCATGTTGCGTCATGGGATGATGTCATCCATCAAGTTGTCAAAAGTCAACATGACTTTTAGATATTTTGTAAATATCTTTGTAAATAGGTGGTTGGCTCCTTTTTGCCTTCTTTCCTTCTCCTCTTCTATATATATTGGAATACTTGTTGTATTCAAAAGTGGTGGACATTTTTTAGATGAAAATAGAAATGAGGAGAGAAAGACTTTGAGCTTTCTTGTAACAGAAGAAAAACAACAATACAAATATTGAGGCTTTGTACTGAATACTTGTGTTATACATCAGAGCTTTCTTATGTTAGATCTGTATGTGTTTATTCTGTTAGATTCATATCTACCTTTTTGTCATTTGCTCATCAGTATTGCTTTGTTTGTTTATGTAAGTAGGTTTGGCTCTGTTTACTACCAATCCCAAAACATAAACTTCCCGACCTTTCTGCTTTGGAATTCATTTCTTTTCTTCCTTCGGACCTGCTCTTTCCTCATCCCCTCTTCCTTTCCTTTCTTTTCACAGTCGGAAACACCCCACTGGGATGAGATCCCAAACCCCCGAAGGCAGAATCTGTGAGACTTGCATAGATTCCTAGCTGGTAGAATAGCAATAAACCAGTTTCGCTTTGCTGACTCAAAGAGGGGCTATGCCCTGCACACTGTTGGCTCATCTATCCATATATCTATCCAGCGATAGATTTTGGACCAACAATGAGGAGGTCGTGGCTTTGTTGATTTTTTTGCTCCTTACCGATATAGCTAGGACAACTTGGTAATGACCTGTAAGTAATTCATTCTCTAATAATTCAAAGCTAGATTTTGAGGATGTAATCGGTGTGATCGTAAGTGGGGAAATGTGAAGGAAGAGCACCAGAGATTTTTCTACTTCTATAAACACTTTGATGGTGGAGAGTAGAGGGAGACAAAAGAACATAGGGAAAGGTAACCATGGGAAGTCGAATGATCACGGAAGGTTAGAGTCCAAGAGTAAGTTAGAATGTTGGTACTTTGGGAAGGTTGGTCATGCCAAGAAAGATTACTTGGGCTCTTTGGGATAAGAATAACAAGGAGGAAACTAAAGAAGTAAATGTGGCAGCAGGTGATGTTTTTCAGGATGCCTTAATTATTTCTTTAGATAATATTGTTGAGTCTTGGGTGTTAGATTCAAGTGGCTTCTTTCCATGCCACCCCACATAGACATTACTATACTGATTTTGTTTAAGGATATTTTGGGCATGTATATCTTGGTGATGATGAACCATGTAGAATAGTAGGGAAAGGTTGTGTTTGGGTGAAAATGCAGAATGGGAACACATGGCTACTTAAGGATGTTAGGCATGTGCCTAAGTTGAGGTAGAACTTGATATCAATAGGTCAGCTGGGTAGTGATGGTTGTATAGTTAGTTTTATAGTGGATTCTTGGAAGGTTACCAAGGGAGCTCTTGTGGTTGCAAGAGGTAAGAAAAATGGTACTTTATATTTAACCAGTGGTGCTGATTATTGTAATTTAGTTGATGCAGATGGAGATGTAACTTTGTGGCACCAGAGACTTAGTCATATGAGTCAAAAGGGCATGTAGATTATAAAGGAAATGTTTCCTATATTAGAGTTAGATTTAGAATTCTCTGAGGATTGTGTTTATGGAAAACAAAGAAAGTGACATTCCTCAAGATTGGACCTACCAGGAAGGAGGGTAAGTTGGATTTATTACATATAGATGTATGAGGGCCAGCTAAGGTAAAATCTATTGGTGGTTCATGTTATTATGTCACTTTCATTGATGATGCAACTAGAAAAGTTTGGGTATATTGCATTAGAAAGAAATATGATGTGTTTGAAACCTTCAAAAGATGGAAATCCTTGGTTGAGAATGAAATAGGTCTCAAGTTGAAATTTCTTAGGTTGGATAATGGAGGGGAGTATTATAGAAATGAATTTCTTGATTACTATTCGGTAAATGGGATATGTAGGAAAAGAACGGTTCTAAATACTCCACAGAAAATGGAGTGTTAGAGAGAATGAACATGAAAATCATGGAGCATGCTAGGTGCATGAGGTTACATGTGGGGATGCCACTCATGTTTTGGGTGGAAGCAGTGAGCACAAATATTTATCTTATTAAAGAGGACCCTTTATGGCTTTGGATGGAGGTACACCTGAGGAGGCTTGGTGCAGTAAGAAAATTACTTACTCATTTCTTAGAGTATTTGGATGTGAGGTATTTGTTCACATTGATAAAGATGATAAGACCAAGTTAGAGGATAAGTCTGAGAAATGCACCTTTCTTGGATATGGTGAGCATGACTTTGGTTTCCATGTTTGGAGTCTTAAGGACAAGAAAATATTTCGGTCTAGAGATATTGTCTTTATAAAAAAATTCATGTATAAAGATTAGTTGTAAGAACAAAAAGAGGAATCAAAGAAATAATACATAGTGTTAGAGGAAATTACGGACAACAAGTTGTCCAAGGGACCTGGTTCAGTGTAGCATGTTCCTAAGCATAGCCATTTTAAGAACCTACTCATCAGAGCCCTAAAATCCCGAGGTGAGAAGGTCTTCTAGGGTAATAAGGGAACCTGAATGATTTACTCCATCTTTGAATTATTTACTACTCACCGACAGTGGAGAGCTAGAGTGCTTTGAGGAAGTAGTGCAGGTGGATGTTATGAAGAAGTGGGAGCAGGCCATGGATGAAGATCATAGATCTCTTATGGAAAACAAGACTTGGAATCTCATGGAGCTACTCGAGGGAAAGAGAGCATTACATAACAAGTGGGTGTATATAATCGAAAGGAATAAGGAGGTAGGAAAGGATACAAGGCCTAATTGGTGGCCAAGGGATTTACATAGAAGAAAGGTATAGACTTTGATGAATTTTTTTCTCCCGATGTTAAAATGAATTCTATTAGAATTGTTCTTAGTTTATTAGAAGTAGAAGACCTGCACTTAGAGCGAGTTTGATGTGAAGACTGCATTCCTTCATGGTGAGTTGGAGGAGAAATTGTATATGCAGAGTAGCCACATGTGGTTATGAGTTCAAAGGGAAGAAGAGGGTAGTGTGCAAATTGAAGAAGAGTCTTGTATGGCTCAAACAAGCTCCACAAAAGTGTTACAAGAGTTTTGATAGTTTTATGTAGGAGAGGGGTTACTCTAGGTGTCACTCAGACCATTATGTGTACATCAATAATTTTCTTGATGGTAGTTATATTATTTTGTTCTTGTATGTGGATGATATGCTTGTTACAGGAAGAACATATAGGAAATAAAGGTACTCAAGAAAGAGTTATGTGACTCCTCTGCTATGAAGGATTTGGGGGGAAAAAAAATCATTGGTATGAGAATAAATCATAACAGGAAAGAAAGGAAGCTGGTGTTATCTCAAGAAGAGTACATAAAGAAGGTCTTGGAGAGGTTTAGTATACAGGATGCTAAACTGGTTGGTACCAATTTTTCAGGTCACTTTAAATTATCAAAGGAGTAAATTCCCAAGACTAAGGAGGATAAAATTCAGATGTCCAAGGTACCAATGCTATGGTATGCACTAGGCCGACATTTCCCATATAATGGGAGTAGTGAGTAGGTTTATGTGTGTTCCAAGTAGAGAGAACTAGCAGAAGGTGAAGTGGATCCTTTAGTATTTGAGAGGTACAATGGGAGCATTATTGTGTTTCAAAGTGGATCGGACACTACATTGCGTAGTTATATAGATTTAGACATGGCAAGAGATTTAGACAATAAGAGGAGCATGATAGGTTATGTATTTATGGTTGGTGATACGGCGGTGAGTTAGATTTCATGATTACAAAAGGTTGTGGATTTTTCAACCAGAGAGGATGAGTATGTTACTACCATAGAGGTAAGAAAGGAGATGATTTGGCTAAAACATCTACTCGATGAGTTGGGTCATAAGAAGGAAGTTGGGAGACTATACTATGATAGTCGAAAGCTATTTATTTAGCAAATAACTCCTATTTTCACTCTAGGACAAAGCATATTCAATTGAGATATCATTTCATCAAGGCAGCTTTAGAAGAAGATCAGTTGAAGCTAGAAAAGATTCATACTAGTCAGAATCCTATGGATATGATGACCAAGTAAGTCACAAGGGATAAGTTGAAGTTGTGTTCAAATTTGATTGGCCTTCATGGTTGATAATGAAGGGTTGAGAACTTTTCTCAGTAGGAACAATTTCCAAGTGGGATATTGTTGGGGTGTGGAGCCTATTTTTGGTCTTCTCAAATTAGTATTGAAGTGTGGAGTTTGAATTGGGAAGATGAAAGGTCATGACCATTTATTTTCTAGCCATGGGAAGATGAAAGGTCATGACAGTTTCTTTTCTAGCCATGGGAAGATGAAAGGTCATGACTTTCAAACTTCTAGGGTCAGCTTTTGGACTTCTTAAAGGATTGTAATCCTATAAATAGAGGTGTTAGGGTATCTTGAAGATATCTTGTGTGTTCAAGAGGTCTTGAGTCTTAGTGATCAAGAGGTGATCAAGAGTGATCAAGGTTAAGCAATTGGGTGTCAATTGTGGTTTAACATCTTTGGAATTCTATTGTGAGTTCATAACTGAGAGAAGACTATGAGAGTTGTTTTACTCTTGTTGATAATAAAATATGAGAAATTTCTTGGTGGACGTAGCCCACATTGGGTGAACCACGTTAAATCTTGTCTTGTCTCCTTTTGTGCATTATTTATTTTTGATGTGTAGACAACCATAATTACATAGAAATTTAAATACTTAAATTGTGCTAATTATCTCCCTTCTTGTAAATTGATGACATAGCATCAAAAAGTTCTTGTATTCTCTCTTATCATCATTAATTAATTACACTATGCTAATTAATTAATTCACCTATCCAACGAGTACCTTGATTAATGACCTTCCATTAATTAATCACCCCTTCTATCTAGACTAATTAATTATTATTAATTAATTATCTTTCCCGTTCATTTAACCAATAAATCAATATTTAATTGATTTAATCCCCTTCTAATAGCCTAAATCATACTAATATTTCTCTAATTAGCTTCTATAAGCTTATATCTACCTATTAATTAACCACCTTTGATTAATTAAAACACCCCCAACTCCCATGACTTGGTAAGTATAAATTAAACCTTTCTAAAATAAGGTTACCTTTTATAAAGTAACCTTATCCATTCCTAATCATGTTTTACCTTTTATCCCAAATGCAAAGGGATGAAGTGTTTCCTTTATCCATTGGGCTATATAAGGAACCATCCTTCTACCTTTATACCTACACCCAAAACTTCTTGAGAAGACAAAAGCAAAGCATATAGAAAAAGAGACTAAAAGCTTTCCTTTGTTTTCTTGAGAGTTCACCACTTGAAGAGTTAAGCCTCTTTTCTAGCCAAAAGTTATTAGGTCATATGGGAGGTGTCAAAAGGGTCTTGTAGCCCAACTTTGATAATCCCCCATTCCTAGGTTCTTGGAAAATCATAGAGAAACCTATTTGATTATCATGGAGCTTACATAGGTTCATTCATTTATTTGTTAAGAGAATAGAGGATTTAGACATTTAGCATGTTAATTTCAAAGCTTTAAATATGATAAATGTTAGTGTCTAACCTTGCTTAATTCTTATCTTGATGGTGCTTTGTACTTTGTTTTAAGCTTTGTTAATTAGGGCTACTAGGTGTTAGTCTCTATTTTTCATTAACTTAGCTTAAAGCACAAAACTATGCACACATTTGGCATGCCCGGTGGGACCTAGTCCCTTGGCATTTTAGTTTAAATTTCATTGTTTTGGCTAACTTTTGATATGCACATGTAGTAATTAATGTCCATTTTCTTGGAATTTTTGCTAATTTTATATGTGTAATTTCTTGTTCATAGCCATAATTTTAATGGGTTGTTTCCATTTTTAAACTAACTTGCTAAAATTTGAAGTATTGTGAGATTTGTTGTAGTTTTGTCATGTTTTGGTTACAGGAGTGGCACAGGAACACTAACAAGAGCACAAGCACATTTTTTGTGGCACAAGCATACTATTAGAACTTTAATATTTGTCTATTGACCTTGGCGCAAGCGCACTAACCCCAACGCACATACCCTAACGAGGGTGCAAGCACGTTAACCGAGACACATATGTCATTTGGTACTGTACCTTCACTGCAACTCAAAATGTGTCATATCGATGCTTACACTCTAACCCTAGTGCACACACTATTTTGGTGGCACAGACACATTCCTAGTGGTGTAAGCATTATGTCATAATCTGAGAATATTTTACAAAGTGGTAGCGCACACACTTTTCTGATGGCACACATGCATTTCTAGTAGCACAAGCACTTTGTCTAAATTTAAGCCTATTTTTATCAAAGATAGCGCATACGTCCTTCTGGTGGCACACACACCTCTCGGGTGGTGCAGTTATATGAAAATCTAGAAACACACAGAGTAGTGCATATGTTCCTTTGGTGGCACACACACATCTCAGATGGCATAGGTACACGAAAAGCTAGAAACACACAGAGTCACATATACACCCTAACCCATACAAAGATGCCAAAATAGGGGTGTAGGTGTCATTTTGTTTTCTTGAAGTTAATGTGTTGAGGTGCTAACATTTTTGCAAGATTTATCTAATTAAATACTTGTCTTTACAGGTTGTTTTTACATGCTTTTACTTTATTAGAAAAACTTTTCTTGTTTACTTATAAGAATAAGATCACGTATGCTCTTTCCTCGCACCCCTTGGGGTGATCTTGGGAATCAAAAATGATTCTTAGGTACTTTTGATGCTTTGATATTGTTAAGAATATTTGAATTGGAATTGGTTAACTTGGTGTGTTTGAATTAAAGGGTTTTTCCATTTGATATCTTTTTGGATTTTGGAAACATCACGTATGTTCTTCTCTTGCATCCTTAGATGATTTGGAGAATCAAAAATTATGTTTACTCTTTTGATGGAAAACTACTAAAATCATCATAGGACCAAAAACACCATGTTTTTCAAATAAAGGAGGAGTCAAAAATGAATTCAAAAACTACTAATACAGTTGTTATATAGGTTGCCAAAAGGTGTTCAAGAAAACCACACCTAATTAAAAAATATAAAAAGAAAAAAATATTCAAAACACTATATTGCAAGTTTTGGAAAAGGGTACGTCCCTCTCCGATCAACTGGAACATAACCCCTTTGGCATAATACCTTAAGATACAACAATGGGGATGGATCCAGGAACCCTAAAGTAGTCCATGCAAGAGGGAACCTTGTGGATGAAATGGTAAGTTCTCTGCACTACCTACTTGACTAGTGATTCCTTTGTGAGATAGCATTACCGGTTGTCCTGTATGGCGACCCCAGTGATAGTACACATAGATGCACTAGTTTCCTACTATTCTTGAAGGGGGTAAAGTAAAGCTGAGATACTCCCAAGATAGTTGGGACTATTTGGGTAAATCATGCTTAGTTAACATAGCTTTGTAACACCTAGGATGAGAGAACCACCTAGGAAGATATTCTTTGGCCAAGAACCCACTTTGACCATTCTAAAATAGAGTTGAGTTTTGAACCATGTTTTCATCATGAAGCATGTGACACATTACTTTATCTTAGTTTTCCACTTGCCTTAAGGTGAGGCGAAACTCTATAGAAGTGAAGCCAACATTTTCATCCCCATTTTGATCTACTTCCTTCACATTCTTTTGACACTTTTTTATCAAAATAAGGGTGACTACCTCTGTGTTACCAATCGATTGTTTCTGCCACTTTTTTGTCTATTTACGCCCATCCATGTTTGTGGCTGGGTAAGTTAAATGTCTAAAGTGTGGAGGTGTATTCATATCATTGGTGACCATTTTGATCTTGATACCCACATCAAGATTTTCATTGTAGTTAGGTGTGGTTCATCAACTTTGAATTCCTTAGAAAGGTTACCTTGTTTGTATCGTATCACTACAATTTTGATATTTACATCTTGTTTCTTGTAAACTCGACCTAAATATCTATATTGTAAGGTTACGTTGCACACATTTTAACTATTCCTAGCTATACTTTGAGATTTTAGTTTGATTCTATTATTACCTTGATTTTGAAGAGTGTTAAGTGTTACCACTTGTGTGTGTTATATCAATAGCATCTTGATATCAATACCTTACTTTCTCACAAATTTTGGTGATATTGTTGTGTCACTCACAAATTGTAACTGGCACTTTTTGGGATATAGGTCTTAATCAAATTTGAGCTCGCTTCTAGTATATCTTGTTGGGAGGTCACATTAAATTTTTGTATTTACTTACGTCTTGTTCATTCTCTTGAACTTGGCATAAGTGAGAACATCTTGTTAATTATCTTGTGGCACTAAATTACTTTTGAAACATAGTCTAGGAAGTACTTCATTTGATAGGCTTAGATACCAAACATTTGTGTCACTGGTGATTTATCACTCTATCACATTGGTATTCTCACATTGTTACTCATTCATATTCTTGGCAATTTATCTTGCATTTCACTTAGGTGTGCTCACAAAGTTTTGAACACATTTACAACTTACCTTAGTGAAACTATCACAAATCATGGCTCCCAAAACATGATTAGGACTCAAGAAAAAAACATACAAGGAACAAAAAGTGCAAGCTTGGGAAGCCTCAAATAGACAAGGGTCAAACCCTTTCATTGGACATGATCTAGGGCCTCTATTTTCTGTGGAAAAAGAGATAGAAGATATGGTCAATCATAGTGGTGATGAATTGGAATCCCCACATGCAGAATTTGACTTGACCCTACTTTATTAGATGAGTTTCTTTTCAAAAATAAGGATAGAGTGCTAGCACAAGTCATAGAATTAGGGGCCAAAATGCCCACTAAAAATGAAACAATCCCACATGCAAATAATGCTAATGAGGAATAATAACCCCTTATCAACATGGAGGATATATTGACACATGGACATTCTTCAACCTCCAACATAGAAAATGATAAAGTGGCAAGACGTAGAATATCCTTTATCAAAGTGCCACGTAAAAATAGGACAGGACATGAGAATGATGAAGAACCTCCATAATATGAGGAAGAGGAGGAACCTCTAGAAGAATAAACTACTATTCAACAATAGATTAGTAACCTAATCCAAACATTAGCTTTGCTAACCTCTCATGTACAAAAGGAAGCAAGAAAAAATGTTCAAAAGTCAAGGCCTAAGGTCAAGATTAGTGAACTCCATAGAGAAAATCAAGGAGAAGACGATACGGGGTATCATCGAGTATATATCCTGCTTCTCCCACTAGAGAAAAATTTCTCACACAAGAGGTACATTCTATGAAAGCAACACTAGTAAGCCTTCAAGAGAGAAATATAGGGAGCATTAGAAAGTATCAATATGAAGAATTATGTCCCTATCCTTTTGACAAGACTCGAACCCTTCAACATTTTCCTAATAAATTCAACAAATATAAAGGCAAGGGAGATCCACGGGATCATGTCAAAGTTGTCTAATATGGCATGTTAAGAGGTGTCCTATAGTGACAATTATCTCATAATTCTTTTTCCCAAGATTTTAGGAGGTCAAGCCTTAAAGTGGTTTACACATTTACCTCAGGGATCAATTTTCACTTGGCCAAAATTGGTAGAAAGGTTTGTGCGTCACTTCTCATACAATATAGAGAGTGATGTCACCATGGAAGATTTATGTGGCACCAAAAACACCCTAATGAGACTTTCACTAGCTTCCTATAATGGTGGAGAAGGATAACTAGCCACTTCCCTTGCACTTTCCCTGAAAAATAGCTGGTTAGTATTTTTGTACCCAACCCAAATCCAGATATAGCATTCCACCTCCAAATGCATTATGTTTGCACTTTTGAGGAGGTCATTGAAAAATGGGTTCAAATACAGAAATATCTCATTACCAAAGGAAATCTCAAGTCCCAATCTAGAGAGAATCAAAATGTTAAACCCACATAGAAGCCAAGGTTTTAAAAAAACAAAAACATGCTAGGAGATGGGATCACAAATTCCAAACGTGTACAAACAGTCCAAATCAAGTTAACCTTTTAAATTGACAAAAGAACAATTCAACCACCACTAAAACAAAGAATGTTCACCTCTCTTAATGAACCTTTGTCAACTATATTAAAACAATTAGACACGGCTCACATGGTGACATATCCTATGACACAACTATTTGATGACAATGCTTCAAAACCTTCATGGTACAAGGATCATGCATATTACGAAATGCATCGTGTCAAGGGACATAAGACAGAAAAAAGTTTTGTGACTTCACCATTATATCCAAGACCTCATCGAAAATTGGGAGATAGAGGTGGAAAACCCAGGAAAACCTAGACACCTAACAAAAAAATGGGGATATATAAAGAGCCATTCCCCAAACATGATAAATAAGAAAAGTAAAAGATGGATCAGGGAGAGTCATCCCAAGGTTATAAAGCAGCAAATTACTTATACACCAAAAGACACAACAATCATTATGATTTGCTTATTCGATGTATTCACTCTCTTACTAACCATGTCAACACCATCCTAATCAAGGGAAAGGATTGCACCGTGGTAATAAGGTGTGCCCACCTCTTTATTTCAGAATCTTCTCCATCAACCCTAAAAATGGTAAATACAACATCTTAGAGAAACTTGAGAAGACGTATGCTAAAATTTTGATCTTAGATCTTCTTAAGATATCCAATGTACACAAATACATTCTATACCAAACTCTTCAAGGGTCAGGAGTGCCATTAGAGGTAGATCCTACACATCTTCAAGCCACAATAGCAAACATCATACCAAATGAACACATTGCCTTCAATAATAGGGATATCTCTACTAAAAATCCAATGCATAATATTCCTTTGTACATTGAGGTAGTTGTTACCCACAGGAAGATCAAATGAGTGCTTGTGGACAATGGATTAGGGTTGAACATATGCACGCTAAATCTGGTTAAGCAGCTAGGACATACTGAGGCAGATCTTGAGTCAAATATCATCACTATCACCACTTACAACAACGTGGAAAGGGAGTCACGAGCATAATCACGTTTCCCATGGAGGTGGGTCCCACTTGCCATCAAACAAATTTTCATGTCCTGGACTTGGAAATTCCATATAATATGCTTCTAGGCCGACCATGGATTCATGCCATGCAGGCCATGCCATTGATGTTCCATCAGTGCATTAAATTAAAGCATGAGGGACACACCATTACAATACAAGGAGATTCAGAGCCCTTCACTCATTACAGAGATCTCAATAGTTTTACACGTAAGGGCACATATGCATGTCCCTCTGCGATATAGTTGTCCCTCTCCAATTTGAAGCCATAGAATCATGAATAGATTTGGATTCTCTCAGTTCTTGTGCCCATGGTGTGTCTACATCAACCTCTCCTTTTGATTCATGGGAGATGAAAATCCTTGAATATGGCTATGGAGAATATAATGTATAAGCCCTCTTGGTTTCATACCTCTCATTGTCACCCAAGACTAGAGGTTAACCCAACTATCACTTCAGAAGACCTAGAAATGAACACACTATTGGGTCATTCTTACCTGGAGGCTTGTTGGCTGAAGAAAAATTGTTAGATCCACCTACAACTTGGGTCCCAGAGGATACTCAGCCAACCTATTATCAAACCCCTGAATACAAGAAATATAGCAAAATGATGTACTCCATGGGCTACAAGGGCCTAGGATGTGGAACAAATGAACAAGGACAGATAGAACCAGTGTCTCTTCCACATTTTAAAATAGAAAGATACGGAATTGGAATTCTCCTTATGGAGCACAACCTGATATCAAGATGTTACTTTTTCGAATGTGAGGATAGCGCTAACTATCTCGATAGTGATACGGATTCCCATTATAGCCAATATGAGGATCTTACCTCCACAAACCTATTCATGAACAATGTTGTCCTAACCATAACCCCTATGGAACAAACCCTTGTTATTGTTTACCCTTACCTTGTTGAATGGGACCAACAACATCACATTTTGCTAGATCTATTCCAGAATGATGAAGCTATCGCAGAGTTCATGGGTATAAGGGATAAAATTCCCATTGGATACCACAAAAAGGGCTTCTATATTTACTTAGATACATGTGCTTACTTCATTGAGGAGGATGAGCTTCATGGTCAGAAAAACTTAAGAAAAAGTGAGGGAAAAAGTTCTAATGTAAAGCCTCAGAAAAAATCAAAGTCCAAGTCATATAGTGAAAACCTCTTTGAGGCACTAGCTTGACATACATGTGTAAAAGTCAAGGGAAAATAAAAGTGAACATGCCAAGAATGAAATTCTCATGGAGACATCCTTGGACAAATATCTTAACCTTCCTCCCAATCCTATGTGTATGAAGCAATTGTCAAAATTACTAGTCGATGAGACTATTGATGTGAATATTGGTACAAAGAGAGGACCCAAAGATAGTAAAATTGGGAGCTTTGCTCTTGGCTAGAGAACATAAAATATTTTTCATGCTGCTATGAGAGTTTAAAGACATGTTTGCATGGTCCTATAAAGACATGTCAGGCTTAGATTCAACTTTGGTCATGCACAACCTAATTGTGCACGTAGACGCTAAGCCTATGAATACAATCGACTCTTACAGACAATTCTCTAGCCTAGTCCAGAATTCTCTAGCTTTGTTAGCCGCTATATCTAGTAAGGATAACTGTTCGATGATGGTAGGTGGAAGTGGGGTAGATCTGAATACTAATATGCATAGGCCAGTGTCTATGTCTGATTGACTTATGGATTCGTTAGGTTACGGGATTTGTGGATCACAACCGTAGACTCTTAGTTGTTGCGGTCTTGCTATGGTCATGTACGAAATCAAGTCCTAATCCCTAGTATCTAATAATCATATGCTTTCTCAGCTTCTATATTTAGGATCAATAACTGCGCGATCTTCTCAGAGTACCTCACAGGCATTCTTGTAACCTGGATTCTTAGGCTGGTATCTATATCTAGAAGAGTGTCTCCTGCATCTGGCTATGGGACCAAAGGATCACAACCAAAGGTTTTTCTCTTTCGAACCCTTCTACAATCATGTGTATGTTTGCCTAGGTAATCTGTAGTTTGGTTTATTTGACCAAAACATGTGTGTTTAGTTGTCTTCTATATTTAATCCCCTCAACTGAGAGCTGATCTGTCATAAATTTGTTGTTGTTTGGAAGATTTGTATTCTAAGGTTCTGGTCTATGTCAACTATTGCCATGATGAGATTGGGTTGAGGCACAA
Organism: Taxus wallichiana var. yunnanensis; assembly: GCA_018340775.1. Lineage (NCBI taxonomy): Eukaryota > Viridiplantae > Streptophyta > Pinopsida > Cupressales > Taxaceae > Taxus > Taxus wallichiana. Next base: position 60,232,597 of record CM031239.1, on the reverse strand, counting down.
TTGGCTCAAATACGTATTCCCTGGGCTCCCTAGGTCCCGTGATTGTCATACAAAACAATAATGTAAATCTAACTGCAACAAATCAAATTTTAACTACGTGGAATAAATCTAGAACATATATATAATTTCTATTTTTGTATTTTCTGAGAAACTTTAAGAATTTAAGAAAGTAGCTATTTAAATGTATCTAGAATTTGACAACTAAGATAAAATTTAAAACAAACAAAATAACCGAGTGTAGTTATTTGTCTGTGTAATTTGTAGATCTATTCTAAATAATGAAATAACTTGCTTAATCTATTTTCCAAACTCTCGATCCTACCTCAGAAGTGAGGAATGAATCATAGTTTCTCAGAAACTATCAATCCCCACAGCTTCCCTGGAAATATCGAAAGTAAACTTAACTGAAAAGAAGTGATTATCTACTCTATTTGATATATTTCTAACTTTAGAACTTTGAAAGCTAGAACCTGGATTCTGTAGAATAGTGGCAAATCCAATTGTGTGTGTGATCTTGTCCCCTCAGTGTGATCTCCTCGTTCCTTTGTGTTCACATGAATACGAGAAAAGCGTGTAATGCTGCAAGCATCACCAAGTAGATATTGGGACAAAGGCAGCTCAGAAAGTAGACCTCGAATATAATGTAAGTAGGAGAGGGATAGCACAAGAGTACAGAGCTTGGCTTATGCAATTCCTAGCGTGATTTATTACGAGTCGTGCAACATAAAGCATCCAAAACCTGAAACTATCCTGTTTTGAGGAGCAAAACCCGCAACTTTAATGGATTCCTAATATATTCTACTCCAATGGATTGGGTGAAATAACAGCACTGCCTACACAAGATGGATATGTGGCTTACCAACAACTGAACAATGCTAACTAAACATGCAAAGAATTGAAACTATGGCTTCTAAGAAAAATAATAGACTGAACTATTGAAAATGAGAGTATGAGAAGTGAATGAGGGGTAGACCATTTGTTTGAGCACAAGCCATTTATTTATAGCTTTTCATTCACCCAAAGATCAAAACCAAACTGAACTCTAAAACTATAAACAATGGCCAAACACTATTCTAGGGGACCAAAAACATAAATGCAAGCCCAAGTCGGTAAAAAAGCTGGTGAATCGTTGATTTTTACATGAGTCACGTTAAAAACGCTTTCTGGAAAACACGTAAAGGACTTCCACTCGAGTAGGGCGCTGACAGGACCGCCGCCCGATCAGGCGGCGGTTTCACATCAAGAGCAAAAGGCCAAGAAAAGAGGGGAAAAGGGAAAACAAAGCACGTGGGGCTAAGCGGGCATGTGGGATGTTAACGCACATTTCGAGATCTTTTCCAGATTGAACACCTTGCAAGGAGACTGTATCATCATTGGGTCACTTATTACATTGTTCCAAAAAGACAATACCTTACAATTTTGGGTACGTATAGTTACTCAGATATAACATTGATTTACCCCCTTGAGGAGGTATATCAACTTTTTTCACTTCGTGAGTGCCCGGAGGCTTGTTTCGACCATTGTTTTTTCCTCTATTCATTGTTGAATAATTATTTTAATTAAATCATTATTTTAATTAAATCATTATTTTGTTTAAATAATTATTTTTCTCTTATTTTTCATCGTATTGGGGCATTTTTTGCTGTCCAATTCCCCTTTCTTCTCCCTAGGACAATTTTATTTCTCCTAGGTGATTTTTCTTCTTATCCACACTCTCGTAAATAATTATTTTTCAAAAATAATTATTTTATTAATTTTTCCACTACACAAGGACATTATTTGTCACTTGTTTCTTCTTTCTTCCACCTAGGGCACTTTCTATTGCACCTAGGCCCTTCATTCTATTTCTTTTATTTTCTTCTATTGTCCACCACATTTTAGAAAATAGAAGAAAAACAATATATATATCTCGCGTCAAAAATTAAAAAATAGGGCAAAATTTTTCATAAAATCCTAAAAATTAAATAAAAACCTACAAAAATAGGTAACAAATTTATCATGGCTGAAACTTGTGTCTTGCGTATGGTATTCTCTCCATATCCTACTGGTTTGTTTCGCATCTTCCCCGATTAATACGACTTGTGGATAGTTGGATTCACAACCATTCACAAAGCTAGTTGCATGCTTCGTCTGTATACTGAGGCATGTTTGTTACCTAGTGTTGTTTCGTTTCACACAACACTTTTTACTTGGACCCAGTGTCCATTATCATTTCCCCTTACATATATCCTTTCTCGGGGCATCATTTTTAACCCTTTTTGTCAATCATGAACATGTGGATCTCTTCAACTTGATAACAAAACATTTGTACAACTATCTTGACTGTTGTTGGGTTGGATATGTGCATTTGTACTTGTTTTCCCTATTAAATGAGATTTTTTCCTTCTCGTATTTCATTGCATTTTATATGTTGCATGGATTTGGTATTTTCAGCAATGTAAAATTGTTTGTGGTATGGCTTTTCATGTCATTCTACCTTTTTCATATTCTTATATTTTTCATAAGGACCGATAGCGTAGCTCTTGTGACAATATGATGACATCAAAATTGTTCAATAAATAGTGGATAGAGGCTAATCTCTTCTCTCCACTACTCCATATCTCTTCTACATCACTTTTCTCTTACCCCTAATCTTTCGTCTTACTGGGGCATCCTGTCCCTTCCCATTCTTCTATCTATTTCTCACCTTTTTTCGGTCGTCGATCGTCTTCCTTCATCACCCCATCGACACTTGAGGGGGCATCAATCCCTCCTACTAATTTTTCTTCTAGCCTTTCAAATTTTCATTCATCTACTATTTGAAGTGGTGTCACTTAAGCCACCCCAAAGAGGGGCAAATGTAGACACCCATAATTACTTTCGAACAATTTAAATACTTAAATTGCACTAATTATCTCCCTTCTTGCAAATTGGCGACATATCATCAAAAAGTGCTCATATTCTCTCTTATTGTCATTAATTAATTACACTACGCTAATGAATTAAGTCTCCTATCCAATGAATACCCTGATTAATGACCTTCTATTAATTAATCACCCCTTCTATCTAGACAAATTAATTATTATTAATTAATTATCTTTCCCTTTCATTTAACCAATGAATTAATATTTAATTGATTTAATCCCCTTCTAATATCCTAAATTGTACTAATATTCCTCTAATTATCTTTTATAAGCTTACATCTACCTATTAATTAACCACCTTTGATTAATTAAAACACCCCAACTCCTATGAGTTGCTAAGTATAAATTAAACCCTTCTAAAGTAAGGTTACCTTTTATAAAGCAACCTTATCCATTCCTAATCTTGTTTTACCTTTTATCCCACATGCAAAGGGATGAAGTGTTTCCTTTATCCATTGGGCTATATAAGGAGCCCTCCTTCTACCTTTATACCTACACCTAAACTTCTTGAGAAGAAAAAAGCAAAGCATATAGAAAAATAGACTAAAAGCTTTCCTTTGTTTTCTTGAGAGTTCACCACTTGGAGAGTTAAGCCTCTTTTCTAGCCAAAAGTTCTTAGGTCATATGGGAGGTGTCAAAAGGGTCTTGTAGCCCAACTTTGATAATCTTGTATTCCTAGGTTCCTGAAAAATCATAGAGCAAACTATTTGATTATCATGGAACTTACATAGGTTCATTCATTTATTTGTTAAAAGAATAGAGGATTTAGACATTTAGCATGTTAGTTTTAAAGCTTTAAATATGATAAATGTTAGTGTCTAGCCTTGCTTAATTCTTATCTTGATGGTGATTTGTACTTTGTTTTAAGATTTTTAATTAGCACTACTAGGTGTTAGTCTCTATTTTTCATTAACTTAGCTTAAAGAACAAAACTATGCACACATGATGTTATATTTCTACATGTATAATTCTGCTTTATATAGTTTCCTGCTACTTTTATTTGAGGAATTTTTCTCGGATATTTTTTCTAATTCCTAACATTAGTTTCCTTTAAGAAAGGATTACTACAATCAATAGAATAAGATACATGCTGCAATAGCTAACAAACAAACTGAAAAGCAAGTTATGCCTATAGAAGTGTCAGGTAAGTTATTTGGTATACCCGTTACTATACTTTTTTATACTGCAGCTACTGAATGCTTTATTTCTACTAAATTAACTTCAAAACTAAAAATAAAATATGAAAAAATAGATAAATTATGGGTTGTACATTATGTAAATAATGTTTTTCACACAGTAAGTATTTATCTTTTTGGAGCAGTCCTAAACTTGCCTATTTTTGCTGTTAAAGTTGATGTCTATGTTTCTCTATTGGAGTCTTATGATGTAATTATAGGTGTTAACTTACTTGCTGATCATAAAGAAAAGGTTGATTGTTTTGAAAATTATATTAGTTGTTTTGATGATCTGCAAAAAATAAAACACATCAAGGGGATAAAACGTGATATTTCAGTTAGAAAATTATGAGCTATGCATCTTAAAAGGCCAAAAACAAAGGTTGCACTTTTTATGTAGTAAAAATTTCTAAAACAACTGAAGGGGATAGTGATTTCTTGGAAAGATATCCATTGTTACAAATTTTCAAAGTGATGTGTTTCTAAAATAAATATGTGGTATTCCACCTAAATGGGAGTTTGATTTTATGATTGAGATCAATTCAGAACCAAATCTATTTCTAAGGCACCGTATCAAATTAATACCATTGAACTAGTAGATCTTAAGGAACAATTACAAGAACTTTTGTCTAAAGGTTTGATAAGACCAAGTGTCTCACCCTTTGGAACACCATTAATTTTGTGAAAAATAAATATGGAACACTTATATTTTGCATTGATTATAGGATTTTAAACAAAACAACAATAAAAAAAGATATCCACTTCCTAGAATCAATGATTTGTTTGATCATATGTGTGGTGCACCGGGATATTCAAAGATATATATTTGATCTGGATATCATTATCTAATAATCAAAGATGAATATATTTGTAACAGAACCTTTAGGACAAGGTATGGGCATTATGAATTCACAATTTTACCTTTTGGTTTAACAAATGCACCTATAGCTTTTATGAATTTAGTGAATATTATATTTCATGAATACTTGGACAAATTTGTGCTTATATTCTTGAATGATATTCTCATATATTCTAGAAGCATATATGAGCATCATGGGGATTTGAAGATAGTTCTAGAAATCTTAAGAAAATAAGAATGTATGGTAAGTTGTCCAAATTTTCTTTCTATGAGACAAAAGTTCACTATCTAGGGAATGTCATAAGGATGGAATAACTATAGATCCATCAAAAAAATTTGCAATAACCGAGTGGCATGCACATAAGAATTTACATGAAGTCAGAAGCTTCATGGGTCTTGTTGGTTATTATAGAAAAATTTTGAAGGACTTTTCAAAGGTCGCTACACCAATAACCGTTGCTGAAAAGAAAGATAAGAAATTTGTGTGGAGTAAAAAAAGTGAATATGAATTTAAGACTCTTAAGGATCAATTAACTTATGTACCAATTTTGGTTGTACCTGATCCAAATGGAGACTTTATTGTAGTAACATATGCTTCTAGGGAAGGAATTGGAGGTATTTTATTACAAAATGAGCATGTTATAGCATATGAAAGTAGAAAACTCAAGTTACATGAACTGAATTATGCTCCCCATGACCTAGAGTTTGCTTCCATTATTCATGCACTTCAAGTATGGAGGCATTATCTTTTAGGGAGACCTTTTGAATTAAAGACTAACCATCTTGGGCTGAAGTATATTTTCACTCACCCAAATTTGAATGCAAGAAAATGAAGGTGGTTAGAGTTTCTATCTCAAGTATGATTTTGACATAAGTTATATAAAAGGAAAAGAAAATAGAGTGGCATATGCACTAAGTCGTAGGAAACATATTTATGCACTTATAACTTTGAGAACTCAGTTTAAAGATGAAGTAAAAATTATCATGGAATTTGATTCTTATTTTTAGCAAGTGAAAACAAGACTTGTTGCAGATCCAAACGATATGAGAAATAAAAATTTTCGCCGATAATGAAGGAATCTTGAGATATGGCAATCGAGTATATATACCTTTAGAAAATAAATTAAAGAGGAAGTTGTTAAATTAATTTCATAATTCACCTATTCAGGACATCCCAAAGATCACGAAAATGCTTATTGATGTGAAAAAGCAAAGTTTTTACAAAGGGATGAAAAAAGACGTAATTGATTATGTGACACATCGCTTATAATGTTAGCATGTTAATATTGAAAATATGCATCTAGATGGTTTACTATACCATCATAGTACCGCATGATATAAATTTCAAGTAATTAGCATGGATTTTGTTCAAGGGTTTATGATATCAAGAACTAAGCATAATGTTAGTTTAGTTGTTGATAAACTAAAAATGGTAGCACATTTCATTGTTGGTAATCTTAAGGACGATTCACCTATTTTGGAAAAAATATTTATTCATGAAAATTTAAGATTACATCTTTGGACCTGAATTGATCATATTAGATAGAGATCCAAGAATGACATATACATTTTGGCAAACCTTCAACGTAGCCTTAGGAAATAAACTTAATGTTAGTTTATCATACCATCTTGAAACGGATGGGAAAACTGAAAGAGTTAATCAAGTTTTGGAAGATATGTTACGAATGTACTGCATAGATCAATAGTACACATGGGAAGAGTACCTCTCATTATTCTAATTTTCTTATAATAATACAGATCACGCCTCTCGATAATGGAAACTTTCTAAGAATTATATGGAAGGAAATGTATAATTTCAGTTAGCTAGATAACATGGAATACAAAGAGGTAATTAAACACGATATCCTTATTGAAATGGAAAAACAAGTTAAAATGATTCGTGAATGTTTGAAGGAAGTAGTAGATAGGGAAAAAAATTATGAAAACCTAAAAATGTTTGACAAGAAATTTTAACTTTGCAACAATTTTGTTTTGCGGGTTAAGCCAAAAGAAGTTCTATTACCTTTGGCAAGGCTGCCAAGTTATCACCTCGTTATGTGGGACTCTTTGAAAATTTTAAAATAATCAACCTTGTAGATTATTGTTTAGCTTTACCACATGCTTTAGTACGAATGCATGATATTTTCCATATTTCTCTACTTAAGAAATACGTTTCAAATTTATCACATGTGTTAAATTAGAATTCCTTGCAGGTCTAAGACCCAACAATAATCGTGGTTAAACCCATTCGAGTTCGAAACTTGCACCTGCACTTAAGAATTTGTGAAATAAGCTAATGCAAGGTCCAATGGGATAAATTTAATTAAGAAATTACAACATGGGAAAACTTCAAAGATATGAACACTATTTTTCCACATTTATTTGAAGAGTTGATTCTATTGATTGATAAAACTTGAAGATTTTATTCTTATTATTCTTATTTGGTTCTATTGTGAATGTATGGATGAAAGAACTATAATTTGGATTATACTTCTTGTTTAAAGTTATTAGACTAAGTTAATCATTGAAATGATGATGTTTTTTATAAAGGAGGTATGTAATGCCTCTAGCATGATTGGTACCTATGATGACTTTTTCCATAGAAGGTTCAAATGTTGACAGGTGATTTTTCTTAAGATGGTGTACTCTTATGACTTAGGAAATCATGTTTGCAGTAAATAAGAAGTTATCTATTGGGAATAGGTACATTCTGTCATGTTTTTCTTAATTGAAAATGAAGCAATCCATCTCTTTTATGTAGAATAAATTCACGGCTTGGGATTAAGAATTTGAGTTTCAGTTTTCATAATTTGTGGGGTTTCAAATAACATTACCTTGGATAAAAACATTGATCGAAGGTATGCTTATAATTTCATATCTTGTTGTCATGATGTTTAATTGGATAAATGGAAGGTTTCAAGACCTTGAATCTGTGAAGGCTATGTATGATCCTCTGCATGGATCTCTGCTTCGTATTTGAACTGAGTAATAATTTGGGACATCTTTTTTTTCTTTGGTATGATGAATTTTTCATAAAGGACATGGGGCCTATTTACTCTATGTTCCTTAAATCTGGAACCTTATCGTAAAAAGGGTTATCTAACCTAAGTTACTAAGTTTATTTTCTTGTAGGTGATTATTTAACCTATTACTAAAGACTTACCTATGGACCTATGTTGGTTCCTAAATTAATGTTTATCCTAACTAATGGAATGACTAACCTAAGGGGGGGCCAATGAAACAACATGGGGAAAGGGGTAAGTGTGGGGAAGTGAATATAAAGAATTAAAGGCAATTTCTTAATTCCTTATCTCTTTTTGTAGCCAAATCTAGAAAACGTAATTTGGAAATTTGGATGGGTGAGTTGGCATTTTCACCAAAGTTTAGAATGCATGTTATTGGTTCCATTTTGATCTTACACCACGTTTGCCCTAATTTTCCTTTCTCTCTACATCTCCTGAAACATTTTTATAGTTTGATTAGATGAAATGAAGTTGTTGCCTCTGTTCCCATGTCTTAATTTATTTGAAAATCATTTGACATGCCCTATTTTGCAAGAATACAAAAATTTTCCCAAATTTTTGCCCTAAATTCTTCAAATCTGTGGGCTATGTTGTGTTCTCCTTTTCCGATCATGAAAAATCAAAATTGATCATTTTATACATATATTCCTTCAAAAATTCAATCCCAAGGTCAAGAAATGCTCAGGACTCATGTTTTGTCTAGTTCCAATTAAAAAAATTTCCATCCTTGGCGAAAAAATCAATTCCTAGGGAATCCCTAGCATTTTTGTATTTTGACGGTCAAATGGGCGTCATTTTCCCATCAATTTCTTCCTTAGTATGCATTGGCAATGCACCGGGTTTGAATTGGCCAAGGGATGGTGGGTGGTCGGATTCCCTTAGAATTTTTAGACTTTATTTTACAAAATTTTAAAAAGTCAAAAATTGGCCCGAAACCCTACAACCAATCGGGAGTGGACACATGTCCTAAAGATCAAAAAGGGAGGAGCGGGCTGATGGGGGATTTAGATTTTTTTAGCTCTATTTTTTCTAAAGATTCAAAATTAGTTTCAGTCCCACTCCAATCAAAGGAGGACATGTGGCATCAATTTTGGGAAAAGGGGATGCACGGACAACGGAGGTTCTTGAAATTTTTACCTTTGGAGGCGTAAAATAGCTAAGGTGAAATTTTAGAACACCGCCTGTGGCCAATCACATTTGGACACGTGTCCATGAGACGTCGAATGGGGGGTGGATTTCTTGGTTACTTTGAAGTTTTAACTCCAAATGGATCAAAGTCAAAACTTGGGCGAAGTTAGTAACTTATCCACATGTGACACGTGGCCAATTTTGAAAGTCAAAGGAAGAGTGGGCCAATGGAAAACTTAATGATTTTTAGCTTTGTTTTATAAAAGGTTAAAAATGGGATGCATCTCCACTCCAATCAAGTGATGGACACGTGGCGGGTAGAGTGGATTGGCAAAGCTAGCGAGAGGAAAAAGGAATTTTTCCCTTTTTGCAAAAGGACTCAGTGTGGAAATTTAAAGCATTGGCTCGTGAATAAACCACAAGGGGACACATGGTAGGTAGGAATCAAAGGCACAGGCCTGTGGAAGAAAAATTGAAAATTTTCCCTTGGTGAAAAAAGGGGTCAAAACATGAAATAAGCCTGCGGTTTTTAGTGATAGAGAGCATGACACATGTCAAGAGTAAAGGCGGACGTGCGGGCATGCAGGGAAAAAAAGTAAAAATTTTCCAAATCTCCAAAAAAGGTCAAAATACACAAAATTGAAGCGCGATCCCAATGGGACCCACCATATTCCATGTGTCGTCACCAAATTTCAAGGGCAGAGGGGCAGAGGTAAAAGTCAAATTTTTCCGTTTTTCCAAAAATGTTAAATAAGTCAATAAGTGATCTCGAATTCATTCCCAATCATATTTTGACACATGGAGGGCCCAAATTAAAGGAGAAAGAGAAAATCAAGGTTAACTTTATGTTTTCATTTTTGTCACCTTTTTTCTCCGGGAAGTGTGGAAACGCAAATTTTCAATCATTTTTCATCAATTTTTTGGTGAATTTGTGTCCCTTTGTACTGTAAAGATCAATACAAGTGGTTTTATGGCTAAATTTTTAGATCTCGAGATGTTTTTGAAATGAAACTTTTCTCTAAACTGTTCAAACACATGAAATGTCAAATTGAAAGTTGTAGATGTAATTTGTAAAGGAAAAAGGGTGAAATGATGAGTGGAAGTGCATCTCGTACGCCTTGATGATGAAAAATTTTCCTCTAGGAAGGATAATGATCCGAATATTTGTAATGATTTTAAACACTAGGAAATTTTTGTTGTGAATCTATTAAATGTCATTTTCAAGTGAATCATGAGAAATTTTTGTAACAAACTTGATCCCTTGGCATATTCTTTTCTTGGGAAAGAAGGATCCAATGTGTCAAGACATATATAATGCATTTTTTAGAAATGAAAATCATCGAAAAGTTGAAAATCACAAGAAAAATTTGAGGGAAAGCTTATTTTTTGAGAAACCCACCAAAGAACTAGGTTAATTTCTTCTGTGTTGGATCTTCATGTATGTGATTTGGTTACAAGTGTATAGCCATCACACAGCTCTGAGATTGTTCATGAAACTTTCCCCTATTGATGAATCTAACAAGCTTTTGATTTAATCTATGTTTTTCTGGGCATTATGATGTCTATTATCATTTTAAATACCTGCAAATAGTTTTCATTGTTCTTGTTACAATCTTACATTGAAAGTCTTTATAAATCACACAGAATCTCATCCTTATTGATAGTTTAGTGGCACTTGTAGTTTTGTTTGTCAGAAGAGCTTTCATCTGGCATTGAAAATAAGTAGTTTAAAATCACTCCACCTTCATTTGTTGATTGGGATTTCTTTTAAAATTTTGGGGGTACCTTAGGCGTGGTTTGATCAAGGATTTTTGTGTTTAATTGAGTTCTTTACTTCAAGCTTTTGTGGTGAGTTCTCAAAGATTGTGTGAAGAGTGCAACCTGGGCTTCCATTTATGCATCTTCTAGTTGAAAGAACATCTTGATTATTTGAAGCATTTTATCTGATAGTTGTTCAAGTATTGTAGAGGTTGTCAAAGATTTGATATATCCAAGTTTGTCTTGTCAATACCCCACCAAAAAATCATCTGAATAACTAATCCTACCGATACTACCCCTACGTTGCATTATGTGTTAACAAAAGAATCTAACCCATCTACAAAAATGCACAAAGAAAATCAAGATCATACCATGTCTCTAGCAGCCTCAGCCTTGTTTTGAAAGAATTTCCATCATTTAGTAGTGACAGCTCTGTTGAGTTTGAATAATCGAAAATTGATCATGTTTTCCCAAGGCCATCTCCATACAATATGCACAGTATAAGGATATCTCCACCTCCTTCACAAAACAGAGGCTACAATATAGGTTCTCTTACCTTAGTTGAAAGGCACAACCTAAAATAGTGAGGATTAGATCAAAATCCTTTCAAAGTGCTATCCATCTCTCCACAAATCTGAGTTCCAGTTAGATCACATCCTCGGCTACAAAATGACGTACATCAAGATATATTTGTCTTAAAGCTTCATGTCATGTTTATGATGTTACTCAGACTGAAAAGGAGAACAAATTTGGGTACCAACACTTAATGGTGCCATTTACAAGGACATTATTAAGTATTTATATATTTAAAATCCCGGTAATACTTCTTGTGTGATTTATGTGTAATTACAAAATATGAGTATCGTCTTCTCGATCAGATTTATAAGATTGGAGTGAAGAGTAGAGTTCGAGTTTGATTTTATCTTAGTTCAATCTGATCCATGTGCATACATATTTGAGATATTTGAATGCATATCAAAACCTGGTAAAGTCCCTTGTAGATTTTGCATGTAAATACATTATTGAAGCATCATTTTATAATTAGGTTTGTAAGGATTAAGTGAAGATATAAGTTTTTCTGTAAATTTTATTAGTTTCTAGTAGAAGATGAACTTCATTTGCATTTGTGATTGATAAATTCAAGAAAAGGAAGGGCTGATCTATAAAGTTGGGAAATTTTTTTAGTGTTGATAGATATTTGACAAAGTATTTTACTACATTTGCACAACTAGGGTGAAATTCCTTAGTGACGAATCCATGTTATTCTAATCTTGATAAATACTAGTGTCTTAAGCGTTCTGTCATTTTTCTTATGTTGCTAATCTCTAAAAAATAGAAGGAAGAAGATCTCTCTTCATTAGGGACTCTACTAAGAAGTTGTTTATAGATTCAAGAAACTCAGAGTTGGAAGGGAGAAGAGTTTTGAAAGTTGTTAAAGGTCAAAAATCAGGTAAAGATAGATCCATTGGTGAGAGAGATCAGCCTTTAGTAGAGGATTACCACTCTTCTTCTAGTGATTTTGATTCAAGAAATCCTCTCATAAACTTGTTTACTTCAACTAGTGAAGGTCCTTATGATGTACTTGGTAAGTTCCTTCTTCAATCTACACCTGTGTGTTTCAATCCTAGTAAAAATTTCCAAGAAAGTCAGCATTTAGAGAATACCAGTCTTGTGAACCATATTCTTGAGCCCCAAAGACCTTGCACTCCTCATCAGCTTGTGTCACCCCTAAGATCACCTCCACTAAACAATATGGCTCAGTCTATACCTCCATTTGTTGTCAACACCTTTGGTACTATAGACTTTAGAGAAATAGATGGTTACCCAAATGTTGTCCCATAAGATGTTAGAAATAGATTACCAAAATTCCAAGGTAACAATGTAATAAGCTGGTGATCATCATCTCAAACTTTTTGTTAACATGATGGAATATTTTGAGATAGAGTTTGAAGATGTGTGTATTAAATTGTTCATTCATACACTAAAAGAGGATTCTATGGATTAGTACAAGGCTCGCCTTATAATTCAATTGATTCTTGGACTGAGATGAAGAATGCATTTAGGTTGTAATATGGTGATAAGACTGATCCTACATTTCTCTTATCTGAGTTTGAGAATATCAAGAAGAGCCCAAATGAATCATTCCATGACTTTACCACAAGGTTTAACAAAAATTTGAGAAGGCTTCCTGTTAATCTGAGGCCATGTGATGAATCTTGTCTAATCAAATATGCAGATGCATTTGATAAAAATACGACCTCTTACCTAAGAGACAAGAACCCTACCAAACTAAGACAAGCTTTCACCATGGCACTTCAAATTGAAAACAATATCAAAGTGATTGGGAAACCTCTCAAGAGAGATGGTGTAAATTTGATAAACCCTGAAAAACCTCAAGCTAGCAAGGGTGTTGATTTAGAGGAGGTTGTGAAAACTTTGGTAGGGGCTGTCAAAGAAATCTCATACAAGTTGGCAAGAGCTAAGAAAGGAATTGGGTAAACTTCACAAGGTCAACCAAGAGCACAAAACCATGATAGATTTCTCAATCATCCTAGAGGTGATCAACGGGTAGATGATAGAGGAAAAGGACCCATGGGGTCTACAAATAGACATCCTTAAGAATGTGAAGGAAGAGTGTTACCGATCCCTAAGCGCTAGGGTTCTTGCTATTTAAGAAGTTACTGATATTGATTGGTGTGATAGGTGTTTTCTACCCCATCGTCCATGTGAAGTGGATCAAAAAGATGGTGAAGCTAATAATGATGATGGTACTAATGATGATATTTACATGATGGGTTGTTCTTCAACTCCATAAGGAGGATAAACATCTCTACCGAAGTGATAAGTGCAAGGTTAGCTGTAACTTTTTGGGATTGCATCAAACGGGTACAAGTTTTCCTTCCCCCTCATACTCTTGAAGTTGATGTAGTGTAAGATTTTTAAATTCCTAACAATGACTTTGAATACTCAAGAGCTTTGATGATTAAGAAGTATGATGGTGGTATCCCTTTGGAGGAAGATAGACAATTGTTGATGAATGTTGTAGTAGTGAAGAGAAAGAATATAACACTAGAAGAAAAGTTGTTAAAGGAGTTGGGCCTCTAGTTAGACCTAAAATACCCTTGCTCACAAGCATTCCAAAAGAATATCCTAGGAGAGAAAAACTTGCCAAAAGATTTGTTGTCCCAAGATAAAATTACAGTCCTCCTCATGCCCAAGCTGCCAAGAATCCCATAACATCAAATGAATCTTCTTGTCTCCCTTCCAATGCTGCTTTGCCAAATTGTGTTCCCTATGACATATCCCAAGTATTGAGCCAAATCAAAGTGAGTTTTCCAATCATTGAGTTTCTTAGGATTCTGAGCATGAGAAAAGAGCATTTGAGTATTTGGGGTTGAAAGAAGAGAAGACTAACTTGGCAGAAATGTAAATGTTGTTAAAATTCCTCAAATCATTGCTGACCTTAAAATACCACCAGTAGTAGAAGATCTTGGAGAGACACTTGAGGTATATTTGGGGACATCCTTGGTTGATTCCCAATTGAATGTTGATCCATTCTTCACAACTTTGATCATAAAGGATAGGCTACTTCATAATTGTATGTTTGATTCTCGTGTCATGCCTCTAGAATTCATGAATGAGTTGGATATCAAAGTGACAAAAGCCTATGGAAAATGTACTTTCATGGACTCAAGAGAAGTTTTGGTTGTTGGTTGTGTGAAGGGTTTGGTAGTGCAACTTGCATCTTATCCCGGGAGGAATTTAAAATTGGATGTTGTGATTGTTGATTGCCCTACCAAATGGGGTATGTTATTGTCAAGAAAGTGGGTTGCAATTGTTGGAGGGAGTGTCTAAATGGATATGTATTTTTCCACCATTCTCAATGAAGGTAACCTTGTCAAGTTATATGGAGAAAATAAAATGTTGCATCTAATTGAGGATCCAAATAATGCTTCTTATGAAGTATTATTTGCTGATGTTGATGCTAATAATTTTATTAGTTTTTCAATGGTAAAGAACACAAGATGGATCATTCAAAGTGCCTTAAACATGTATGTTCTCCTCGGATCTTGTTATTTGATGGAGCTTACTCCAAATTTGGAAATGGTGCTGGTGTAATTCTTATTTCTCCTAGCTTGGAAGAATTTTTTTCCTTCCAACTTAATTTTGAATGTACTAACAACATTGCTGAGTATGAAGACTTGTTGTTGGGTTTGAGAATTGCATGGAAGTATGGTGTTAAGGACATCATTAAAAAGGATATTTAGAGCTAGTTGTCAAACAAATAATAAAACTATATGCTACAAAAAATCAGTGGATGAAGTAGTATAAGAATGCAGTTTGGGATCTAATTGAGATGTTTGATTCTTTCAATATTGCACACCTTGATAGAATTTTGAATGCTGATGTTTACAAGTTGGGAGTGTTGGGTTCAAGATTTGGAGTTTGCACCATTTCATCTTATTATGAGTACAATATTGAAGTGTTAACTAGGCAATTTGTTTCTGACAACATCAAACATTGGCAAGTGTTTGATGATGACGCTAAAGTGAAAAGGTTCTTACAAAATTAAGGTGAGTTTTTGGATCGACATATTGATTGGGAACTAATGGTGTATATGACTGAAGGAAGAGAGAATTTGTTTGGAAAATATATTATCCAATTAAAAACTAACACCATTCCTAGAGGTCTTATTGCTCTTGAGTTAAATTTTAGCAATACTTGATTACATCATCAATAGAAACATATTTTCCTCAAGGGATGTGGAAGAGCATGACTTGGGAACAAAGGAAAAACCAAGAAAAGTTTGGTTGGGTAGTAGTTTAAACAAAGAAGAAAAACATTCCTACCTCTAATTGTTGAAACAATATCAAGACTGCCTTGCCTGGTCATATTCAAAGCTGAAAGCATATAGAGAAGACTTATTTCAGCATGAGATCCCTCTTGAGAAAATTTCCAAACCATTCAGACAAAAGAAAAGAAAAATTAATCCACTCCTCTCCATGAAAATGCAAGATGAATTGAAGAAAATGAAGGAGGGAGGGATCATTCAGCTCAAAAGGTATTCATCTTCGGTTTGCAAACCTCGTCTTAGTCGAGAAAGAAGAATGGAGATATCAAACTTTGTGTAGACTTCAAAAATTTGAATAGAGCTTCATTGAAAGACAATTATCCTTTGCCAAACATGGAGAACATGCTGCAGTTAGTGACTGGATCTGAATTTTTGTCCACCTTGGATGGTTTCTCTAGCTACAATCAAGTTGTTTTCAAGGAGTCAGAAAGATTTAAAACTGCCTTTACCACTCCTTGGGGAACATATGTTTATGTGAGAATGCATTTTGGTCTCATGAATGTTGGAGCTACCTTTCAAAGAGAAATGGATGTTGCTTTTGCTGGTTATATAAATGACTTCATTGTAGTTTATCAGGATGATGTGACTGTGTTTTCAAGGAGTAGAAAATATCACTTGCAGCATTTGGAAAGAATGTTGATCAGATGTAGAGAATTTGGAATCTCTCTCAATCCAAAGAAGTGTCATTTTGGGATGAAAAATGCCAAGCTGCTTGGTCATATTGTTTCAAAGGTGGTGTCATGATTGATCCTAAGAGAATAAAAGTAATCGGTAGGGTGCCAATTCCAACAACAAATAAGGTCATCCAATCTTTTTGTGGGAAAATCAATTTCATTAGAAGGTTTGTGTCCAATTTTGTTGAGTTGACTCTTCCTATCACATGAATGTTAAAGAAAGATCAAGTTATCAAATGGGAGGATCCTGCTATGTAGGATTTTGAAGGGATAAAGGAAGCACTTAAACACACACTGTCTTGGTAGCTCTCGAATTACAAGAAGCCTTTCCAAATCTTATCCTTTGCTTCGAAAATACTATTGCATATTTTTGCTCCAAAAGGATGAAGATGGGGCTGAGAGGCCTATTTCCTTCTTTAGTAAGGCTTTACAAGATGTTGAGTTAAAGTATACAATCATGGAAAAACAAGCATTTGCCTTGGTGAAAGCAACAAAGGTTTTTAGGCCTTATATCCTAGGTTCAAAATTTGTTTCTTATGTTCCCCAAACCATGGTAAAAGACATCTTATCAGAGATGGAGATATCAAGAAAAATATGTAGATGGGTGAAAAAACTACAGGAGTATGATATGGACATCCAAACCACAAATTTGGTAAGAG
Source organism: Taxus wallichiana var. yunnanensis (assembly GCA_018340775.1). Taxonomy (NCBI): domain Eukaryota; kingdom Viridiplantae; phylum Streptophyta; class Pinopsida; order Cupressales; family Taxaceae; genus Taxus; species Taxus wallichiana. The sequence goes on along the minus strand of CM031239.1, from coordinate 60,215,566 downwards.
GTTTGGGTCTGCTAAGCTCATGGCTAAGGGTAACTTGTAGACTCGTGGAAGTGAATGAAGTAGAGGAAGAATGCATAGATGTTCTTGATAAATTGGTAAATTCCGAGTAGTACAAGGATATAAAATTTTACCTCAGACACTTATGTTGTCTGATCATTTAAATAAAAATTAGAAAAGAGCCCTCAAGTGGCTTCTCAAAAATACATCAACACCGACTTTGGGTTGGCTTGGAAGAACCTCAAGGTGTCCTCTTGAGGTGTGTAACTGAAGATGAAGCTCCTAAAGTGATTTACAATTTCCATGAGGGAGTTTGTGGTGGACACTTTCTGGAAGGGTTGCAACACACGAAGTTTTGAAATATGGTTATTAGTGGCCTACTCTCTTCAAAGATGCAACCATGCTTATTAGAAAATGTGAAAGATGCCAAGCATTTCTATGGAAGAATGAAAGCTTCATGATCCCTTCCTTTGCAACCTATATCAATTGAAGCTCTTTCAAGCAACGAAGAATGGACTTCATTTGTGAGATTTCAGATCCTTCTAGTACTAGCCATAAGTGGATTCTTGTAGCCACAGATTACTTCACCAATTGGGTAGAGGAAATCCCCACCAAAAGAGCAACACACCAAGCTATTATGGACTTCTTATTGAACAATATCATATGCATATTTGGTGTGCCAGTCAAAATTGTGGCTGATAATGCCATGTGTTTCAAAGCTAAACCTTTGATGGAAATGTGCAAGGAGTATGGGACCAATTTGACTTATTCTTCAAACTATAATCCCTAAGGAAATGGACATGCTAAGTCAACAATAATAATTTGTTAAAGATCATTAGGAGGACCTTGGACTTGAACAAGAGAAAATGGGGTGAAAAAATAAAATTTGTAGTTTGGGCTGATAGAATCATTGCCAAGAGAGCTACTGGTAAGATCCCATTTGAATTGGTGTATGAAACTCAAGCTCTTCTACCCTTACATTTGCAGTTATCTTCATTTAAGTTTGTTCAAAAGCTTGACGATCAAGAGGTCAGTCCATATGAAGCAAGGATCAATCAGATTATGGAGCTAGATGAAGAGAGAAGAGAATCCTACCAGAGGCATATCAGATTTAGAGAGAAGTTAAAAATATTGTTTGACAAGAAGGTCACTCCTAGGGCCTTCAATATTGGAAATCTGGTTTTGTTGTGGGATAATAAAAATGAGGATAAGGAAAACATGGAAAATTTGATGAATTATGGATGGCCCCTTACTCTATTGATATCGAATTGGTGAGAATACATTTTTTCTCAAAGATTTAGATGGGGAATTGCTTGAACTACTTGTTAATGGCAGGCATATGAAGCATTTCTTGGATTAATCCCAAAATTTGAGGTATGCACCACTTGTAAAGTGTATAGTGTTTGGATTTTTGCTTTGTTTTCTAGTGTTTTTTTAATTTGTGGTTTGCCTTAGTGTGTGGCAATCATTTTTTCGGGTTCTCAACTAGTTTTTAGTGATTTTGACTCATGACTCCTTTACCTAATGGATTGTTTGGCACTTGGTCTACGTATTGTTCTTGTGGCACTCACTGGGAGTGCCCATCCACAAGTTTGGAGCTGATGTTGGTGTCTATTTTGATCTTACACCACATTTGACATAATTTTTCATTCACTCTACATCGCTTGAAAAATTTTTATAGTTTGATTGGATGAAATGAAGTTGTTGCCTCTGTTCCCATGCCTTAATCCATTTGAAAATCATTTGACATGCCCTATTTTGTAAGAATACTGAAAGTTTTTCCTAATTTTCCCTAAATTCTTCAAATCTGCTGGCTATGCCATGTTCTCCCTTTTGCTCGATTGTGAAAAATCAAAATTGATCGTTTTATACATATATGCCTTCAAAAATTCAATCCCAAGGTTGGGAAATACTTGGAATCATGTTTTTTCTGGTTCCAATTCAAAAAATTTCCATCCTTGGTGAACAAATCAATTTCTAGGGCATCCTTGGCATTTTTGTATTTTGACGGTCAAGCGAGTGTCATTTGCCTGTCAATTTCTTCCTCAGCATGCATTGGCAACATGGCGGGTTCTAATTGGCCGAGGGATGGCGGGTGGTCGATTCCCTTAGAATTTTTAGACTTTATTTTGCAAAATTTTAAAAATTCAACAATTGGCCCGAAACCCCTGACCCAATCGAAGTAAAGATGTGTCCTATAGTTCAAAAAGGGAGGAGTGGGATGATGGGGGACTTAGAATTTTTTTAGATCTATTTTTTTTAAAGTTTCAAAATCAGTTTCATCCCCGCTCCAATCAAAGGAGGACATGTGGCATCAATTTTGGGCAGAGGGGATGCAGACAACGTATGTTCTTGAATTTTTTTCCTTTACAGGCAGAAAATAGCTAAGGTGAAATTTTAGAGTATGGCCTCATGGCCAATCATAGGTGGACACATGTCCATGAGAAGTCAGAATGGGGGGGAGGATTTCTTGGTGACTTTGAAGTTTTAACTTGAAATGGATCAAAGTCAAAACTTGGGCCAAAGTTCCATAACCAATCTAGGTGTGACACGTGGCCAATTTTGAAAGTCAAAGGAGGAGCAGGCCGATGGAAAACTTAATGATTTTTAGCTTTGTTTTCTAAAAATTTGAAAAAATGGGATGCATCTCCGCTCCAATCAGCGATGGACATGTGGAGGGCGAGCGGGCGGGTGGCGGGCTGTAGAGGAAAAATGAAATTTTTCCCTTTTGCAAAAAAGACTCGGTGTGGAAATTTGAATTGTTAACCCACAAATGAACCATAAGGGGACATGTGGCAAGGAGGAATCGAGAGGCGCGGGCCCGTGAAAGAAAAATTAAAAATTTCAGCGATGGACATGTGGAGGGCGGAGAGCGGGTTGGCAGCCCGCAGAGGAAAAAGGGAATTTTTTCCCTTTTGCAAAAAGACTCAGTGTGGAAATTTGAAGTACTGACCCGCAAACAAACCACAAGGGGACACGTGGCAGGGAGGAATCAAAGGCACGGGCCCATGGAAGAAAAATTGAAAATTTTCCCTAGCGAAAAAAGGGGTCAAAACATGAAATAAGCCCGTGGTTTTTTAGCGATAGAGAGCATGACACATGTCAAGGGAAAAGGTGGAGGTGCGGGCCCATGGGGAAAAAAGTAAAATTTTTCTAAATCTCCAAAAAGGTCAAAATGTGCAGAATTGAAGCACGATCTCAATGGGACCCACCATATGCCATGTGTCATCACCAAATTTCAAGGGTGGAGGGGTGGAGGAAAAATTCAAATTTTTCCATTTTTTCCAAAAATGTTAAAAAGTCAAAAAGTGAGCCTGAATTCATTCCCAATCATATTTTGACACGTGGAGGGCCCAAATTGAAGGAGAAAGAGTAGATCAAGGGTAACTATACATTTTCATTTTTGGCCACCATTTTTGCTCCAAGAAGTGTTGAAATGTGAATTTTGCATCATTTTTCATCGATTTTTGGTGAATTTGTGTCCTTTGTTCCTAAAAAGATCAATGCAAGTGGTTTTATGGCTTAATTTGTAGATCTGAGATGTTTTTGAAATGAAAATTTTCCCTAATCTGTCCAAACATGTGAAATGTCAAATTGAAAGTTGTAGAGGTAATTTGGAATGGAAAAAGGTGAAATGATGTGTGGAAAGGCATCTGCATGCCTTGATGAAAAATGTACCTCCAAGAAGGATAGTGATCCGAATATTTGTAATGATTCAACATTTTTAAACACTTGGCAATTTTTGTTGCGAATTTGTTAAATGTCATTTTCAGTTAATCATGAGAAATTGTTGTAACAAACATGATCCCTTGGCATATGATTTTCTTGGGAAAGAAGGCTCCAATGTGGCAAGATATATATAATGCATTTTTGAGAAATGTAAATTGTTAGGAAGTTGAAAATCACAAGCAAATTTTGAGAGAAAGCTCTTTTTATGAGAAACCCACCAAAAAACTAGGTTAATTTCTTTTGTGTTGGATATTTATGTATGTGATTTGGTTACAAGTGTATAGCCATCACAAAGCTCTAAGATTGTTCATGAAACTTTCCATTGCTGATGAATCTAACAAGATTTTGATTTAATCTATGTTTTTTTGGGAAATATGATCTCTGCTATCATTTTAAATACCTGTAAATAGTTTTCATTGTTCTTTTTTCAATCTTGCATTGAAAGTCTTTATAAATCACATAAAATCTCATCCTTATTGATAGTTTAGTGTCACTTGTAGTTTTGTTTGTCAGAAGAGGTTTCATATGGCATTAAAAATAAGTAGTTTAAAATCACTCCACCTTCATTTGTTGATTGGGATTGCTTGTACACCTTTGGGGGTACCTTAGGTGTGGTTTGATCAAGGATTTTTGTGCTTAATTGAGTTCTTTACTTCAAGCTTTTGTGGTGAGTTCTCAAAGATTGTGTGAAGAGTACAACCTGGGCTTCCATTTATGCATCTTCTAGTTGAAAGAATATCCCGATTATTTGAAGCATTTTACCTAATAGTTGTTCAATTATTGTAGAGGTTTTCAAATATTTGATATATTCAAGTTTTCTTGTCAATACCGTACCAAAAAATCATCTAAATAATTAATCCTACCCATAGTACCCCTGTATTGCATTATGTGTCGACAAAAGAATCTAACCCATCTACAAAAGTGCACAAAGAAAATCGGGATCATACCATGTCTCTAGTAGCCTCATCCTTGTTTTGAAATCATTTCCATCACTTTACTAGTGACAGCTCTGTTGAGTTTAAATAATGGAAAATTGATCATGTTTTTCCAAGTCCATCTCCATACAATATACATAGTATAAAGATATCTCCACCTCCTTCACAAAATAGAGGTTGCAATATAGGTTCTCTTACCTTGGTTGAAAGGCACAACCTAAAATAGTGAGGATTAGATAAAAATCCTTTCAAAGTGCTATCCATCTCTCCAAAAATCTGAGTGCTAATTACATCACATCCCGGCTACAAAATGACATACATCAAGATCTATCTACCTTCAAGATTCATGTCGTGTTTGTGAAAATAAATATTATCTATGCCATCTCCTTGAATGATGAAAGCTAGTGGAATATAGTTTCTCTTTATTTCTTTCTGTTCTTCCTGTGTTTGGTTGTTCATTCAATTTGAACCCAGATTGAAATCTCTGTTTGGGATTTTTGGTTTGAAACATTTGATAAATGACCTTTGTCATTATAGGTTCTTTATTTCTTAAGGTTCTCTTTTAATCATACAAAGAGTTGTGGGGTAGTAATCTCTCTTCCTCTCCTTCCTTTAATATTATTTCAACTTAGAACTTGGTAAAGATGTTTTGTCTCTTGGTTCTGTTACGTTTATGCAACTTCTTGACTATTTGATGGGATTGAATGCAAAATGTTTTAGGACAATATAGCTGAAGTTAAAATATTTGGGATGGTTTATTGTGTTTGGCTGGAAACATTTGGATGGATTAATGAGTTGGTCTAAATTATAAACTTAACCATTCTACTTAAGGTTATGATAGCAATGGGGTATATTTTTGAGATTGGAGTGTAACTCTTTTTCTTGTTGAAAGTAACCTTACCTCTTTATGAGGTCTGATTTAGCTTGTTTGGTTTTTAACTTGAATTGGTTCCTAGTTCTGAGTTTGAGTATTAGGATACTCTAATCAGGGACACTTAAAATGTTACGATGATTGGGGTTATCCTAACTTATTTCTTATGATATTTAAGTTAAATTCTTGGAAAATCATACTTTAGGAAGAAATTAGGTTCATGACATACTTTGAGATGGAAAGTAATGTTTGTAAATGATCTACTACTGTAATGTCTAAAAGATAGATAGGATAGTGACCTTCTTATGTTAAACATATTTAACTAAGATAGGAAACATGAAAAAAATGTATAAAAGTAATAGTGAGATTTTGATGAAATGTTACTTATCTGAACTTACTTTTTAAATTTTTTTTATAAAACGAAAATAGGATGGAAGGTTGAAGTTGTTATATCTAATGACCTAATCATTGTTAGTGCAAAATCACAGCACCCCTGGATGCAAATCAAGGTTCTAAATGATGTCTTAGGCATCCAGTGTGATTACACAACATGGAAACCTCTCTCCAAGTGTGGGACTTGTGAAACTGAGAGAGGAATCTCCAGATTAGAGGCTGGTTCCTCAAACTCCTCTGATTTAGATCTATATTTGCACAACTACAGAGGTTCAAATCCTAATCCTACTCTAAATTGCAAGGAGACAGGGATAGAAATGCAAAAATTGAAACTAACTAAAGATGGTGATGCACCAAAAGGAGTGGTGAATATTTTTGTCATGCAAATAGACACAAACCAAAGATTGCAACATAAAACATACACAGGCTGATAAGATATAATTTAGGATCTGAAATGAAGCAAATAATACAAACAAAGGACTGAAACCCATTCACAAAGCTTGCATTATCATCTCCAATGTCAAAACCACTGCATTACAACCTCAGAGAGGTAGAAAACCTGTTACAATCTTTGAAGAGGTCTGATTCTTGCAACAATCACTTGCTGGAGGTGAAAGAAGAAGTTTTCTATGCCCAAAAGTGTTCCCTCTTAAGAAATGAGCCAAATCTAGCTTTTACATTGCATGGGTCGAGCCCAGGAGAGAGAAAACGTACAAAACGTGGGAGCCCATTCCTCATTGACTACAAATGCATTAAAATGGCATGGGGGACCTTACAAACCCATACCCTATCATTTTTGACTGAATTGGAGGAGAATGTGACCCATCCTGCATTAAATTTGGTCGCTGAAAGGTCATTTCTGCCCATGGACACATACCAGAGCCGTTTTTGAATTTTCTCTCTTAAAAATGAACCAAAATTCAAAATTGACCATGAAATCCTGTAGATAATTTCATAATCTTTCCAATGATATGAAGAACATGCAAATCCGAGCTCTGGATCAAAAGATATGAAGGTCTGAAGTTTTAGGGCAAAACGGCCCAAAAAACGGATGTCGGGCAAAAATTTTAAATTTTGACCTTTTTGCATTTTGGAAATTTTTTTGAAAAATTTCCACGCTCCACTAGTTGGATGGCACATGTTAGGTGCTGGTTCACTGAGAAATTCTCTCTCCTCCACCTTTCCGTGGGCTTTCCCTTGAAATTTCGACCTTTTTAACTCTTTGGAAAATTTTCCATTTTTTTCCCCGTGCCCCGCCACTTGGGACACATGGCATGCTTTGGTTGGTTGACAGGGGTGCGGGGCATCTTTTACCTTTTAGTTTTTTGGCCAAAACTTTTTCCAAATTCTCCAAGTCCTCCCCGAGCTCCGCACTCCCCTTCTCCTTAGGACACGCGTCCTCTTTTTATTGGCTCGGGCCAACGCTCCAAACTTCACCTTTGGAAACTCGGCAAAACATTAAGTAAAAAACCTCACCCTTTCCTCTGCCAATCCGATCCATGAAGACATGTGGCACACTCGATTAAATCGGTGGCTCTTTCATCTCCCGCGCCCACTGCGTATTTTTGGCCCGGATGTCCCAAACTGTCTGGGACAAAAATCTCCGAACCGCCCGATTCGGGCTTCCTTGTCCCTCTTTCGGCCGATGACACGTGGCGAGATTTCATTCGCTCTCGGCTCTTTCGGCTCCCTGCGTCCCATGCGTACTCTTGTCCCACTTGTCCCGGACTGTCTGGGATAAATTCTTCCGATTCGCTTTGATTCGGCGGTTCACGTCCGTCGCATACTTCTCAGCCCACTGTCCCAAACAAAACTTGGTGATTTTTTCCACTTTCGGCCGGTTCACCCTTTCACGTCCCACGCGTCCCGACATCCCAATTGCTGCATGGACTCGCTGGTGGCTTTTTAGCGATTCGCGCCCGACGTTCCAACCGTCCCATCGCTGGACTAGGACTTAGCTAATTTTCATGATTTTTCTCGCCCCCAAGCTTGGTGTTTGCAACTTTTTCACCCTTTTTAGAACTTGCTCTTTTCTTCTTAGACAAGAGAGTTAGAAAAAAGCGAGGGTCCCGAAACATGATTTTTGCCTTGAATAAATTTATCTTGCTGGGATGAAGAATTTAATGCATGTTATCAAAATTACCACGGGGTGAATTTTGGATAACAATTTGGTGACTCAATGGGGTCATCTCGCACTGCTAGATGAAGTTACCTGGGTTGCTGATGGAAGCAAGGACTACAAAACATCTCCATGGATAGCAAGTGTGCCAAAGCACTTAGGGAAAACAAAACTAACCTACAACAAAACAATGTGCACAAGCACTTGGAGGAATGAAAATCTAATCTAATATTTACAAGGTGATAAATTTGCCTCTAGAAGCAACGCTTGAGATAGATTCCATTTACTGGAATCTGCAGTTCTTTGCCATCCAATGGGGCTAGTTGGAAAGCATTGCTATTTTTGCACTTCATGACCATGTATGGGCCACTCCAAATGGCATCAAATTTTGAATGCTTTCCCGGTTTTGCTCTATCCACATCCCATTTCAACACTAGATCTCCAACCTGAAAAGATCTATCCTTGGCCTTCCTATCGAAGGTCTTCTTGATCAAAGCTTGATCCTTTTCTATTGCTTGGGATGCCTAATTTCTGATCTCTTGCAGCTCCATCAACTCTACATACCTCACCTCCATGGGCTCAAACTCTAGCAACTCCAGCTGCTTCATGAGTTCCAATGTTGGCAACTCAAGTGACATGGGCAAGATTGCTTCTCTTCCATAGACAAGCCTAAATGGAGAGTTACCTGTGGATCTCTTGGGAGTTATCCTATCAGCCCACAAGGTTGATTTCAGTTTGGTATGCCAAGACCTCTGATTCTCGTCAAGAGTCCTCCTAATGATCCTCAACAAGTTCTTGTTTTTAGACTCGGCTTGGCCATTACCTTGAGGGTAATAGTTTGATGAAGTGCTTAGATAGATCCCGTTCTTGACAGCCCACTCAGTCACCTCAGATCCAATGAATTCCAATGCATTATCTGAGATTATTGTAGCAGGTACACCAAATCTGGTTGTTATCCCCTCATAAAAGTCTAAGATGCTAGACTCATTTGCCTCTTTGAGTGTTCACGCTTCGTCCATCTGGTGAAGTAGTCCGTGGCTGTCAAAATCCATTTGTGCCCTTGGCTTGAATTGGGGTTAATGACTCCAATGAAGTCCAAACCCCATTGCATGAATGGCTGGTCAACTGAGATCAGATGTAATGGAAGGGTAGCAAGTCTCTCTTTTCTGTGAAGAATGCATAATTCTTACACCTCTTGATCCATGCATAGCAATCACTGAAGATTTTAGGCCAATAATAACCAGCCTTCATGATTTTTAGAGCTGTCACTCTTGGTGCAAAATAGCCACCAGCTGGTCCACCATGGAACTCTTCCAACACCCTTTGAATCTGATTTGTGCTAATCCATCTCAAGTAGCACTCCATTCACATCTTTCTTCAACAAAACTCCATCAACAATGGCATACGGGACAACATGCAATGCAATCTGAAGTGTCTCCTTTAGGTCTTGTTCATCTCCGGAGAGCATAGGCCTGTGCCTAGGATGTGTATAATACCTTGGGTCCAGCAGGAGTGGGAGCAACATTGTCTTCTTCTTGATTGCCACATGGCTCATGGCTGTTCGGACTATCAAAACAGCCTCTTCTTCATTGCATACTTCTCTTTGCTTCCCAAAACCAACTACTCACACAATCCTTTCCCTCTTACCAGCTTGGTGATCTTGATCTCAATGTAATACTCCATGACATGAGTGATCCAACCTACCCTTTTCTCATTCAAATCCTTGTTGAGGAGGAAGTTCTTAACCCCAGCGTGTGAGACCAGCAACTGAACCTTGTTGTTTGAGATTAAATGCTTGAATTTCTTCAAGCTTCGATTCTGCAAGTACATGCTTCGAATAAAAGAGTATCTCACCTCATAGTCATCTAGGCTCTAGCTGAAGAAGGCAATTGGCTGCTCATCATTATCCTTGTTCTGCTATACCAAAATGGCAGAAATAGTGTCATTACCTCCAAATGCATAGAGGATGAAATCCTTGGAGAAGTCTGGGTTGATGAGAGTTAGTGCTTGAGAGATGGATTCTTTGATTGCTTTAAAACTCTCCTGCCTTCTCTTGTCCACTTGAAAGCCATGCTCTTCTTTAGCATTTTGGTGATGGGCTTGACAAGGGCTGCAAAATTTGGGACAAACCTCTCGAACAAAGTTTATCCTTCCCAAGAAACTCTGAAGGGTCTTCTTGTGGCTTGGAAATGGTAGTGCTCTTATGGCTTCAACTCTCTCTGGGTCAATTTCTAATCCTTCTTTGGAGACAATATGGCCAAGGAGCTTTCCTTCATGTGTAAGAAAGATACACTTCTTAGGATTCAAAGACACTCCAAATCTCCTGCACCTCATGAAGACTTGTCTCAAATGAGAGAGGTGGTCTACTGCATTTTTGGAAAAAACAGTGATATCATCAAGGTAAATCAGCACCACGTTGTTAATCAAACCTTTGAATGCCATGTCCATTTCCCTTTGGAAGGTAGCACCAGCGTTGGATAGCCCAAATGGCATTTTCCTGTATGTAAAAGTTCCCCATTTGGTTGTGAAGGCTGTCTTGAACTGGTCCTCTTCCTTCACCATAATTTGATTGTAGCCTGAGTAGCCATCAAGTAGTGAAAACCTCTCTGAGCCAGCCATAACTTACAATATTTTCTCCATGGAAGGGAGTGGGTAATGGTCCTTGAGAGAGGCTCTATTCAAGTCTCTGAAGTCAACACACAATCTGATCTCTCCACTCTTCTTTCTGACTGGAACTAAGTTGGCAACCCAACTAGAATGCTTGATTGGGAATATGATCCTTGACTCAATCAGCTTGTCCAATTCCTTCCTCATGAGAGGCTCCATGTGTGGATTGACTAGTCTTTGTTTCTGCCTGACAGGCTTAGTATTTGGATCCAATTCGATGGTATGCTGAGCTAAGTTGGGATTGAAACCTTTCAAGTCTTCATAGCTCCAAGAAAACATGTCAGGGAACTCTTGACACAACTATATGAACTCATACCTTTCTTGTTCAGTTGTCATCCTTCCAATTTGCAATGGTTTGTTCTCTTCTACCAAGATGGATACTGAATCCTCTCTCTTGACCTGAATGTTTGCTTTCTCCTTTCTAAACTGATCATTGGGGTTAAAAATGGACTCCAAAGTGATAAGTCCCTTGGGCAGCTTGTTAGTTCTCAGCTGTACTACCTGGTCACCATACTGCTGTTCCAATCTTTCTTGATTCTTAGCTGAGAACTCATCTTCTTCTTGGAAGAAATGGATGATTTGCTAGTCATTCTCAAACACTTGCCAACTAACATTGTTATCTGGCATTGAAGGCCTCATAATCATGTGGATGTTTGGTTGTACCTTGTCTTGTTGAATGCTTTCCACAATGCCAAAGGCTTCCCCTACTGCTGCAAGCCTGTCAGCAGCTTGATTCTCTTTCCTAGGAATGGATTTGATGCCAAAACCCTCAAAATCTTCCATGAGGTCCCACACCATGTTCTTGTAGCACCTGAGTGGATCATTCTTGGCAGTATGCTATCCCTTGACCTGATTTACAATCAATTCACTATCACCAAAGACTTGCAAGTTCTTTATTTTCTTCTTTATTGCCCAATGCATGCCTTGCACCAAGGTTTCATATTCAGCAGTGTTATTGGAGCATGCAAACTGAAATCTAAAAGTTGTATAGTACTTTACTCCTTGAGGTGAAAAAGCATAGCTCCACCTCCCTGCACCTTGTCTACTCCTTGATCCATCAAAAATAGCTGCCATACCTCATTGTCATCTTTGTGGTTTGGCTTGGTGATCTTAGGAATAGGCTGATTTTCTTCGTGTATGCAATAGACCCCTAGCTCAGATTCTTCCACTTCTTGATAAAGATCAAATGTATGTATCTTGTTTTCCCATTCATCAAGAGTTAGATCCGGGATGCTTCCAACCTTAGTGTCAGCTTCATCAGTGCTTGGGTGATCTTCTTGATCAAATGTTGAGCAATTGGCATTAATCTGACTTGGAGTGTAAGGCTCAATATGGAAGTTTGCAATAGGTTCTGACCTAATTGTAGCCTTAGTTCCATACCTCATTCTAAACAGCATGTGTGACCAATCAGCAGACAAATATCCCCCAATCTTGGCTATGAAGTCCCTTGACAAGCATAGGGAAAAGAGTGGTGGAAGGTCTATGACTGATACATCTTGTAAAACAACAACATTTGGACATGCATGCAAGGTAAGACTCAAGTTTCTAATCACCCCAACTGTTGTTACTACTATCCCATCCAGCTGCACTACCCCTTTGGATATGGTTTCATATTGAAGCCCTAGCTGATCAGCTATCTGTTTAGGCATTACCGAGCTACTTGCCCCAGAGTCTATCATGCAATTGTGCACTAGCTGATTTCCAATGATCAATGAAACATAGAAAGGAGGGGGTTTCAACATTTTACCTTGCTGTCCTCCATGATTTCCCTCAGGCTGGGCAGCATTTGTAAGCACTTTGTCTTGCATCTGAACTTGCTGATTTGAAGTTGGCCAGTCCTTCATGGCAGCTTGCAGTAGATCTCTTTGGCCTAGGATGGATAGGGATTCCCACATTGATATATTGACATTTTTCTTCTTCATCTGATCAATGATACTGAATGGTGATGAAGGATATCTTTTCTGTCCCTTGGTTTGCACATTCACTCCTTGCATGTGGGCAGAAATAACTTGTATTTGAGTTTGTCTAGGAGCTATTCTTGGCTGCCCTTATGCATTTGAAATTGGATTTTGCTTGCCAATAATTTGTGGAGCCATGGAAGGTTGTGGACTGGTTAGGGCTAATGGTTGTTCTGCACCCAGATTCCTCCTTTTTGACCTTGTGTTGGCTACAACACCTTGAGACACTGCCTAGTTCATGCCACAAAAATCCTCTTCTTGCCAATTTACCAATGTGGTGTCATTTGGGGCTGATTGTTGTTGGAATGTTTCTTGTTGTTGGTTGCTTTCTTGATTGCTCTCACCCTCCACACCAGTAGTTGTCACCATTAATGCTTGAGTCAAAGCACCATTGAAGCACATGGATTGATTATGAGGCTCATTACATGGAAAACACCAATCATACTCCTGGGCAATGTTGTTTTGTGTTGGCACCAATGCCTTAGAGGTAGATATGACATTTGGATTATAGAGCTGAAATGATCTATTAGCAGGAGGCCTTATTTGATTTATATTTGCAGCTGGATTAGGAGGCCTTTGTGGTTGGTATGGCTGCCTATTAGGTTGAGATTGGGGTTGATAAGAAGGTCTAAAACCTTGGGCCTGCTACCTTTTGAGAGTAACCAGCTCATTGCCTAGGTTTTGCAATTGTTTCATGACTTCTTGAAGCTCATTTGGGGCACTTTGAGATGAATTGGAAGCGTCATTTGAACTCGATTTCTAGGAGTGGGAGAAGGAGCCAAATTAGGTGCTTGATTGGTGTTTGGACTCTCTAAAATTGGAAACAATGGCATGGGAGGTTTAGGGGCAAGTTTTCTAGCTTGGATCAAACAATTTTCAGCCCTAATGGCAATGCTATAAGCCATAGGGATAGTTATGCCTCCCATGGACTGAATTAACATAGAAATATCAAAATTTAGAGCTTTGAGATAGTAGAGAAAAGAACCTTACATTGGCTTTGACCGCCACCTGGAATTCTCTCCCAAGTCTTTTGAAATCTGAAGTTGAAATCGGTTAGCTACTCATTGGGAGCTCTCTTGATGGTTGTCAGCTACTCCAAAAGAGACAAGTTATCTCCCTTTTCTCCAAATTGCTCATGAAGTGCTATACACAGCTGATTCCAATTTGTGATAGAACCAGCTCAAGGCTCTGAACCATTGCAATTCTTTACCCTTGAATGAATATGCCGAGAACTTGTGACCACTTGCATCTCGTTGATTTCATGGATTGCACAAAGGTTAGTAATATATTTAACATGATCACAGGGTAGTCGATTTTCTCCAGTGAAGTAGGGAATGTTCTTCAAGGCTGCATGATAGGATTGGATGTTGCGCATTGAGGGCAAGTGAGCTGCTGCCTGTGAAGTTGACATAGGGGTTGTTTTATGCATTCTAATTGGTCTTAAAACCCTTGTTGGTGAATGAAAGGCCTACCAAGTGGAGGAGTTGAGAGGGTTCTGTTTGGTGGAGATGGAGACCATTGAATCCTTCTTCTTCTTTGCCTCCTTCTTGGGGATAGTTACGAGATATTCAAAGAACACTTCTTCTTATCTAACTCTTGACCTTGTGGTGATTCTTCTCATGAGTTTTCAGGCCTGCACTGCTGAAACCAGTTGATTCTTCCACTTGGAGTCACCAGATATGTAAATAATAGCTCTTTTTAAGCAAGAAAATTGCAGCAGATGCACATCAACTTTCCTGCAATAAAAATGAGACCTCTAAGTCCCACCGGGCATGCCAAAACTGTTAGTGCAAAATCACAGCACCCCTGGATGTAAATCAAGGTTCTAAATGATGTCTTAGGCATCCAGTGTGATTGCACAACATGGAAACCTCTCTCCAAGTGTGGGACTTGTGAAACTGAGAGAGGAATCTCCAGATTAGAGGCTAGTTCCTCAAACTCCTCGATTTAGATCTATATTTACACAACTACGAGAGGTTCGAGATCCTAATCCTACTCTAAATTACAAGGAGATAGGGATAGACATGCAAAAATTGAAACTAACTAAAGATGGTGATGCACCAAAAGGGGTGGTGAATATTTTTGTCATGAAAATAGACACAAACCAAAGATTGTAACATAAAACATACACAAGCTGATAAGATATAATTTAGGATCTGAAATGAAGAAAATAATACAAACAAAGGACTGAAACCCATTCACAAAGCTTGCATTATCATCTCCAATGTCAAAACCACTGCATTACAACCTCAAAGAGGTAGAAAACCTGTTACAATATTTGAAGAGGTCTGATTCTTACAAAAATCACTTGCTGGAGGTGAAAGAAGAAGTTTGCTATGCCAAAAAGTGTTCCCCTTAAAGAAATGAGCCAAATTTGGCTTTTACATTGCATGGGTCGAGCCCAGGAGAGAGAAAAAGTACAAAACGTAGGAGCCCATTCCTCATTGACTGAAAATGTATTAAAATGGCATGGGGGACCTTAAAAACCCATACCCTGTCATTTTTGACCGAATTGGAGGAGAATGCGACCCATCCTGCATTAAATTTGGTCGCTGAAAGGTCATTTCTACCCATGGACACGTACCAGATTTGTTTTTGAATTTTCTCTCTTGAAACTAAACCAAAATTCAAAATTGACCATGAAATCTGTAGATAATTTCATAATCTTTCCAATGATATGAAGAACGTGTAAATCGAGCTCTGGATCAAAAGATATGAAGGTCTGAAGTTTTAGGGCAAAACGGCCCAAAAAACGGATGTCGGGCAAAAAATTTTAAATTTTGACCTTTTTGCATTTTGGAATTTTTTTTGAAAAATTTCCACACTCCACCGGTTGGATGGCACGTGTCAGGTGCTGGTTCACTAAGCAATTCTCTCTCCTCCACCTTTCCGCGGGCTTTCCCTTGAAATTTTGACCTTTTTAACTCTTTGGAAAATTTTCCATTTTTTCCCCCGTGCCCCGCCACTTGGGACACGTGGCACGCTTTGGTTGGTTGACAGGGGTGCGGGGGCATCTTTTACCTTTTAGTTTTTTGGCCAAAACTTTTTCCAAATTCTCTAAGTCCTCCCCAAGCTCCGCACTCCCCTTCTCCTTAGGACACGCGTCCTCTTTTTATTGGCTCGGGCCAACACTCCAAACTTCACCTTTGGAAACTTGACAAAACATTAAGTAAAAACCTCACCCTTTCCTCCGCCACTCCGATCCATGAAGACACGTGGCATGTTTTGATTCATCGGTAACTCATTCGGCTCTGGCGTCCTGCCGCATACTTGGCTTGGATGTCCTAAGCTGTTTGGGATACAAATCTCGGACCGCCCGATTCGGGCTTCCTTGTCCCTGTTTCGGCTGATGACACGTGGTGAGATTTCATTCGCTCTTGGCTCTTTCGGCTCCCCACATCCCATGTGTACTCTTGTCCCACTTTTCCCTGCCTGTCTGGGATAAATTCTTCCGATTCGCCCGATTTGGCGATTCGCGTCTCCCGCGTACTCCAGCTCAATCTGTCCCGGACAAAACTTGGCGATTTTTTCCACTTTCGGCCGGTTCGCCCTTTCGCGTCCCATGCGTCCCGACGTCCCAATTGCTGCATGGACCACCTGGCAGCTTTTCGGCTGGTTCGTGCCCCGACGTCCCAACTGTCCCAGACTGCCTGGACTAGGACTTAGCCGATTTTCATGATTTTTTCTGCCCCAAGCTTGGTTTTTGCAACTTTTTCACCCTTTTTTAGAACTTGCTCTTTTCTTCTTGGACAGGAGAGTTAGAAAAAAGCCGAGGGGACCCCAGAAACATGATTTTTTGCCTTGAATCAATCTATCTTGCTCGGGACCAAAGAATTTAATGCATGTTATCAAAATTACCCTGGGGGGTGAATTTTGGATAACACTAACCTTGCTTTTTATTTGAAGTATATCTTTATCTCTATTTTTTTGTTAGAATTTGTATCTCCTTTTTTGGTGAGTCTTTGAATTTCTTCAGGACTATTTCATAACAACAAAGTTCTTTTTATGAAATAGTTAGCTAAAATCACATCGTTTTAATGATTTAGTGCTTATCATGCTTAGTTCAATGAACTGACCCATGCTAGCAATTTTGTAGATGGACTTCATAAATGATGAAAGGAGAAAGATCTTTAGAAAGTTACATTTTTTATCAAAGAGACTGAATCTTTATTTTGTTGAGATATGGTTTCATTACTAAAATGTACTTGATGGAAAATAAATTTGTATCTGAATTGATTAAGTATGGTTGTTTGATATTTTGTAATATCTACAATGTTGGACTTGTAAATGTATAACTTCTCCTTGCTGAATAAAAGGTGTGTGAAACTTGTTTGTACATGATGTAATTCCTTTTGGCATACAGTGAATGGAAATGATAAGTATTACTCTATTTTATAGATTGTAACATACTTTTATGGTTTGGAATAGAATAAATAGAGATTTGAGGTGTAGTTAGAATACCTTCTCTAGTAAAGATGTAACTTATAAAGTTGACAATCTTTCACAAATATTCAATCATATCATTATGACTATATTCAAATAAAATGATTGTATGAGAATTAAATTTTTATTATAAGTTATAATATACAATGGTATTAAAATGGACATTAACCGTCATTAAGGTAAAGGAAAGACAACTCCCATGAAATGAATCATAGTCTTGACTTAAGACCTCTTGGAAATAAATCTTGATTGTACCCAGTAGAAAGTTGAAGGTTTGCTTGCTCTTGTAGACTTCCTTAACCAAAATAGGAATGTTAGAAAAAGGAAAATAAAAATGGAATAGACTTCATTTCTATGAATTATAATATAAAAAGGACTTTCTCAGAACTTATAAAAGCTAGGGCTGTAGTAAGTAAGTAAATAAACAACACTTTCATGAGTGTTGGGCATGTTATGTAAAACATAATTCAAAATGTTAATAGTATTAAAGCATAACATGTGAAGTAGACGGGAAGAATATTTATCTGCATACCTATATCTATGGAAATTTTAAGTTGGAACCCTAATGGTTAAGGAACCTATTTGTTCAGTAGGGTTGCTTTAATTAATTTGTAGAAAAGAATTAAATTAGATATAACCTTATTTCTAAGGTATCTTCATCTAGATGAGGAAAAAGCAATTGGATGTTGACACACACCAATTGTATTGTATTAAATTCATGATGAAAAGAGTTTGTACATGGATACTATGTCATAGTTTATATGTCTCAACACCTTTATAGTTGTTTCAACTATACTAACATAAATTTTGACTTTATCATAGTTCTACCCTAGGTAGAGATAGGGGCATGATCTAGTGTCAGAGTCAACTCATGTTGACTTGGGATAAATATAAACACACAATTGACATAAGTTAATTGAGTATGTCTATGTACCCTTAGTCACCATAAGTAGTCCTCCACACTAGGCCATGTAGCTAACCTTGGCTAGGGTTAAACTTTGAATGAGTGGGTGATTGACAGTAAGTCAATACCATTTTTGATAAACATATCAAGTATGGTGAAGGAATTATTCCATTTAGCAAGTATATTGTCTAGGAATATAAACATGAACAATATGTTTAAAATATTTGGCCAAATTATCACAAGTTGTTGGTTGCATTGTCCTATGTCACTTAGTTTAAGAAGTGAGATTTCATATGAGTATCAATAATGAGATATTTAGATAGGCCTCTTAAGAAAAATACTTGATACCCCTAAAAGGGTAAAAGAACCAAGTATACGTAGTATACACATTATAAAGTTAACATGAGAGATCGGTACGATTCTAAGTCATGAAATGAGATATCGGTGTTTCAATGAGTCATTTACACATGCATATGGTTTTTTATTATGAGACAATGGATTTCGAATGTGTGTTCTAAATTATGTAAAAAAACATCCCTTGTTTCTAAAGTCTTAAAATGGGAATGTTACATCTTGGTATTAGAGATGAAGGTTGCAGATGTTGGACCTATTGTTTCCATAATCTGATAAAACTTAAATTTTTCTATTAACAAAAATGGTTATAATAAGAGGAAATGTTGCAAACAACCCACCAACAAGTGGAGAAGTAGCTTCCTTCTAAAAACTCAATGAGATCCTTGTTTCCTGTTGCACACAAGAGATCATCTAGATTTACTAGAACAAGAAGTAATGGGAAATAAGGAGGATGAAGAAGATGCTGGTAATAACAATCAACCACCTCCTATGGAAAAAAATAATATTGGAAATTTGGTCGTTGATAAAAATAATGTTTCCAATGCTAATGCAAATGTACCCAATCAGCCTGAGAATAAAAAGGCAAGATTGGCAGCTAAACTCACAAATGATATAAAAAGGATAAGTCCACCCAAATTTGATGGTACTACATTGGGAGGTAGAGCTGAGAATTGGCTCACCAAAATTTAGAAGTACTTTGCGATAAGGAACTTCTTAGAGGAAACTAAAGTAATATGAGGATCTTATCATCTTTCCCATGAGGCATATTCTTGGTGGGACAATCGTAAGGCTGAATTAAACATTGATGAAACAAATGTCACTTGGGATCAATTTAAAAATTATTTTAGGCAACAATGGCTACCACAACTTTACTATAATCAGAAGATGACAAAATTTCAGAACTTAGCTTAAGGAAAGTTAAGCTGTAATGGAATCGGGAGAAGTTTACTAAGCTTCTTAAGTACATATCTTAGAATCAAACTAATGAGAATTCTAAGATATGGAAATTAATAATGGGATTAAATCCTATCATAGGTGGTGAAGTAGATGTTCACAGCCCAACCACCATGGAAGGGGTTGTTGAAAAATCCATAAGGCAGGAGAAAAAATTAAAAGAAATCTCTGCCCATAAGGAGGAAATCAGAAAGAAAATTCCTAATTCTTCTTCATCCCTTACACCCAAAAAGGGACCATGGAAATAGTTTGGTGCTGAAAACAAATTTTTTGCCAATAATATCAAAAAGCTGCAAAAAATAAAATTGTTGGTAATGTTTGAAATAATTCTTTTAAGAACAATAATATTGGACAGAAGTCCTATGGAGGACAAAATGAAAATTTTAAGGCTAGAAATAAATTTGAGCCTAAGAAAGGACCTATACGAGGAGGCTTCAATTGTGGCAAGGATCATTATGTAAATCAGTTTCCTCTAAGGAAGGATGACCACAATCAACAACATAAGATACATGTTGCAGTAGCTAACAAACAAGTTGAAAAGTAAGTTACACCTATAGAAGTGCCAGGTAAGTTATTTGGTATATCTGTTACTATAATTTTAGATACTGGAGCTACTGAATGCTTTATTTCTACTAAATTAGCTTCAAAACTAAAAAGAAAAGATAGAAAAATGGATAAATCTTGGGTTTTACATTATGGAAATAATGTTGTTCACATAGTTAGTATGTGTATTTTTGGAGCAATCCTAGACTTTCCTAGTTTTTCCACTGAAGTTGATCTCTACATTGTTCATTTGGGGTCTTATGATGTAATTATAGGTGTTAACTAGCTTGCTGAGCATAAAGCAAAGGTTGATTTTTTTGAAAAACATATTAGTTGTCTTGATGATATGTAGAAAACAACAGACATCCAGGGGTAAAACATGATATTTCAGTTAGAAAATTATAAGCTATACAACTTAAAAGGCAAAAACAAAGGGTGTACCTTTTATATAGTAAAAATATCTTAAACAACTGAAGGGGATAGTGATTTATTGGAAAGATATCTGTTGTTATGAAATTTTAGTGATGTATTTCGAAATAACTAGCCAGTCTTCTGCGAAAATGGAAGTTTAATTTAATGATTGAGATCAAGTTGGGAACCGAACCTATTTCTAAGGCAACATATTGAATGAATACCATCAACTGGTAGAGATTAAGGAAAAGTTACAAAAATGTTGTCTAAAGGTTTTATAAGACCAAGTGTCTTTCCTTGGGGAGCACCGATAGTTTTTTTGAAAAGAAAGATGGAACACTTAGATTGTGCATTGATTATAAGATATTAAACAAAGCAACAATAAAAATAGATATCCACTTCCTAGAATCGATGATCTCTTTTATCATATGTGTTGTGCATCAAGTATATTTAAAGATAGATATTTGATCGGATATCATTAGCTAAGAATCAAATATGAAGATATTCATAACACAACATTTAGGACAAGGTATGGACATTATGACTTCACAATATTACTTTTTGGTTTGAAAAATGCACTACTGCAACTTTTATGAATTAACTGAATAATATCTTTCAAGAATACTTGGAAAAAAATTTACTTGTATTCTTGAATAATATTATCATATATTCTAAAATCATTTATGAAAATCATGAGGATTTGAAGATGCTTGTAGAAATATTAAGAAAAATAAGATTATATGGTAAGTTGTCCAAATGTTATTTCTACGAGGCAAAAGTGCACTATCTAGGGAATGTCATAAGTGAGGATGGAATAGTTATAGATCCATCCAAATTTTTGCAATAAATGAGTGACATGCATCTAAGAATGTACATGAATTCATAAGCTTCATGGGTTTTTTTGGTTATTATAGAAAATTTTTAAAGGACTTTTCAAAGGCCACTACAATAATAACTTCGTTGCAAAATAAAGATAATAAATTTATGTCGAGTGAAAATACGAATATGCATTTAAGACTCTTAAGGATCAATTAACATCTGCACCTATTTTGGCTGTACTTGATCCAAATGGAGACTTTTTTGCAATAACATATGCTTCTACAGAAGGAATTGGAGGTATTTTTTACAAAATGAGCATGTTATATCATATGAAAGAAGAAAAGTCAAGTTACATGAACTGAATTATGCTCCCCATGACCTACAGCTTGCTGCCATTGTTCATGCACTTCAAGTATGGAGGAATTATCTTTTAGGGATTCATTTTGAGTTAAAGATTTACCATCTTGGGATGAAGTATATTTTAACTCATCCAAATTTGAATGTAAGACAATGAAGGTGGTTAGAGTTTCTATCTCAGTATGATTTTGACATAAGTTATATAAAAGATAAAGAAAATAGAGTGGCATATGCACTAAGTTGTAGGAAACATATTTCTACACTTATAACTTTGAGAACTAATTTTAAAGACAAAGTAAAAATTATCATGGAATCTGATTCTTATTTTCAGCAAATGAAAACAACACTTTTGTAGATCCAAATGATATGAGATATAAAGGTTTTCAGTTCGATGATGAAGGAATCTTGAGATATGATAATGGAGTATATATACCTTTAGAAAATGAATTAAGGAGGAAGTTGTTAACTTAATTTCATAATTCACCCTATTCAAGACATCCGGTATCACAAAAATGCTTGTTAATGTGAAAAAGCAATATTTTTGCAAAGGGATGAAAAAAGACATAATTGATTTTGTGACACACAGCTTAGAATTTCATCATGTTAAGGATTAACAAATGCATCTAGCTAGTTTAGTGTATCCTCATATAATACCGCAATATAAATGACAAGTAATTAGCATGGATTTTATTCAAGGGTTGTTGATGTAAAGAAATAAGCATGATGTTATTTTATTTGTTGTTGATAAACTAACAAAGGTAGGAAATTTTATTTTTGGTAATCTTAAGGATGATTCACCTATTTTAGCAAAAATATTTATGCATGAAATTTTCAAATTACATGGCGTACCTGAATTTATCATATCAGATAGAGATCCAAGAATGACATCTAGATTTTGGAAAACCCTCAACATAGCCTTAGGAAGTAAAATAAATTTTAGTTCAACATAACATCTAGAAATGGATGTGTAGACTGAAAGAGTTAATAAGGTTTTGGAAGATATGTTACAAATGTACTGCATGGATCAATAGTACAAATGGGAAGTGTACCTCCCATTAGTTGAATTTTCTTATAATAATACATATCATGCCTCTTTGAAAATAGAACCTTTCTAAGCATTATACGAAGAAAATGCGAGAACTCCGTTAGGTGGGATAACATGGAAGATAGAGAGGTAATTGGACATGAGAGCCTTACTAAAATGTAACAAGTTAAAATGATTCATGAACATTTAAAGGAAAGCGACAGATGGGAAAAAAATTTATGCAGACCTAAAAAGGTATGACAAGAAATTTTAACTTGGTGAGAATGTCTTTTTGTAGATTAAACCCAAAAAGAGTTCTATAACCTTTGGCAAGGCTACCAAGTTATCACCTCGTCATGTGGGACCCTTTGAAATTATTGAAATAATAAATCTTGTAGCTTATCGTTTAGCTTTACCACCTTCTTTATCACGAATTCATGATGTTTTCCATATTTCTCTACTCAAGAAATACATTTCAAATTTATCACATGTTTTAAATTGGAATTCCTTGCAGGTCCAAACCCAGGAATAATCATGGTTAAAACCATTTGAGTGTTGGATACTCGACAACTGCACTTAATAAATCATGAAATAAGCCAATACAAGGTCCAATGGGGCCAGTTTAATTAACAAAGTGCAACAAGGGAAAACCTTGAAGATATGAAAACTACATTTCCGCATTTATTTGAATAGAATTGATTCTATTGATTGATAAAACTTGAAGATTTTGTTCTTATTATATCAATAAATCTACTAGTTTTGGGAAGATACTAAATTCATTAGTATTGAAACAACTATTTTAAATGTTGAATAATTATGAAGATTTGAATTTCCCAAATCAGTTGTTTTGAACTTATGGATTAAAGAACGATAATTTGGATTATACTTCTTGTTTAAAGTGATTAGACTAATTTAATCATTGGGACAATGATGCTTTTTAGGAGGGAGGTATGTAACACCTCTAGCATGACTAGTACCTATGATGACTTTTTCCATACAAGGTTAAAATTTGTGGTGATTTTGTATTAAGAAAGTGTACTCTTACGACTTAGGAAATCATGTTTATAGTAAATAAGAAAGTATCTATTGGGAATAGGTACATTCTGTCATGTTTTTGCTTAATTGAAAATGAAGCAATCCATCTCTTTATGCAGAATAAATTCATTGCTTGGGATTAAGAATTTGAGTTTCAATTTTCATAATTTATGGGGATTCAAACAACATTACCTTGGATCAATTCCATTGATCCAAGGTATGCTTATAATTTCATATCTTGTTGTCATGATGTCTAATTTGGATAGATGGAAGGTTTCAGGACCTTGAATGTGTGAAGGCTATGTACGATCCTCTCCATGGATCTCTACTTCATATTTGAACTGAGTAATAATTTGGTTCCTCTTTTTCTACTTTGGTATGATGAAGTTTTCATAGAGGACATGGGACCTATTTACTCTATGTTCCTTAAATCGGAACCTTATCCTAAAAAGGGTAATCTAACCTAAGTTACTAAGTTTATTTTCTTGTAGGTGATTATTTAACCTAAGACTAAAGAATTACCTATGGACCTATGTTGGTTCCTAAATTAATGTTTAACCTAACTAAGGGAATGAATAACCTAAGGGGGCTATGAAATGACATGGGGAAAGGGGTAAGTGGGAGGAAACAAATCCAAGGAATTAAAGGTAATTTATTAAGTCCTTATCTCTTTTTGTAGCCAAATTTGGAAAAGGCAAGTTGGAAATTTAGATGGGTGAGTTGGAATTTTCACCAAAGTTTTGAATGCATGTTTTTGTTTGAAATAAGTCTACGCAAAAATTGGAGATGGCAGTGGTGGGAAGGTAGGAAGGACTGACAATCCTACTCTGCATTTAATATTTTGAAACTAGAAAAACCACCTAGGAAGAAGTTAGTGGGTTTTGGTTGTTTATTCATATGGTTTTGGAGCTAGAGCTCGTATGTGGTTTTTATATGTTCTTGAACTTCTAGTTTAATTTTCTCATGCACTATAGTTTTGCATGAGTGTTTCTTCCTTTCATGGCATGGAGGGGAAGAGTTGGCATTGTCAAGCTATGAGGAGTTAGAGGAAGTTTTTGTGTGGTTTTGCATTTTGAAATAAGGATTGAGGCTCTACTTGGATACTTCTACGAATTAGTAAAGGAAAAGTTCTATCAGACATGATAGGATCTATCCATTAAGTTTTATGTTTTTACTTAAATGTTCATAAAAACAACTCTACTCTTTGGAATAATCTGGTTATTATTTTTTTGGTAAGATTATTCTTCTTGTGGTCTTTGTGTCATTTTGGGAATGATTTATCATCCTTGTTTGGATGATGGAAAGTATGATCTGGGTTTTCATTTTTCATGTTTGGATAGCTGGGTTTTGCTTTAAATATTTCTACATGGGCTTGAAAACATAGCCAAAAATATGCATGTGATCATAGTATAACTGTTTAAACTTCTTGATGTTTTCAGTTGCTTAAAATTGGATGTCGGGTCTTATATTAGGAAAGCTGTGTGAATGACTTGTTGTAGTTATGATCTTGCAAAAATTCTTCATGGATATCAATTGATGATTGCTCATAACGTTTCCTTTTTGGTTATTAAATGAAGACCTCAAAATTATGACTATGCCTTGAATCTTATCATTGTTTGTGATTTTGTGATTGTTTATTTTGTGTGTATCCTTCCTATTGTAGACTTTCTGACCTTGTGTGTGCTGCAGAAGGTTAAATTATTGTGGGTTTTTCTTGGCAATTGGTTTAACGTCTTCATGGACTTGTTTAAGTTATTCTAGTTATTATTTTTAAGGCTTGCAATAGTGTAATGTTATTAATCTATTAAATTAATTAGTTTTTACATGAAGTCTTATTTTTGGAAGCCCATAGGGGAAATGATATTATTTGTTCTACTCATTTGAGTCTTTGGGTAACCTATGAAATTGTGGCATTGGTGCTAAGAGGAGAAACTCTCTTGGGTATTGGTTGAATGTATATTGGTTATTGTTGTTACCTTGAACTTCTTGATAGCTCTATTGACATTGAGTTGATGTATTGTATTAGCATGTTTCTTAGACCTTGGGCCATCAAACTCAGTTTTAGTTCCTTCAGATCTTAAGCAATGTTTTCTTCATGAATATGGAACAATGGCTCTTTTTTGGTTAAATCATATTGTATACTTATTTTCCTATATGGATCTGAGTTAGGAAGACTATTCAGACTTACCCTTCTATTAATCTCTTCCTTTCCTCTCAGTGTATTTTGGGAAATGATTTACTTGTTATCTTGCAGAAATCAAGACTATCTATGCCATCTCCTTGAATGATGAAAGGTAATGGAATGTGGTTTCTCTTTATTTCTTTTCTGTTCTTCTGGTTTTTGGTTGTTCATTCAATTTGAACCTAGATTTAAATCTCTATTTGGTATTTTTAGTTTGAAACATTTGATAAATGACCTTTGTCATTATAGGTTCTTGGTTTCTTAATTTTCTCTTTTAATCATAATTTTTTTTGGGGGTAGTAATCTCTCTCCCTCTCCTTCCTTTAATCTTCTTTGACTTAGAACTTGGTAATGATTTTGTCTCATATAGGTTTATTACGTTTATGCAAATTCTTGAGTATTTGATGTGATTGAATGAAAAATATTTTAGGATATTATAGCGGAAGTTATAATATTTTGAATGGCTTATTGTGTTTGGATGGAAAATTTTAGATGGATTAATGAGTTAATCTCAAGTATAAAATTGACCATTCTACTTACTTTAGGTTATGATAGCAATGGGGTATCTTTTTGAGATTGGAGTGTAACTTTTTTTCTTGTTGAAAGTAATCTTACCTCTTTATGAGGTCTGATTTAGCTTGTTCAATTTTTAACTTGAATTGGTTCCTAGTTCTGAGTTTGAGTATTAGGATACTCTAATCAGGGACACTTAAAATGTTATGATGATTGGGGTTATCCTAACTTATTTCTTATGATATTTAAGTTCAATTGTTGGCAACTCAAACTTTAGGATGAATTTAGGTTAATGAAATATTGAGATGGAAGGTAATGTTTGTAAATGATCTACTATTGAGCTATGCCTAAAAGATAGATAGGATAGTTACCTTCTTCTGTTAAACATGTTTAACTGAGATAGGAAACTTGAAAAGAAATGTATAAAAGTAGTAGTGAGATTTTGATGAAATGTTAATTATATAAAATTATTGTTGAAATTATTTTGATAAAAATAAAATAGGATGCAAAGTTGAATTTGTTATATCTCATGACGTAACTATTTCACTTGATTCTTAGATTGTTTCTTTCAAGTGTTGACAAAGCAGAGATAGGGTAACGGGCATATGAATAATACTGTTCAAATGCTAGTTGATCGGTTGTTACATGCGTATGACTTCTGAATCCACAACTGATCGTGAGAGATTTCTTTTGGCTAGGAGGAGCCACCTATAATGCAAAGTAAGACCACCAGAAGGAATTAAACAATATGGACAGTGAACTGCCTAGCATATGCTAGATCCAGGAAGTGTGATACTTCCTAGATGGCTGTCAGTCCACTGTTTTAAACAATTTAATGTTGTGAACAAAATAAATCCTATTGTAATTTGAAATTATTTAGGTATCTCACTTAAAACACAATAAGAAATAGATCTAATCTAACAGGCTAAGCTATAATAGAATCCAAAGGTCAAATGATTGGTTCTGGGTTTTGTAGGTTTGACAAAGGTCTCGGGTAGATCACAGGTGGATGAGGGTGAGATGAAATTTTGTGGGTAGGTCTTTGTTCTGGGATGTATGGGAAAATATAGAGACCGATGTTGGTTAAGGGTAATCGATGGTGGTTAGGTGTAATCAGTGCTTTAAGTTACTATGGAATCTAGAAATGCCACAGAACAAGCTTTGGGTCTCCTTTGTGATTGCACAAAGGACTTTGGTTGGTCGGGATGAGGTATTGGGTGACTGGGGTAGGCTTTGGTGAGGTTTTAATGGGTATATGGAGGTGGAAATGTTGGAGAAGGTCAATAGGTGGCTAGGTAAACAATAGATGATAAAATGATGATGAAATGAAATAAACCAGAAAAGTATGACGTTATACTTACTTGGATTCCGGTCTTGAATGCCTATGAGTGAGGGATGGAGGTGCTGATGAGGGGTTTGAAGGTTGCAAGTGATCACCAACTGAAGGAAAGCTTCTGCATGGGCTGCATGTACATTCCTCTTTTCTTGGTTAGATCAGATCATGGCTGGGATGGCTATGCAGGAAAAGATGCTTGATCTCCTTCCTTGCATGCAGATTCTCACTAGAATTCACTCTCTGAAGATGTGTTATCTCTCTGAGATGTTTTTTCTCACCAACCTTCTTCTTTTAACTTCCAACCTTGAGAATAAGGTTTTTTTGGGGTTAAAAGGGTAACCGACGGTAGTTCCGGCTTAACCAACGACGGTTAGGGGTAACCGGCATCGGTCAAGGTGAGATTTCCTAGGTTTACTAAATTAGGAGATCCTCTTGATTTCCTCAAATTTCATTTCGTTAACCCACGAATTAGACTGGGACCTTCTTGTGAGCATGTAGGAATGTGGTTAGAGGGAATGTAGGCATTTATTTTTAGGGTTTGGGTAAGTCTTAGTTAGTTATGGCAACTTACTAAGAATAGGTCTTAGGTTGAGTTGGCTTGGTGAGGTGTCTAAGTGAACTATATGTGTGGATATTATTTAAAATAAGATATTTAAATAATAGATATAGTGAGGATAATGAATTAATTTAATTAAATTAATATTAGTGGGGTGAAGGGGGCCATGGCTAGGTGAATGTGATGAAGGGTGTTTATTTGTTGAGGGACCAAAGGGGAGTGTGACCTAATTTTAATGTCTACATTTTTCCCCATTTTGTTACATAGCTTATATTCGTAAGCGATGTTAACAAAAATAAGATGTAGTTACCCTATGTGTGGGTGAAGGTGATCCCCCTCAAAGTAGGAATGGATGATGCCAACGGTAGAATTGGTGAGGGGTTTGATAAAAGGTAAATGGGAGGAAAAGGCCGGTTGGCACAGGGGAGAAACAGTTAAAGGTCTACTTGAGAAATCTAGGTATTGAGTCCTGGGTCAAAGGTAGTGTGATCAAATGCATGCACATGAATAAACTACAAAGACACTACCAAGTTGAAGAGCAGGCAAACTCTACATCATCTAAGGTCGATAGGTTTATCCAAACAAGGTTGAAGTGATTCCGGTATCCAAGGTATAGGATATGGTTAGGAAACACAACGTAGGTTAGGTGTAGGAATGTTTAGGTATGTTTCGGTACACCAAAGGTAGGGTCAGGATAAACGGTCATGGTAATAGGCTAGGTAAGGTCATTAGGTCAACAACATAGGTAACAGTGCTTGCAAGGTATAGCAAACACATGAGGTCAAAGGTCACTAGCGATGGTCCAAGTCCAAATATCTAGGTTGCGGCATGGGTAAGGTCAAGGTAGGGTTAAAATAATGAGTCCCCAAAGGAGGACCAAGGGAGGTAGGAAATGATGAGGTCAGGAAAGGTAAGGTAAATGGGTTTGGTAAAGGTGGGGTTAGGTAAAGGAGCAGGGTGAAGGGTGGGGTAAAAGGGAAAAATTTAGGGCAATTTGTAGGTGAGGGTGACCGATCCTAGTCAAGGATAACCGATGATGGTATAGGTCAACCAACAATGGTAAGGTAGGGCACCGACCGATCTTTGGTCAAGGGTAACCGACGTTGGTTAGGTCGGGTTGGTTATAAAAACAAAAAATCATGTTTTTTGTTATTCATTTGTTATATGCAAACTAAGAAAAAAATAAAAAAGGGAGGAAAGAGATAAAATTGTTTAGACAAAATGGGATAGTGTTCTAGTAGTGTGATTAGATGAGGGTTTGGTTGGTTAGTAGTGGGTCCACAAGATCGGGAGAGAGATTTGATTGGTTGGAGGTGGCAAGTAGCTATTCGGTGATGGCAGAGGTTGGAGAGGGATCGGGCGGGCCATCGCACAACAACTGCAGACGTGCCACCAAGATGGCGGTAATGCGACGAGGTAAGTGCCCTGTTGTATAGTGTGGATTTCATATCTTTGAGGAGTAGATTATTGTTATTTGTAGGTTTTTGTGGTTTTTTTGATTTTGTGGGTGGTTAAAAATTAAATTTGGGTATGGGGGAATAGTGGGAAAAAAGAGGAAGGGGGAGGTGGTAAATGGTATAGGTGGGGTGGGAAGAGGTCCAAGGGGAGGTTAGGTCATTATAGGTGGGGTAAAAGGGGCAGGGAGGTTTTAGAAAATGGGGGTTTTATGAAATCACGGGTTTTTCCATGACAATGTGACATTGGTCAAGTGTGGTGGCGTCGGTTATGTGGAACTAGTATCGGTCACCAAACAAGTAATTGAGGCTAATTAAGGGGTAACCATGGTCGAGTAAGGGTGAACCGGTATCGGTCACCAAATAGGTGACCAATGCTGGTTTAAGGGTGACCGGAGTCAGTTAGGATGAACTGAGTACTGGTCAAGCTTTGAGGCACAAGGGTGCAAAAGTGATGTGGGCTAGGTAGTTGAGATGGGTAGGGTGAAAATAGGGTGGAGGGTAATGATAATTGGTGAATATGGTCATGGTAAATGTGGATTAATGTCATGCTTGGATTGGATGTAGGGGAGAGCGCAGTTACATATGCGGGACAGGGTTCCACCTCTATTGGTGACATTGCATGGCATAGTGACCCCGTTAGAGCTACAACATGTGGAGGTAGTGGGCTTGAGTGGGGTTCATCACTATAGACATGTTGTTCGGTAGCCTAGCTTGATGGTCGTGCTCATCAATAGATGGGATCCTTGACCAACACATTCCACCTATTGATGGGTGAGATGAATATCACCTTGGAGGACATGTTTCAGATTTTTGGTTACCCATATTAGGTGCCCAGGTTTAATCTATCTCCTCTGAGGCCTTAGAGGAGATGATTGAGATAGTTTTTGGTGAGGTGGTAGCTGATATGAGATTCCATAGCACCAGTTTGAGCTATAGAGAGATGCACATAGCCCATCCGGATGAGACGAGGCTATTAGTTCTATTGATGGAGGTAGTGTGTTGCTATGCACTACCAGATGCAGAGGGTGGACACTTTCCCTTATCACTGATGGGGGTACTCCATGATATGATGGTGCATGAGACACACTTTTCCTGGGCACCAACATTCTTTGTGTAACTATACAGAGAGCAGTGGGCATATGGGCAGTTGTACAGCAGTGTTTAGCTCTGTGTTGTACATTTATACTACATTGTTGGGCATATGAGCACATAGTGTGCATGTGACCTATAAGGATTCCCTAAGCATATGCATTCCCACCTAGATTTGTGCGGGTGGGATACAAGAGATGGGTGATGGCGATAGGAGAGTGAAGATCAGATAGGCCTACACATGATGTGGCCCATTTTTTATAGTTGTTAGAGGGATTGTCCGGGTTGGACATTATATGGAGGCCATATGTGGGATTCCCCTCATATAGGAATATGCATGAGGAGCTATCTGAGCTCTACCTAGAGAGGTGGATATAGGGTCACCGTGTTGGGGAGGATGAGATGATCCCGGTAGATAGAATCGATGAGATTTCAAGCTCTTTAGGACATTCCTCCGCCCTTCCCATGTGATCGAGAGAGATGACGTGGAGAGGCCCTTACCTCTACCACGGCCTACAGTGCCCACAGGGGAGGAGGATCAGCTAGTGGATCAATGGATATATGATGTCGATGTGCAGGCAGTGCACAGTAGTGGTGGGTGGCTCGATTCATTTGAGCCATACCACCTGCACCGGGTAGCCATACCTAGCTACCATTACAGTGTAGAGAGACACCCTACAAGGGTAGGTAGCTATGATGATTACCATTGGGTATACTGTAGACATAGATGGAGGGTTTAGAGGTAGAGATAGTAGAGCTACATGTACAGGTGGCTAGCCTGTAGGCCCAGATGGCAGATAGAGGAGATGGAGGAGATGGATATGGTGGGGAATGGTTAGGTGGCTGGTTTACAAGGCTAGTTGGTCACAACCCAAGCATAGATTGGGGCCTTACAACCTCGAGATATAGGCATAGGGGTAGGGAACACCACCACGAGGCATTGGGAGTAGGTCCCAGTTCACAAGTAGGTGCAAGGTAGTTTGCTGCAATGTAGGTACATGGGTCGAGACCTATGGGACCACCATAGATCATGCCTGTATATAGGTTACGGGATGCCCTAGGTGAGGTGAGATATTATCAGGACCAGCTTATGGTAGCCGGGATAGATTTCAAATCTTATGTCTAGTACATGGCCCAAAGAGGGCATCTAGTGAGAGGATGAGATCCCGCACTCATAGTGTGGAGAGCACGGGGAGGTCGGTGAAGCTCGAGGCTCGATCGGGGAGAGGCCACTAGTGCACGGTGACCAACTCTAGGTGATGTTCTAGGAGGGACACATGAGGTCGAGGTTACAGGTGACACAGACATGGAGGACATCCGACAAGATGCCTAATATGTGTCACCTAGTTTTGATGTATACTAGTTTTTTATATACATATCTCGTCTGTGTGTCAAGACAAAGTGAGGATGTATAAGTGATTTGTATATTTTGAGCATATACTGGCCTGCGTGTTGAAGATATTTTGTATTGATTCATTCCTTTATGTATATACGAGACCGGCCTACGTGTCGATGACATTTTGTATTGTATATCAGCCTACGTGCCAACATTTTGAGATGATGGACATGATGAGATAGGCATGTCTATTGAGATACACATTTATTGATTTATATGATGAGATACAAGGTATTTTCTGATTTTTTGATGTGTTTATGACATATTAGTTTATGGCTTGTGGTAGATGAGATATGGATTTGTTGTTTTGAGATGGATGGAAATTAGGTGAGTTAGGCATGATGGAGTCAGGTCAGTTTAGGCATGGATCGAGTCAGGTTGGCTAGGCATGGTTGATTTACATTTGGCTAGGCATGGATTGAGTCGAGTTATAGGCATGGATGAGTCAAAGTTATAGGCATGGATGAGTGAGGTTATAGGTATGGATTGAGTCAAGTTGGTTAGGCATGGATCAAGTCGGGTTGGTAGGCATGGATCGAGTTAGGTTGGTTAGGCATGGTCATGTTGAAAGTAGGTGAAGTTGTGATTCATTATTTGTTGCTGAATGAATGATACTATGGGTCATATGTGAGATGTGGTGTAAATGGTGGGGAACATGGAAGATGAAATTTTTAAGGTAGAGAAATTTCTCGAGCTAACCTCTAAGGGCCCCATGACCTCAGTGTTGCCTATATATTCCCAGTGAAAAGGGACCCTAGGCTGATGTAGTTCTCCCATAAGCTAGGGAAGAAAATGAGGAGGTGTGAAAATGAGTTGGTAGGTTTTTGGGCATGTTGTGGGTTTAGATCTGCTAGGTGTGGGTAGATTATAGGTAAAATGATGTAGGTGGGGGCGATTGTGGTGAAAGAATAAGATTACCCCAAAAGTAAGTGTCAAGGACCAAGTCCTATATAAGGTAATCAAAACATAAACAAAGATGGTTAAAAGATAAGATGGGGCGAGTAAAGCCACCGATTGGGTGGGATCATATCGAGTAGATCATACTTGGGAGGAGGTGATGAACATAAGACCCTAAAGACATTGCATGATTGATTGTTCTACGGTGAAAAGTAGTCATATGATCACCAAATGTCTAAGTTCCAAGAAGTCCCTTGAGGCAGTTAGGAAATGAGAGTGGGAATGGTGAGAAGGGTGAAAGGTGGGTAATTTTTATATGGTATGAGGTAGCATGCGCTTTGGGTAAGAGATCCTAGGTCACAATGGGAAAGTATGTGACTAAAAAGTATTTTGTTTTGATAGACTGATCGATGAGGGAATTCTATATGGAATAAAATAAAATTGAACTCCTTGAGGTCTTCATGAAGCCGATCGATGCGGGAATATATGGTTGCTCTCAATTTTTTTAAAAAAAAATAGAGCTTTACATAGCTATCCTTGAGGGAGTAGTCTATTTATAGCAGCAATTTTCAAGAAGAAGATGTCCTTTTGAGGGAGTCATCTTTTATTAGAAGTTTAATCAAGGAGTTTGGTCCCATTATGAGGTCTTTGTAGTCATGGACAAGACCAAGGTGAAAGATATGACTCTTGTTCAAAGGGAAAGGTGAAACAATCATGGGATATCATCTAAAGGTAGATGAAAAGTATCCATGAGAATCATGTTATGTGCAGTGTCATGGTACACATATTTAAGAGAAGATAACAAGTGAAGGGTACTCACATGATCCTTGTTTAATCATTGGTGAGGTGTATGAAGTGAATAACGCTAAAAGGTGATGTAGGACAACAATTCAACAATAGAATGGTCAAATATACAAGGAATTAAGGGGCTTGGGTTTGGGTTTACCATTGAGTGAAGATAAACGATA
This sequence comes from Taxus wallichiana var. yunnanensis, assembly GCA_018340775.1. Lineage (NCBI taxonomy): Eukaryota > Viridiplantae > Streptophyta > Pinopsida > Cupressales > Taxaceae > Taxus > Taxus wallichiana. The sequence continues at coordinate 60,181,659 of CM031239.1, read as the reverse complement.
AGCACCTAATCCGTAAGTATGGGTCATGATGTATGGTCCAAGACAATTAGGACAAAATATTCCCAGTTTAATTTTTTTCTTCTTTGGTTATGTGTTGATTTTCTTTCAGACAAGGTCACCAAATTGGAAGGTCTGTTCATGGACACGTTATTCGTAGGTATGGTTGATACATTTTTGGTAAACTTGAAGGTGATCCAGAGCGTTAAGACAATTTTTTCTAGTAACACTAAGCGTGCTAAACGGTCATGACAAAAGCCATCATCATTGAGCATGTCATGGAGAGAAATGCAAAGTGAGGGAATGCGGACTTCAAGAGGTAAGACCGCCTTTGTAACGTAGACCGAGAGAAAAAGGGTGTGGCTGTAATGGAAGTGTGAATACTAGTGCAAAGTATGCCCATAAGACAAAATGAATGTGCATATGCCAATCCTTCCCAAGATCGTCAACCACTTTCATGAGATTTTTTTAGGGTTTTGTTACTAGATTCATCTTGGGCATTAGTTTGTGGGTAATAAGGTGATGAGAAACTAAGATGAATGCCAAAGGCATCGCAAATTTTTGTAATGTTTTGTTTTTGAATTGTTTTCCATTGTCAGTGATGAGGTGATGAGGAACACCAAAGCGACAAATGATGTGGTGGTTAATGAACTCACATATTTTCTTGTCTTTTGTAAAGATGAGTGGTATGGCTTGCACCCATTTTGTGTAGTATTCGGTAGCAGTGATGAACCATTGATGGCATTGGGAAGAATGAGGATTGATTTCTCTCGACAAGATTCAAATCCCATTAAGAGAAGGGCCAAAGGTTGCGAGCGACTGTAAGGCATGAATGGGTGTATGATGAATATTGGAATGTTGTTGGCATTTTACACAACATTTGTAGTCACAACAATCATGGTTAAGGGTTGGCCAGTAATAGCCTAGGTGAATAATAAGCTTAGCAATAACAAGGCCACTAAAGTGACCTCCATATATGCCATCATGAACCTCCTTAATGATGCAAGGAATTTCAAAAATTTTGAGACATCGTAAGAGAATACCATAAAAGTCAAGTTTATAGAGGAGTTCCCCCATAATGACATAATGAGAGACCTTTTTAAGGAAGGTGCATTGTCCATTATGGGTGAGATCAGGAGGTAAGATGGAGAGAGAAAGGTAGAATATTGTTTATACCAAAGGTCACTCAGGTCAGGGGTAGCAGTTCTGATCGAGTAAACATCGTGAGGTAAATAACAAGGTGATTGGAGTCATTATATGGTGACAAAGATTATAGAATCGATAGGTGAAGTGGGTATTTGGGAAGCTAAGCAAGCCATGGTATGTATAAATTTGTTGGTTGAACGTGGGATAGTTTGAAGGGAGTAACGATCAAAGGTGGTCAAAAGTATGTCTAGATGATGTTTATACTTTTGAAGTATCTCATTACGACATTGGTACATACCATTTACTTGGTTCAAAACCAATTGATAATCACCAAAGATGTTGATTGATTTGACATCTAGGGCGTAGGTGACTTGGAGACCTAGTACGAGTGCTTCATATTTGGCAATATTGTTGGTGTATTCAAAATCTAGTTTGAAAGATAAAGGCATGGGTTCTCCATCAAGAGGAATGAGGATAATACCAGCTCTACCCCCATGTTGACACTTGGAACCATCAAAGAAGAGTGTCATTTGGTAAGGGGTTCGTCAAGGAAAGGGTAGCAATTGACTCATTAGGAAAGCAAAAATTAGAGGGTTGATTCCTAGAAATAGGTGCATCAAATAATTGGTTGGCAATAGCTTGGCCCTTGATGGAATTTTGATGAATGAATTCGAGGTCAAGATCAACTAAAAGCATAATCCATCGTGTGGCATGTTGATTTTGATAAGGTTTGGCATACATGAAGTGTAAGGGGTCGGTGTTGGTCACAACATAGGTTTTGTGGTTGAGTAGGTAATGACAGAGTTTGGTGGCAATGAAAACTAAGGCTAAGAAAAGTTTTTGGGATGGTTGTATCAAATTTCATAGTCCAAAAGAATACGGATTATGTAATAAACCACTTGCTCCTTGTGTTTTTCATCGCGATGAGTGAGCATGGCTCCCAAAGAATGATCAGTAGTGGATATGTATAGGTAGAAAGGTTGATCGTCTTTAGGTGGGATGAGTACGGGTGGTTGGAGAAGGTATTATTTTAAGGCCTCAAAATCTTTATGATAGTCATCATCCCATTTAAAGGAGACATCCTTCTTGAGTAGATGATGAAATGGTTGGCACCGATCCGATAATTGTGAAATGAAACGGTGAATAGACTACAACTTACCTTGTAGGCTACGGAGTTGTTTAAGGTTAGTGGGTGGAGGCATTTCTAGAATGGACTTGACTTTAATAGGGTCAACTTCTATACCATAGAGGGAAATGATAAATCCCAAGAGCTTTCTGAGAGAACCACGAAGACACACTTCTTAGGCTAAAGGCAGACACAATATTTAATGAGACGGTCAAAGATGGTTTTGAGGACGAAGAAGGTGATCAGATTAGCGTTTAGATTTGGTCAAGAGATCATCCATGTAATCTTCCAATATGCAATGCATGATGTCATGGAGGATGTAAGTCATAGCCCGCTGATATGTGGCACGAACATTTTTAAGGCTAAAAGTCATGACTTGATAGTAAAAGGTCCCCATGGGGTGATGAATAAGGTCTTGTGTTGATCCGGGAAAGAAAAAGTTGGTTATAACCTGAGAAGCCATCCATGAGTGATGGCATCTCATGACCAATGGTGAGGTCAACTAGTTGATCAATACCGGGTAAGGGAAATTCATCTTTCGGGAAGGCTAGGTTGAGGTCACGGAAGTCTGTGTAAATACAGAGTCCCCTGTCACTTTAGTGACAGGGACAATGTTAGAAATCTAATGAGGATAATCAATGGGTAAGATGAAGGAAACAGAAAGAAGGCACTGAATTTCTTCTTTGATGAGAAGAGAAATGTGAGGGTGCATTTTCCTCAGCTTTTGTTTGATGGGTTTGGCATTGGGAACGGTTACGATATTGTGGACCACTATGGTGGGGTCAATACCGGGCATGTCTATGTAAGACCAAGTGAAAGCATGGTTATGATCTCTGAGAAAAGAAGTGATGGCTTCCTATTCAGCAACATCTAAAGATTGTCCGATCTTTAGGATGTGTGGGTCGTCTTGAGTATGAATGTTGATCTTGATAGTCGATTCATTCAACATGGTTTGCATCTTAGAGGGTAATGACTAATGAATATATGAGTCTTCTGCACCAAGGTAGGTGAGTATGGATTCATCATCCTGACATTGAATGACATTAATTATAGGTGTGTCATCATCGATCATCTCATGATACAGGAAGGGAAGAGTGGAAGGGGCCTCGCCCTCACATTGATAAGTTAGAGGCCCCAAGGAAATGGTGTTTATGAAAAAAAAAAGTTAGGAGGGATAGATTTAGGATCCATCAACTCCGTCGGTGAGGATGGTGATGAAGGTGGAGCAGGTGAAGAAGGTGGAGAAGAGCTAGTGTCCTTAATGAGTTCAATGTGGGCCTATTTGGTAGGTGGTTGGGAAGCCGATACCACTATGGTCGTTATGTTTATGGGTGGTACATGGAATAATGGTATGGTGGCCTTGCTCGTAAAATCAAAAACCAAAACCCTTCCATGCACATAGGTGCAGGAAGGTGTGGGTAAAATGGAAATTGGTAGGTGATTGGAAGTCGGTGGAAAATGGGTGGGTTTGTGATTGTGGTTCATGTGAGTAAGTGGTAGTATTAAGTCCCCCATAGGTGAGACTAGTACAAATATGAGGAGGAAAATAAAGGATGCATTCTCCTATGTGGTGATCATAATGAGGGTGTTGGTGAATACTTACATACTCCTACGGAGTAAGGAATGTGTTTACACTGTATATGTAGTAACCCCCAAAGTGAGGTGTTGAAAACACCTTCCAAGGAATCGATGGCTAGTATGTAGGTAGCTGGTATGGATAATGTGTCAAAGGTCGATGCGGAGGTGGAGTTAATGGATTGGGAAGAAAATGGATCAGCCATGGAAGTTATGGTAGTGGTAGGAATGGAGGAGGTATGTGTGGTAGAAGCGGCGGTGTTTGTACTAGTGGGTGTAGGTGTAGTTGAAGTGGAAGTGGCCGCGGAGGTAGATGGCTTGATAGGTATGAACACATCATTGGGTCGGTAAAGCATGTTACATTTTTGAAAGGTGATGGGTCAGAATTTGGAATGGTATAATTATGTCCTTCGTGTTCAAACTTTACACAACAATGCAAAGTGGAAAGAACGCAACCCATGACATGGATCCAAGGTCTTCCAATCAACAAGTTATACCGAATTCTCCCTCCAAAACGTAAAATAGTCAGGCAGCGGGGACCCATGTGAACATGAAGGTTGACAGATGCCTCAGTGTAGAGGTGATAGTGTCATTGAATGAATGCAACATGACCAGATGTCTATGTATATAATTATAAGGTATGCACATTTGATCAAATGCATGGGATGAAATGATGTTAATGCTAATACCCCCTTCAATCATCACAGGCGAACACATGCATAAACAGAAAAGTGACATGTGAGCATGGGAATATACAAGTGACTCTTCCTCGCACCCAACATCCCGAGGTTGTGCCGAGATAGCCGGTGGGGATGGAATATGTATGGGATGCGAGACAAACTAGTTAGGCAATCTAATGTCTTCAATACGCACTTGCAGAATTTGTGAGTCTAAGGCAAAGAAGGCCCTCCTAACTTGAATGGTGTGATAGATCGGTCGCAAGGATGATCGCTCGAAGGATCCAATCAATATCAAGCTCTGGCATGATTTGATCTATAGGTTAAGGAATACGTGGAAAGTGACCTAGGATAGTTTCGTGTATTTCTCCGCAGACAGGTCATATGGTGGATGGTAAATATAGTCGACTCTATGGACGATTCTCTGGTGTAGTCAAGAACTCTCTATCTTTGTTAGCTGCTATGTCTAACAAGGATAATTGCTCAATGATGATAGGTGGAAGTGGAGTAGACCAGAATACTAGTGTGCGTAGGCCAGTGTCTATGTCTAATTCTCCTATGGATTCATTGGGCTGCAGGATTTGTGGGTCACAACCGTAGACTCTTAGTTGTTGTGGACCTGTTATGGTCATGCGTGAAATCAAGTCCTAATCCCTAGTATCCAGTAATCGTATGCTTTCTCAGCTTCTATATTTAGGATCAATAACTGTGTGATTTTCTCAGAATATCTTACAGGTGTTCGCGCAACCTGAATTCTTAGGCTAGTATCTATATCTGTAAGAGTGTCTCCTACACCTGGCTATGGGACCAAAGGATCACAACCAAATGTTTTTTCTCTTTCAAGCCCTTCTATAGTCATATGAATGTTGCCTAGGGTAATCTGTAGTTTGGTTGATTTGACCAAAACGTGTGTGCTTGGTCGTCTTCTACGTTTAACCCGCTCAACTGGGAATTGATTTGTTGCAAGCTTACCGTTGTTTAGAAGACTTGGATCCTAAGATTTTGGTCTATATCAGTTATCGCTATGATGAGATTGGGCTAAGGCACGATTGGCTCGAATACATATTCCCTGGGCTCTCTAGGTCCCGTGATTGTCATACAAAAGCAACAATGTAAAATGAACTACAGTAAAATGAAATTTAACTATGTGAAGTGTATCTATAGCATATATGATTTCTCTATTTTTTTGTGTTTTCTGATGAGCTTTATGAATTTAAGAAAGCAACTATTTAAAATATCTAGAATTGACAGCTAATATAATAACTTAAAACAAAAAAAATAACCGAGTGTAGCTATTTGTCTGTGCAATTTGTAGATCTATTCTAAACAATGAAATAGCTCATCTAATCTATTTGCAAGGCTCTCGATCCTACCTCGAAGTGAAGAGTGAATCATATTTTCTCGAAACTATCAATCCCCATAGCTTCCTGAAACATTGAGAGTAGAATTAACTTAAATAAAGCAATTAACTACTCTATTTGATATGATTCTAACTAGAAATTTGAAAGCTAGAACCTAGATTCTACAGAACAGTGGCGAATCTGATGGTGTGTGTGATCTTGTCCCCTTAGTGTGATCTCCTCGTTCCTTCGTGATCACGTGGATCCGAAAAATCGTGTAATGTTAGCATCAATGAAATTAGATATAGAGATGAAGGCAGCTCATAATACTGACTAAATACAATGTAAGTAGGAGAGGGATAGCGCAAGAGTACAGAGCTTGGCTTATGCAATTCCTAGCGGGATCTATTTTGAGTCATGCATCATAAAGTGTCCATAACTTGAAACTATAATTTGAGGAGTAAAACCTGCAACTTTAATGGCTTCCTATTGGTAAACAGACTTTTTTATTCCAATGGATTGGATAAAATGACAGTAGTACTTTGCACAAGATGGATATGTGGCTTACTAACAGTAAAACAATGCTAACTAAGCATGCAATGAAAGAAACTAAGCATTCTAAGAAAAATGAAAACTAAATCTATTGCAAAGAGAAATCAGAGGCAAATTTTGAGGGGCCATTTACTTGAGCACAAGCCAACTATTTATAGCATTTGCATTTACCCAAGGTAAAAACCAAATGGAACTCTTAAACTATAAACAATGGAAAAACACTATTCTAGGGAACCAGAATCATAAATGCAAGCTTATGGCTGTGAAAGAAAGTTGGTAAAATGTTGAAAATACGTGAGTCGTGTTAAAAGAGCTTTTGGAAAATGCATAAAGGACCACCGCCCTAAGCAGGATGGTGATTATAGGACCGCCACCCTATTCGGGGTAGCGGTCACGTAGACTGCCGCCAGCGGGCGGCGGTTTCAAGTATCAAGAGAAAAGGACAAGAAAAGAGAGGAAAAGAGAAAAACAAAGCATGCGGGGCCTAAGCATGGCATGTGGGATGTTAATGCATACTTGGAGAGATTTTCCAGATCCCGAAAACCTTGTAAAGAGACTGTATCATCATTGGGGCACGTGTCATGTTGTTTTTGCAATACAAGATACCTTAAAATTTTGGGTACGTACTTATTGCCCCTCAGAGAAGCATTTTAGCCATGAAGAGGCGTAAAATGGTGGGTCCAAGTATGGTGGTCCTGAAATGGGAATTTAGAAGTTATACCTGATACATCCGTGTGTTGAAATGACGCCATCCAAAATTCCTGCTACCCGCAAATTGAAAATAGAACTCAAGTGCGAGATAGACACAATAGTTTGAAAAATAAACGCTAAAATAATAGGGAATGAGAACGTACCATTTGTGTGGGGATAGGAACTTACCTCCGTCAGTGCTCCAAACCTGTGAAAAAGTCATTTAAAACAAATCAGGGCACTATATATATGAAAGTGGGCCCATTTTCCTATTCATTTGTGCGAGTCGATTTGATTGATTTTGAGCTCTAGGACCCACGGTGATGGTTTCTTGCGTGAGTAGAGTCGAAACGTCCGTGACAAGATAGTGATCATGCCTCCACATGCGAAACATCGACCCGTGAGATCACAGGTTAGTTTTCTTCAGTTTATCCTTTTTACCCCCTTAAATTTGAAATGCTAAATATTTTGTCATGGGGGGGTAATTTTTGAAAATGTTAGTGTTAAAAGGTCCACCTAGGGGGGGTGCCTACTGGGTAGGCTTTGTTTTTAGGTAAAATGGTCATTTTTTGCACTTTTTAGGCTTTTTAAGTTTAAAAACCCACGTGGGTTTTCGGACCACAACCGCCGCCTTTCCCAAGGCGGTGGTTACATGACTTCCACCCTATTTAGGGTGGCGGTTACACGACCACTGCCCTTAAGGTGGCGGTTACAAAACCGCCTCTCTGCTCAGGGCGGCGGTTTCACATAGAATGCAAAAGGATCATCTTTCTGAAATTGTTTTTGCTTTTCTAGCATTTCTACGTGTTTTCGTGACTTTTCCAGTGTTACTCAAATGCTAACTTGCTCTGTTTTGTGTGGTTTTGGGTGTATTCAGGTGAGAGAGGAGTATATCCGGTGGAGTAGAGAGAGGGAGTGTGATTGGCTCCCAGGGGTACTAGATGCCCTCTCACAGGATGAGGAGGACACTCTTCAGTGGACTGGGATACTATGCATTTCATGCATGCCCCATGTTACACCATCTAGTCACATCCTTTGTGACTTGTTCTCATATCTTGGGATGTAGATTGGAACACCTTTCGATTGCTGTGGGTCCGAGGTGTGTGGACTCTTACATTGGAGGATGTCTATCGCATTCTGGGGGTCCCGATTATTGGGAGACGACTCACCTTAGAGACAGCAGGTTCAAAGGCACAGATTGCACAATGGGCTACATATATGGGAGATGCAGTCATCTCCATAGGGTCGAAGAAGGGGTTAGAGTTCGATCCATTCCTACTTTACCCATCCCCTTACTTCGCCAGGCTATCATGGGGATCCTTGCCTCGAGACCGATCGAGGACAAGGGAAGAGATAATTTGTTATATTGTTGGTCCCCTATTATTTCACAGATAGAGGGACACGGTCGAATATATGCCTGGGGAGCAGACATTCTTGGGACCACCTACCACGACTTATACAGGGTAGTCCATTTATAGGGGTAGTCCTTGAGCCACCCGACCTTGGTTATGAGTTGGGTCTATGAGCACTTCATCCCCTATGGTAGAGGTGTAGAGGTGACAGACCCCGGAGCTGTGAGGGCAGCCAGATGGACAGACATGTCGGTGCTTAGAGCACCTCATCAGCCAGTTGCCTCCCTAACTACTGCTGACATGGAGGCCACACCATACCAGACTATGGCAGGTATATGGGGCAAGGAGGCTCTTACCTTGATCTCCTGCTCCACCACAGGGTAGCTTATTGATAGAGTGGGGCGAGTGGAGATACACCCCTTTGGTTGAGTTCCTCAGCAGTTTTGCTTACCATACATGGGTATGCTTCCCCAGTGGCACCAAAGATACTGAGATCACCCGAGAGGCGGAGGGGGCCTAGAGGCCGGGGTTGGGACAGTGGTTACCCTGGCATTCCTATTGCAGCCGGGAGGATAGTATGTGTCGAGCGAGAGCTGGTACGCCTCGTGCACCTTTGCTTGAGATCGCGCAGTCCTTCCCATAGAAGCGATGACCCCATTGAGGTAGACTCTGAGTATGAGGAGTTTACAGGGGGAGAGACAGAGGAGGAGACCGAGGACAGTGATCCTGAGTGGCACGACACCCAGGATATCATACAGGTGGAGAGGGCTGAGCAGAGTGCAGAGAGGGTGACTCGGTTTTAGAGGAGCCACTATCCCGTGGCCATGGGGAGGACGAGTCATGTTGTGGGGTACTACATTGCTCTAGCCACAGGAGTAGTCCTCGGTCGGCAGAGGCATCTATGGCGTGCGCCGATCCCATAGATCCATCTTGAGGCCAGTGATCCGAGTAAGTTACCCTCTCTCTGTTTTAATGTTCATTTCTTTATTAGGATCTCCTTAGTTGCTATCTTGTATTTTTAATTTCTTGTTTGGTTTCTAATTTGTTTTCTCCTTTGTTTGCAGAGACCACCGATGAGTAGCGAGATTTGATTCACGGGGTATGCACCGATACCCTGATGATCCCCATGAAGAGGACCCGCGCAGAGTTGCCCATGGACGCAGGGGAGCCTTCGGCAAAGAACCTGGTAGACATACTGATGTATTCGCCCTAGTTTGGCATGTGGCCAGGATGGTATCAACTCTCCGCATAGAGTTAGCAAGGTATAAGATGGCTGAGCGCCTGATGAGGAGCCATTCTCGTGGTGAGACCGCGACCGCCCTCGGGATCCCGAGCCCTCTGTTCACTCAAAGCGTTGGCATAGTCGAGTCCTAAGCGTGGGTGTGCACCTTCAGAGGGGTCTCGTAGGGATTGAGAATCCACTTGGCTCTCATAGTTTTTTTGTATGATACATTCTTTTGTATATCTCGGGCTCTTTGAGCGTTTTGACCATGCCTAGTGAATGATGGAATTGTACATAAACATTGATCATTTATATATATGTATATTTGTTTTGGATTAAACTCTTGGCATTCATGGCTCACTTTCTATTTCCAGTTTCCTTATGTATACCATCATGTATGTTTATATGTTTTTAGAATGTATGCAATGGTGAACAAATGATGCAAGTGTTTTACTTCCCTTTTTTGTATTTCATGATGTTGATATATGATGATGTAGATATAATGTGATTTTGAATCTTAGTTTTACGTAAGCAATTTTGGATATTTCATTTTTTTTTGGCAAAGTGATGAAAATAAACCTAGTACGATGAAGATAAACCCCCCCTACCCCCCCAACTCCACGCAGCTAGTAAGATGTGAGGGCTTATCACCAAGAGTTGGGAAGGCGCAAGTTATGAGATGTAGTGAAATGATAGTGATGGAAGATAGACAAAGCTTTGGTGTAACCAAATTAGGATACCACAAGTCCACTCCACGCGAGTGACTTCATAGTTTTGGATGTAACTTGCTTTGTGGTTTATCCAAACTTAGATCCTTAGATGGCCACATGGTAGACAAAATCTGGGTTTTTAGGATTTTAACTCTTTTGGGATCTTGAACATCTGATTCATTTGTTTTTGACTCAAAGCTTCAAGGTTTGAATTGTTTGCGTATGACCTTTTGCATTTATTTTTCAAGAGGACCCCCTACACTTTGCCCCATGCTACTAGTAAGAAGCGTGGGTTTATTACCGTGGGCAAATCATAGGCGAGTAAGGGCATTTCCATCCTTTCCCAACCCTACGTCACTAGTAAGAGATGCAAGCTCATCACCAAAGGTTGGTGGGGCAAGGAAATGTGTAAAATTAAAATTTTCTATTTGATCAATGTTTGACTTGTTTATTCGAGTAAAATGTCAGTATGTGTTTATTTCCAAAGAGATATACATATGGGATAGATGTGACACCATGAAGCTTCTAGAACAGACCATAGGAAAGACACCTACCCTAAGAAGAAACCAAAAGTGAGAATAAACATGCAGATCTTAGTATGGTTACCCTTAAGACTTTGTAATGTCTAGCTTTATTTGATAAAATGATTCGAGATAATTTGATGATATCATGAAAACAGAGAAGCATGATTAAAGAGTTTATGCCAACAATATCATGAGTTTGTAATAAATTGCTTTTAGAATAGATTCCTTGATCACAATTTGTGTATGAAACAAATGGACAATATGATCCTAATTAATATGAAGATGCAATGTAGATATATATAAGTAGTGCTAGCTGCTCACGCATAGAACCGTTTGAGGTGTAGGGTATTGAATGTTTCACCAAATTCCTCACCTTCTAGCATACATAAGAGGTATGCACCATTTCCATAGTCCTTCATGACTCAAGATGGGCCCAACCATTTAGGCAGAATTTCCTTCCTTCACCGGTCTTCTTGTCAATCTGGGGTGTCTAGCTTTAGAACTAGATCACCTTCATATATGTCATGTTCATAGACTTTCTTGTTATATTGCCAGCACATCCGGTCAGCATAGACTCTATGTCGTTGTTCAACAACTAACCTAGCTTCATCTAGGATTTCTAGTTGGGAAAGATGTGCTTCTTTGTAAGCATCTTCATCCAGAATCCCTTGTAATGAAATGTGGAGACTGGGTATTTCAACCTCAAGTGGGAGAACCGCCCTCTGCCCGAATACTAGTGAGAAAGGAGTTGCTCCCATTGGTGTTCTTATTGAGGTTTGGTGGGCCCATAAGGCCGAATATAACTTCAAGTGCCAATCTCATTTGTTTTCTTTCACCGTTTTAAGGAGAATGGCTTTTAGTGTTTTATTCATCACTTCAGCCTGTCTGTTGGCTTGAGGGTAATACAAGGAAGCCGTATGATGGCTTATCTTAAATTTATTGCATAGTTCGCGAACCTCTACATTCTTAAAAGTTCCATTATTGAAGATAATGATTTGTGGGATACCGTACCTGAAAATGATTTAGTTCAAAATGAACTTGGCAATTACGTAACTAGGTACTGAAAGAGTAAGAGGCATAGCCTCTACCCATTTGGTAAAATATTTGGTGGCTATGATTATAAAATTATGGCCGTCGTGGACGAGGGAGAGAATTTCCCTATTAAATCTAGGCCCCATGTAGAAAAGGGCCATGGAGTAGCGATTGGTTGTAGAGCTTGTGCTGGCATGTGGATCTCATGGGAGAATTCTTGGCACTTATGACACCTGCGTACAAACTCTATTGCATCGTGTTCTAGAGTAGGCCAGAAATAGCCCATTCGATGTATTTTACGAGTGGTGGCATGGCCACCGAAGTGGCCTCCACACATTCCACTATGAGATTCATGGAGAATCTTCTTGGATTCTTCTGCGTCGACACATCTTAGAAGCATTCCATCGAATGCTTTCCAATAGAGCACTTTCTCTATAATGATGTATTTAGCTACGATAATATGTAACCGCCTTCTTTGTTGCGGTGTAGCCCCTTCTGGATACGTATGGTCCATGATATAATTAATGATATCAGTGTACCAAGGACACTCAAAGATAGAGGGTCGGGTTTCAATGTAGTATACACACTCATCTGGAAAATATAGATCTACTAGATCGCCTCCATCTAATGGGTTATCAGCTAACCAATCTGCAATGATTTGTCCCTTAACTAATTTCTGATTTACAAATGTTAATTCAAATTCTCCCATTAAGGTTATAAAACATCCAGCCTTCTTAGATAAGGACCCTTGCGTGAGAAAAGTTCGCAAATGGTCCTGTTTTTACCATGACCCTTGTTTCTTGATTCAACATATAGTGTCTTAAGTGTTTGGTTGCAAAGACTATGGCGAGGCATTCTCGTTCTGCTTGTGTATAACATGTTTCATAGTCGAGAAACATTTGGATAATGAAATAAATCACACATTCTCTCTTGCCATCATCTTCTTGAGCTAGCATACAGGCTAGCGAGACACTGGTAGCTCGTGAATATAAAATTAACGGGCGGTCTAGTTTAGGTGGCATTAGCGTAGGTGGTGACAACAAGAAACACTTAACTGCGTTGAAAGCTTCATTGCAATCTTCAGTCCAATCAATGCTATAGTCTTTCTTGAGTAAATTGTTGATTGGATGAATGGTGAAACTTAAGTCCAGGATGAATCTTCAAATTGCACCCAGCTTTCCAAGAAATGACCTGATTCCAGATTCATCCGAAGGTGGGACCATTTCGAGGACAGCCTGAATTTTGGTTGGGTCAACATCTATCCCTCATGATGATATGATGTAACCTAGGAGCCTCCCTCCTGTTACACCAAAGACACATTTTTCAGGATTTAGCGTGACTCCGTATTCTATTAGACGTGAGAGAATGACGCGGAGTACTTCCGGATGGTCACAACGCTTTTTGGCTTTAGCCAACAAGTCATCTACGTAGGATTCCATGATTTTATGAATTAGATCATGGAATATATATGTCATAGCTCGCTGGTATGTAGCACCAGCGTTCTTGAGACCAAATGGCATAACAACATAGCAATAAGTTCCCCAAGGAGTTATAAACGTGGTTTTAGCTTGATCTTGTTCAGATATTTTAATTTGATTGTATCCCGAGAATCCATCCATGAGAGACAAAAGTTCAAACCCAGTTGTTGCATCAACAATGACATCAATGGATGGCAATGGGAAGTCGTCTTTAGGACACACTTTGTTGATGTAGATGCGTATCTTCCCATTCTTCTTGAGAACGGGAACGATATTAGATACCCATTGGGAGTAATTGACTGGCTTGATGAATCCTACTTGGAGGAGTTTTATTACCTCCTCTTTTACCATGAGAGCTACCTTGGGTTTCATGGGTCTTGAATTTTGTTTAACTGGCTTTACATCAGATTTAGTGACGAGGTTTTGCATCGCAATGTGGGGTGTAACTCCTATCATTTCCTTATAATTAAATAAAAAATCCTTCTGATGTTCTCACGAGAATTTGAGTGTGTATTTCTATTTCCTCTGGGGTTAACGAGGATCTTAGTTTCAATATCCTTGGTTCATCTTCCATTCGATGTTAATATCAATCGTTTCTTCGATTAGAGAGGCATTACCTTCTTCAAACTCAGGTGGTGCTGGAGGTAAATCCAAATCATCCCCATTTTCTCTTTGTGTATATGCTAGGTTCCATTTCCGAGGAAGATCCATCATGGGATTTCCAAAGTAGGAAGACAAATGTGGGATTGAAGACAAATCTATCATATGATAGGAGAGATGTAGTGCCACATAGGTGTTTAAGTAATCTAGATTGGCCATATCACTATCAACATGGTCTAGGATAGTAGATTCATTTCTGTTTAAAAGAGAATTCGTCATTGTTTTTATCAATGGTTCATCAAGAAGGGATACCATGAAACGGGTATCCTCTAACTCATTGCTTGGAGTAAAATGTGATGTTGAAGTTGCTATTGAATCGGCGAGAAGATTTTTCTCTCACGGGATTACTTCAATTGATATGAAGTCAAACTCCTTGCTTAAATCTAATACAATTTTTTTGTAAAGTTGTAAGTGCTCGGCTTTGGTTTCATATATCTTAGAGACTTTGTTTTCTACTAATTGCGAGTCTCCTAAGACTCTGATGTTATCAACACCAATTCTCTTAGCTAAGATGAGGCCAAGGAGGAGGGATTCGTACTCAGCGCCGTTGTTTGTGCACTTGAAATTTAGTTTAAAGGCAAAAGGTAAGACTTTTCCTTCAGGGGAAGTAAAGATGACACACACCTGCCCCTGCTCCATAACAGCATCTAGCTCCATCAAAATGGAGTGTCCAATATTTAGCTGGGAGTATAGATGTTGGGGCATTTGCTGTGTTTGCACATTCTACTTCCACCATGCAAAGATCCTCTGCTGGAAGAGAACCAACACCTAGGGAATATCCTATGCCTACTGAATCGAATGGTAAGAATATTGGTAGATCCTTTTCTAGTAATTCAACAATTTTTGCAGTAGTTCCTAATGATATTGTTTCTACAGTGTTAGCCTCATCTTTGGGGGTTGGGGTTGCCTTGGCTAGGCTCATAGTTTCAAGATCTGTCGTAGGTACCAACCTTTCTTTTGTTTTTGCGTCGGTAGGTTTATTAAGTTGGTTTGTTGGGAGTTCAAACTCCGAGTGTATGCCTGGTCTTTTCTTTAAGTCAGCTAGGTGTACATAGAATGGTTTTGGATCACCTTTGGCCACAAATATCTTTCCTAAATGTAAAAACCTTACTTCTTGAAATAGTGTAGAAGGGATTGCCTTCATGCGGTGTATCCATGGTTGGCCGAGGATCATATTATAGTTAGTTTCCTGATCTATAATATAAAACTCAGTCAAGATGGTTTTGGGTCCTAAAGTGACCGGTAATATTATAGTTCCAACCGAGGTGGCTTTAAGGCTATCATAGCCCCTTAGTGTATTTCAAGTTGTGGAACAATTGGTTTCTCCATACCCTAGATTTTGAAGGAAAAAGAAGGGGACTATGTTAACCACTGCCCCATCATCTATCATTGCGTGCTTCACATAGTTGTTATAAACCCATACTTGTAAATGTAAGGTTGGATCACCTTGGCATGTGATCTCAGCATCTTTCGGCATTTTGTTTATCTCGAATATGAATTCGACGTCCCTATCTTCCTGCCCTAGAGGATGAACATCAAAGTCCACATGATTTACCTGTGTTTTAGGAGGTGGAGTGATGTTAATTAAATGACCTAAACCTAATGCTTCTAAAAGAGCAGCCCTGTGAGCAGGAGAGTTCTTTAGTAAGTCTAAGAATGAAATGTGCGAGAAGGTTTTTGTTAGGTCGTTAATCAAATCATAGGCACCCACAGGTTTTACTACAATTTTTTGGATGTCATCGCCTTTGGCGGAGTGGCTTGGACTTGGCCGAGAGAAATACTCTCACATCCTTATTATGGCTTCGATGGGTAGTTCAGCGCGTCTAACTCCACTAAACCAACTACCTTAAGTCGTGGTTGACTTCCTAGTTGTGGCACAACTAATGGATTTAAGCGAGGTTGAGGCTTCATGATCATTGTTTCTGTCATTACACCCTTGTTCATCCCAGTTAGATTTATCCTGTTGTTATCGTGATTTGGGAGTGGATCATTAAATATCTTCAGGGGTGCGTTTTGAGGAAACTACCCCTGAAAAGGTATTTGATGTTGGTGACGTAGGATCTACCAAGAACATATCCATGAAAATTTGTCTTTATTCATCTGGCAAGCATTGCATGAATTTATTATTGTAGTCACGACATGTTCTAGTGTCATGGCCCTGAATTTTGTGGAAACCACAATATGAATTAGGATTGTAATTCCTAGTTTGTTGGTTTGATGTGTATTGTGGCCCAAAATTTTGATCAAACCGTTGTTTATTAAAATTTTGCGTTTGTTTTTTTTGGTTTGAATTTTGGTTTTGGTACCTAGTTGAATTTTGGCTTGGACCCTGTATGGGATTTCACTATTTTTATTGTTGTTGTTGTTGTTGTTGTTTTTGTGGATGGTTAAAATCCACTGTATTGATTGTCGGGGTAAAGTTGTTATTTCGTTGGTTGTTTATTTGTGATGGAGTATTGACAACATTCACCTTTTTAGGTTGGTCGGTTACTCCATCTGTTACCTTGATTTTTGTTAAGGATTTTAGGTCCTTGATTGAAATTCGTGGTAGTAGGATAAGTTGTAGTGTTCTGGTTGGGGGCGATTAACCTCCCGTTTTCTCCATATGTTTTGCGACCACTATCAATTGCTGCTTGATCTATTCGAAGAGCACTCTCCAGTACTTCATCATAAGTTATTAATGGGAACTTTTGGACTTCTTCCTTTACTTCTCTACTAAGAGAATGAAGGAATAAATCACATAGTTCCATTTGATCCATGTTTGGAGCACTTGCCGAAGAATAAAGAACTATACTCCACCTTTGGATGAAATGGGCGATAGATTCATTGTGTTCTTGTTTGATGTGTAAGAACTCTCGATTCTGTTCTTAATAATTTGTTCATGTCGAAGGCCTTGATGAACTCGACATGAGTTATTTGAACAAGTGTATGGAATCCTCAGGTATTCTATAATACCAATCGAGAGCGATGCCTTCAAAGGTTTTGGGAATATTTTAGCAACGACCCCATCTCATGGGAGTAGTTATCGAATGGCCGTAGCCTAAGATTTGATATGTGTGTTTGGATTTCCCTCACATTTGTATTTGGGAAAATAGGGGAGAGGTCTTGGAAGCATGACACTTCGTATGGTGAAATCTAAGGGCTCTTTCAAATATTACGAGTAAGTCCTATCGCATATTTTTGACCATTGATGGTGCTGTTGAGGAGTGGTGGTGGAATGGGTTGTTGATATGATGTTGTGTATGCATTGGTTGGGAATAAGGGAACACCTTTGTTTGAAAAAAATACCGGGAGAGGAGAATATATCCCCTTGTGGTGATTTGGAGTATATGTTTAAGTATGACGGGTCTTGTCCAGGGAATGGATTGTTTTGTACTAGACCAGGAGGAACAGTGTTAGAGATGATGGGTCTAGTTGGCGTTTGTTGTGAATACTGAGGATTCATGCCTAATGTGCCTACTCCTATGAGGAGATCTACTTGGCTAGGATGGTGTGGAGGATTGGAACTTCTTGCTTGCATGAATTACAAATTTTGACTTGCTTGGGCAAGTTCTAACCCTCTAACCTTTTCTATTAGAGTTTAAATGAATTCATTTGGTGAAGTCACGGTGTTTTTCCGTAGTGGTGTTTGTTGTATACCATGGTGTTGTATAGGCATGTGATATCCTGCGATGAACTGATCACTATCTTGCCAAGTTTTTCTGAGGGTATTTCCTATATGTAGTGGCATAGAGGTATTTTCTTGAAAAGAGACCTCGGGTTGTGTTTGTAAACCTCCTACAGGTGGATACATACTTTGAGAACGTTGGTTTTTCTGGCATAATGTACCAAATATTCATCGTCTAAACCTCGGTATGAGTCTGATTATCTACTAATTTGTGGTCTAAGCAGCATCTGAGGAGATGAACCAGATTCTCTAGTGAACGTCATGTTATTCGAGCCTGAAGGCTCTATTTGTTGTGTTTGAGCGAGCTAATCTAGCTCCTCAGTTTGAAATGATGAGTTATATCTGATTCTCAGAGTTTGTGTTGACAATCTGGTTAGTTGAATAGTTTTCACCTCATACCGAGAGTGAGCGTGATGATTGTCTATTTTTCTAGGCGTAGTATGCCTCAAGACCCAAGAGTGGTCTGCCATATGCATCAAATCCCGACATATTTGGGGGGTATATGAATACCCGCAGAATAATGGGAAGGAGCGAAGGTGATGGTGAAAGCCAATGAGGCAGAAAAGATGAAAAGTATACTAACTTGGAAGAACACGTAATAATATGACTCTGAACTAGAAAGTAGGAAGTTTCACGTCGGGTTCACCAATTTTGTATGACGGAAAAGTGACATGTGAGCATGGGAATCTACAAGTGACTCTTCCTCACACCTGACCTCTCGAGGTCGTCTTTGAGACGAGACACCGGTGGGGATGGAATATGTATGGGATCCAGATAAATTAGTTAGGCAATCTAATGTCTTCAATACGCACTAGCGGAATTTGTGAGTCTAAGGCAAAGAAGGCCCTCCTAACTTGAACTGGTGTGATAGATCGGTCAGCAAGGATGACTGCTCGAAGGCTCCAATCAATATCGAGCTCTGGCGTGATTCGATCTATAGGTTGTGGAATACGTGGAAAGTGACCCGGGATAGTTTCGTGTATTTCTCCGGACAGGGTCATATGGTGGATGGTAAATATAGTCGACTCTATGGACGATTCTCTGGCCTAGTCTAGAACTCTCTAGCTTTGTTAGCTGTTGTGTCTAACATGGATAATTTCTTGATGATGATACGTGGAAGTGGAGTAGACCGAATACGAGTGTGCGTAGGCCAGTGTCTATGTCTAATTCTCCTATGGATTCGTTGGGCTGCGGGATTTGTGGGTCGCAACCATAGACTCTTAGTTGTTATGGACCTGTTATGGTCATGCGTGAAATCAAGTCCTAATCCCTAGTATCCAGTAATCGTATGCTTTCTTAGCTTCTATATTTAGGATCAATAACTGTGTGATTTTCTCAGAATATCTTACAGGTGTTCGCGCAACCTGAATTCTTAGGCTAGTATCTATATTTGTAAGAGTGTCTCCGTGCCTGGCTATGGGACCAAAGGATCACAACCAAATGTTTTTCTCTTTCAATCCCTTCTACAGTCATAGGAATGTTGCCTAGGTTAATCTCTAGTTTGGTTGATTTGACCAAAACGTGTGTGCTTGGTCGTCTTCTACGTTTAACCTGCTCAACTGGGAATTTATTTTTGTAATCTTACCGTTGTTCGGAAGACTTGGATCCTAATATTTTGGTCTATATCAGTTATCACTGTGATGAGATTGGGTTGAGGCACGATTGGCTCGAATACATATTCCCTAGGCCCTCTAGGTCCCGTGATTGTCATACAAAAGAAACAATGTAAAATGAACTACAAGAAATGAAATTTAACTATGTGAAGTGTATCTATAGCATATATGATTTCTCTATTTTTTTGTGTTTTACGATGAGCTTTAAAATATCTAGAATTGACAACTATTATAATAACTTAAAGCAAAAAAATAAGCGAGTGTATCTATTTATGCTGTGCAATTTGTAGATCTATTCTAAACAATGAAATAGATCATCTAATCTATTTGCAAGGCTCTCGATCCTACCTCGAAGTGAGGAGTGAATCATATTTTCTCGAGAAAATATCAATCCCCACACTTCACTGGAAATATCGAGAGTAGAATTAACTTAAATAAAGCAATTAACTACTCTATTTGATATGATTCTAACTAGAACTTTGAAAGCTAGAACCTAGATTCTACAGAACAGTGGCGAATATGATGGTGTGTGTGATCTTGTCCCCTCAGTGTGATCTCCTTGTTCCTTCATGTTCACGTGGATCCAGAAAATCATGTAATGTTAGCATCAAAAGAAGTAGATATAGGGATGAAGGCAGCTCAGAATACTGACTAAATACAATGCAAGTAGGAGAGGGATAGCGCAAGAGTACAGAGCTTGGCTTATGCAATTCCTAGCGGGATCTATTGTGAGTCATACATCATAAAGTGTCCATAACTTGGAACTATCATTTGAGGATTAAAACCCGTAACTTTAATGGCTTCCTATTGGTAAACATACTTTTTATTCCAATGGATTGTATAAAATGACAAAGAAGATTACTTTACACAAGATGGATATGTGGCTTACTAATAGTAAAACAATGCTAACTAAGCATGCAATGAAAGAAACTAAGCATTCTAAGAAAAATGAAAACTAAATCTATTGCAAAGAGAAATCAAAGGAAAATTTTGAGGGGCCATTTTCTTGAGCACAATCCAACTATTTATAGCATTTGCATTTACCCAAGGTAAAAACCAAATGGAACTCTTAAACTATAAAGAATGGAAAAACACTATTCTAGGGAACCAGAATCATAAATGCAAGCTTATGGCGGTGAAAGAAAGCTGGTAAAATGTTGAAAATATGTGAGTCATGTTAAAAGATCTTTTTGGAAAACATGTAAAGGACGCCACCCTGAGCGGGGCAATGATTATAGGACCGCCGCCTGGCAGGAAGTAGCTGGTTTAGTTCTTGAAGATAAAAAGCCAAGAAAAGAGAGAAAAAGAGAAAAACAAAGCACGCGGTGGTTAAAGCGAGGCATGCGGGATGTTAACGCATACTTGGAGAGATTTTTGGATCTCGAACACCTTACGAGGAGACCTATATCATCATTGGGGCACGTGTCACGTTGTTCGACATTACAATACCTTACAATTTTGGTAAATACTGAGTACCTATATGTCGTCGATGTGGATAGAGATGAAGAGGGATGAGTATGGGTCATCTCTTTGGTGTGGCATGATCTCTTCCTCCGAGAAGATAAGGGAGACCACTTGGTGAAAAAGGTGGGGTGAAGATGAAGATGGTAATTTGGTGAGAGAGACTACATGATGGGGTGTGATAATGGAGGCTACAGTGTAGGGTCATTGGTTAAAACCTCAATAGATTGAAGAACCTCCATAAGAGCTTGAAAATGGGATTACGAGGTTTGAATGAGCTCATATAGGGACATTTTTAGGGGAGATTGGTGTAATTGTTTGAGCATGGTGCAATGTTTGAGGCCATTAGAAATGGGGTCACGTGGGGCCCGGATAGTAATTTTAGGTATGGGTGTAAATGGTATGTTGGGTATAGGATTGGTTGGTGGGTCAGTCACCTTTTCTTTACCCTTATCCTTTTGAGCACATGTAGTGACATGAATCATGTTGATATGAGGGGAGTTGGCAAATGGATAAGGTGTAGGATGATTGGTATAACGACATGAAGGAAAAAACCTACCGGGGGAGAAAAACCTTGTGACGTGAGTTAGGCACAATGACATTTGGGTGGTGGCGTGGCAAGTTCTCTAATGCAAACCATGTTAATTTAAAATATTGGGTGTGGCTCTAGGAGCTGTAAGGGTGGAGGTTGTGGTTGTTGAGTGGGCAGTGTGGGAATGGGTGTTGGTGTACCAGGATCCTCGTTGAGAAGGTCGTCATTATCAAAATTGGCCTTTGGAGGACATAACTAGATAAGGACAGTTTTCAAGGCCTTATAGTTCTCCACATCATGCCCTAGCACATGATGGTATGCACAAATTTTAGTATCATCAAACCCTATTGGCTTGGGTTTGAGGGGGTCATAAGGTCTGAGTGGCGGTAATGTGATGACAAAAGTCTCAAGGAGGTTGGTTAAAATTTTGGCATAGGACCCTACTAGTGGATCACAATGGGAAGTGAATGTGGGTTTGGGTGTAGGTGTAGGTGATTATTAAGGAATTGTCTTTAGAAGAGGAGGGGGTTAAGCTATGGGTTTGGGTGTTGGCATGGTTTTGGGTATCGATCATGTTTGTTTAGGTATGGGTATAGTAGGTGAATAGGTAGGAGGGTGTGTGGTTGTTTTGACTACCTTATTGTGGGGTAGTGGAGTGTTGCTTTTGGGTTGCACCTTCTTAGGTAAAGGTGATGTGGGTGTACAAGGTCTAGAAGGAAAAGTAGATGGGGAAGAGGCGAGTTACCCATGGGGATAATGGGGGTGTTGTGAAGGTAGATGATGCGGGTCATGCTTGGGGTGTGAGAGACAGTGACTGAAGTGTAGTGGGTAGTGAAGCAATAGCTGAGGGTATTAGAGGTATGGGTGGTAAAATGGATACAAGTGTAGGTGTAAGTTGGGTTGGACATCTAGTTAGGTTAGAGGTTTTTGAGGAAGGAATGGGTTGTTGTATTTTTGATTTATTGATGGGTGGAGGTTTCTTGACCATGTGGGGAAGTTGAGATCCTAAGACGGATGGGATAGGTGCAGGTGTGATTGGTGCAACTGGGGTATGAGGTCGATGGGTTTGGTTCTTCTATTTGGGTGTAGGAGTAGGTATGGTGTTGACTTTGGAGGATGTAGCTAAATCTAATTTGATAGGTGGATGAGTAAGGCTGGTGGTCGAGGTGACCCCTAAAGTGGTAATAGGTTTAGTCGAGGCAAATGTTGTAGGTATGGGTTTGGGTTTAGGTGTAGGTTGAGTTATGGGTAAGGGTGCGGTTTGAGCTATAATAGGTGTTGTGGAAGGAGTTGTGATAGAGGTGGTTGGGTTTGGTTTGATTGGTCAAAATATTTTTGGGTAGATAGTGGAGGTATCGGCAAGGGACCTCTACATCTATGTTGAGACCGGAAGTAGAAGACGCCCCCATAGTAAGGCTCTATCCACATAATCTAAGTGATCGCCAAATATGATAATGGCACGTCTATAGGTGGAGTTGATGAGGACGTAATGGAAATCCCGTAAAATGTGTCTTAGAGATGGGGAATTGGCTAGCTCTAGCTTCTGTTGGTAAGAGAGTCGAAAGTAGGTCTATAGGATTTTGGGTAGTAGATGGAGAATGCTTGCTAAGAGGAAAAGCTATCTCAACTGGGTCTATGATGGGTAGAGGAGATGATGAGAGCTCCTCTATAAGTGGAGGAATGGAGAGGTGCTTCTCTTTTGGTGGAGGAGGTAATGGGTTCTCCTCTATGGGTGGAGGAGGTACTGATGGAAAAGTTTCTCTAAGTGGTGAAGATGGGGGTGAGATGGTCTCAATGTTAGTGGAAGATTCCTATGTAGGTGATGAAGGAGATGAAAGGTGTTTCTCTATTGGTGAAGGAACAGGGGAGGTTGGTTCCAATGTGGAAGGAGGATTTAAGGATAGGATCTCCTCTGTGGAAGGAATATGGGGTAATTGGGAGCCAACATGTATGTCATTAAAGATAGCATGAACCTGGTAGGCATGGGTATCGTGAGTTGAGGTCTCACCAATTTGATCGAGACGAAAGGACATGGTTGGGAAATGGTTTCTTGAATATGTGTAGGTTTTAGTTGGCAGCTACATTAGGATTATCCATGATTAACTCACCTTTCTCGAGCATTTCTTGGACAATATTTTTCAAAGTGATGTAATTGCCATCACTATGACCCTTTACTCCATGATAGTTACAGAATTCATGTTCTTTATACCATGTGGGCATGAGGCAAGTAGGGTCAAAACTAGTGTTTGGTTTTATAGGTGGAAGGGTGATGGCTCTGGCTTTGATGAGCTTTTCTAAGACAGAAGAGTAAGGTTCCCAATTGGGGTATATTTCCACTGCTCTCATCTAAATTGAAAAGTTTGGACAGGTGAGAGATTAGATGAGGGTGTAGCCTGATTTGACAGATGAGCTAGGCTGGCCTTGAGTACCACTGCGTTAGCGGTGCCCTTAGCTTTTGAATAATTGGTTTATGGTTTGGAAGAAGAAGAGGTATCATTCGACTTGAATGCCAAATTCTTATTGCGTAATTGGATTTTCTTCTCTTCGATGGCCCGAATCTCTAACTTTTGTGCCATAGTGAATGCTTCATTGAATGTTCAGAAGGTTTGGACCTGCAAGGTCGATGAGATATTCCTAGCAAAATCCCATGTGAAGAGCTCAATGAGTTCTATTTGTGGAAGTTGGAAGGTAAGTTGGTTGATCAGGCTACACCAATGAGTGACAAAATATGTGATAGATTCATCCTCATACTAGACGTGTGGAGTATAGATCAGTCATGGTAACCTTCTTGACAATATTGATAGAGAAATTATCCAAGAAGGCTTGGGCTACCTGATTGAATGAGAATATAGAGTGTCTAGGTAACCCACTATACCAATCTAATGCAGTTCTAGTGAGGGACATGGGAAAGGTTCTCAAGAGCAATGCATCATCATGAGTGATCAAATAACACATTTTTGAACAACCGCAAATGTTGTTGTGGGTCTTCTTTGTAATTGAAGTGATTGAATTTAGGCATTTCCCAATGCACGGGGTGTGAGCAGATAGGAATGGATAGGTGAATGGGCTTGTTGCAAATCTCATCATAGGTGAGAGTGTTATGGGAGCAGAAACGATGCCTCCAATGTCTCGCATCTTGTCAAACATCAATTTAATTAGGTCTTTGGTGGGTTCGATGATTGGGTTCCTCCTATAGCATGAGAGGGTTGGTTTTGGGTATATAACGGGGTGGCACTCCAATGTTTGGGGCTTCCATGTAGGTTGATTGAGAAGAAGGTAGTGAAATGGGGGTACGTACTCCAGAATGTATAATGGATGAAATGGGAGGTTGTTGGTAGTATGTATATGGGGGTGGAAGGGTTGTGGTAACCCTAGTGGAAATAGGGGCTAATGATTATGGAATGGAAAGGACCACGTTTTGAAATGGGGTAGGGGTCACCAAAACTAGAGGTGGTAATGTAGCTATGGGTATGTGTGAGACATTAGGGGAGATGAGGTTGTGTTTGGGGTAGTTGTCACGGGTATGGTGGATGTAGCAGTTCCACGGAGGTAGTAGATGCGGTAGTTATAGTGGGTATAGGACCTAGCTGCAAAACAACGGGGGTAAGGTAGATGTGGGAAGCACGGAGCCAGATGGGGCCGATGCGGGAGTGGGAGAAAGAGTTGGGGGGATAGATACGAAATGTCGTATATCAACTCGACCCAAGGAATCTTCGGTGGACGAGTGGGAAAGGTAAAGCGTAAGGTAATAGGGTTTTGTTCAAGGAGTTGTGTGAACTTCTCATCTCTCAGTAGCAATAGTAATAGGCTGGATGGGATCCATGGCTGGTGATAAAATGGAAGGTGGTGAAGGAATAGGTGGGAGTGGTTGACAAATAGCATGAAATATGAGTGCGTTTTCTTATCTTCGAGTCAGCACCATGTGAACCAGTACTGATCAGGTAGGGCTGCTTCTCTATAAATGACACAAAGAATAACAGGAACAGGTGAATTTGGTGGAAAAAAGTGGATTAGGTACCAAATGGTGGTTGGAATGTGAAATAGGCTAACTAATGCCGTTATGGAAAACTGATGCCGGTCTAGGGTAACCATTGTCGGTCACTGTAGAAAATGGACAGTGAGTGAAAAATAAGGTAGAAGGTGAAATCTGATAGGTATGCCAAATCTGATGATGTTTACAATGTCAATGGGTATGATGGTAGTGACAAGGACTGTGAAAAGTGGAAGAAAATGAATAAAATGTCCTTTTGAGTAGGTTAGCAAAAGGACCTAGAACCAACGTCATTGGGTATAACCGATGGTAGTAAGAGGTAACCGACAACATTTACTGTGAAATTGAAATAGTGATGAAAGAAAAGTGGTTGTGAATTAAAATATCATGTGGAATCAAACCCATAATTCTAATAATGATGGTGATATGTCCCAGGCACACTCAAGTGAAGACATAATACACCAGTTGTGATGAGGAGTGTGCAAGGATGAACAAAAAAATGAAGAATGTGATATCTCACCTCAAAACTCAAGCCAAGAAGAAACACTAAGAAAAAATGTGATCCTAGGAGTGCCCTTTTCTATTATGTTTGTTTAGCTTATGCTATTTAGGGACTGAGACATGAATTGTGAAATAGATTTTTTTGGTGAGGATGGATTCTTACAAAGAAGGAGATCTAAAAGGTGAGGTTTCAGGTATGTTATGGTGTGAGTGGGCTTCACTTTGAAGTATGATTGGACAGAAGCGGTGAGGTAGGTGCCCACTATACCGTGATCATGTGAGATTTTGCTTCTTACATGAATTTTTGTGAGGTTTGGTAAGAATCGAGAGAAAGAGAAAAGGAAATAAGTTATTTTCTACGATTCATTTGTGTTTGGATGGAAAAATTTAGATGGATTAATGAGTTAAATTGAAGTATAAAATTGATCATTCTACTTACTTAAGGTTATGATAGCAATGGGGTATCTTTTTGAGATTAGAGTGTAATTTTTTTTCTTTTTGAAACTAACCTTACCTATTTATGAGGTCCGATTTATCCTGTTCATTTTTAAACTTGAATTGGATCCTAGTTTTGAGTTTTAGTATTAGGATAATTTAATAAGGGACAATTAAAATGTTACGATGATTGGGGTTATCCTAACTTATTTCTTATGATATTTAAGTTCAATTGTTGGAAACTTAAACTTTAGGATGAAATTAGGTTAATGAAATATTGAGATGGAAGGTAATGTTTGTAAATGATCTACTATTGAGCTATGCCTAAAATATAGATAGGATAGCTACCGTCTTCTCTTCTTAAACATGTTTAACTGAGATAGGAAACATGAAAAGAAATGTATAAAAGTAGTAGTGAGATTTTGATGAAATATTAATTATCTAAACTTACTTTGTTGAAATTATTTTGATAAAAATAAAATAGGATGTAAGGTTGAATTTTTTATATCTCATGACCTAAGCTGTTTCCCCGATTCTTAGATCATTTTTTTGAAGTGTTGGCAAAGCAGAGATAGGGTAACTTGGGCATAGAAGGAATACCGTAAAAATGTTGGTTGATGGGTTGTTGCATGCGTATGACTTATAAATCCACATTTGACTGATCGTGAGAGATTCCTTTTAGCTAGGAGGAACTACCTATAATGAAAAGCAAGACCACCAAAAGGAATTAAACAATATGGGAAGTGAACGCGCCTCACGTATGCTAGATCCAGAAGTGTGATACTTCCTAGATGGCTGTCACCCACCTGTTTTAAACAATTTAATGTTGTAAATAAAGTAAATCCTATTGTAATTTTAAATGATTTAGGTATCTCACTTAAAACACAATAAGAAATAGATCTAATCTAACAAGATAAGCTAGAATAGAATCCAAAGGTCAAACGATTGGTTCTTGGTTATGCAAGTTTGAGAGGTCTCCAGTGAGATCACAGGTGGATGAGGGTGAGATGAAATTTGGTGGGTAGGTCTTTGTTCTAGGTTGTATGGGAAAATACAAAGACCAATTTCAGTTAAGGGTAACCGATGGTGGTCAGGTGTAATCGGTGCCGATTACTGTGGAAATCTGGAAATGCCACAAAACAAGCTTTGGGTCTCCTTTGTGATTACACAAAGGACTTTGGTTGGTCGGGATGAGGTATTGGGTGACTGGGGTAGGATTTGGTGAGGTTTTAATGGGTATATGGAGGTGGAAATGTTGGATAAGGTCAATAGGTGGCTAGGTAAACAATAGATGATAAAATGATGATGAAATGAAATAAACTATAAAAGTATGACATTATACTTACTTGGATTCCATCCTGAATGCCTATGAGTGAGGGATGGAGGTGCTGATGAGGGGTTTGAAGGCTACAAGTGATCACCAACTGAAGGAAATATTCTACATGGGATACATGTACATTCCTCTTTGTTTGGTTAGATCAGATCATGGTTGGGATGGTTGTGTAGGAAAAGATGCTTGATATCCTTCCTTGCATGTGGATTCTCGCTGGAATTCACTCTTTGAAGATGTGTTATCTCTGATATGTGTTTTTATCACCAACCTTCTACTTCCAACTTCTAACCTTGAGAATAAGGTTATTTTAGGGTTAAAAGGGTAACCGATGGTGGTTTCGGCTTCACCGGTGACGGTTAGGGGTAACTCGGCCTCAGTCAAGGTGGGATTTCCTAGGTTTACTAAACTAGGGAGATCCTCTTGATTTCCTTGGATTTCATGTCGTTAACCCATGGATTAGACTGGGAGCTTCTTGTGAGCATGTGGGAATGTGGTTAGAGGGAATGTAGGCATTGATTTTTAGGGTTTGGGTAAGTCTTAGTTAGTTATGGCAACTTACTAAGAATAGGTCTTAGGTTGAGTTGGCTTGGTGAGGTGTCTAAGTGAACTATATGTGTGGATATTATTTAAAATAAGATATTTAAATAATAGATATAGTGAGGATAATGAATTAATTTAATTAAATTAATTAAATTAATATTATTCGAGGACCAAAGGGGAGTGTGACCTAATTTTAGTGTCTACACAATCCTTTCTTTTGATTTGAAGTATATCTTTATCTCTATTTTTTTATTAGAATTTGTATCTCCTTTTGGTTGAGTATTTCTAAATTAATTCATACTATTTCCTAACAAAAAAATTATTTTTATGAAAAATTTAACTAAAAGCACATCGTTTTAATGATTAAGTGCTTATTATGCTCGATTCAATGAAACCCGACCGTGCTATCAATTTTGTAGATGGACTTCATAAATGATGAAAGAAGAAATATATTTAGAAAGTTACATTTGTTTATCAAAGATACTAAATATTTTTTTGTTGAGATATGGTTTCCATTACTGAAATGTACTTGATGGAAAAGAAAGTTGTAGTTGAATTGATTAATTATGGTTATTTGATATTTTGAAATATCTGCAATGTTGGACTTGCAAATGTATAACTTCTCCTTGCTAAATAAAAGGTGTGTGAAACTTGTTTGTACATGATGTAATTCCTTTTGGCATACAGTGAATGGAAATGATAAGTATTACTCTATTTTATAGATTGTAACATACTTTTATGGTTTGGAATAGAATAAATAGATATTTGAGGTGTAGTTAGAATACCTTCTCTAGTGAAGATGTAACTTATAAAGTTGAAAATATTTCACACATATTCAATCATATCATTAGGAGTATATTCAAATCAAATGATTGTATGAGAATTAAACTTTGATTATAAGTTATAATGTATAATGGGATTAAAATGGACATTAACCCTCAATAAGGTAATACCTCAATAAGGTAAAGGAAAGACAACTCCCATGAAATGAATCATAGTCTTGACTTAAGACCTTTTGGAAATAAATCTTGATTGTACCAGCAGAGATAGTTGAAGGTGTGCTTTCTCTTGTAGAATTCCTTAACCAAAATAGGAATTTCGGAAAAAGAAAAATAAAAAGGGAATAGACTTCATTTCTATGAATTCTAATATAAAAAGGACTTTCTCAAAACTTATAAAATCTAGGGATGTAGTAAGTAAATAAACAAAACTTTCATGAGTGTTGGGCCTGTTATGTAAAACATAATTCAGAATGTTAATAGTATTAAAACATAACATGTGAATTGGACAGAAGAAGATTTATCTACATACCTATCTCTATGGAAATTTTAACTTGGAACCCTAATGGTTAAGGAACCTAGTTGTTCAGTAGGGTTGTTGTAATTAATTTGTAGTGAGGAAATTAATAAGATATAACCTTATTTCTAAGGTATGTTCATGTCCATATGAGGAAAAATCGTTGGATGTTGACACATGCCAACTGTAGCGTAGTACCTTTGTGATGACAAGGGTCTTTATGAGGATACTATGTTTGTTGACATGTCTCAACACCCTTCAAAGTTTGTTCAACTAGACTAACATAAATTATGACTTGATCATAGTTCTACCCTAGGTAGAGATAGGGCATGATCTAGTGTCGGGGTTAACTCACATTGAATTAGGATAAATAGACACACCTAATCGACATAAGTCGATTGAGTATGTCTATGTACCCTTAGTTACAGAAGCAGTCCTTCACACTAGGCCATGTTGCTAACCTTGGCTAGGGTTAAAATTTGAATGAGTGGACATGAAAAATGTTAGTGAAGAACATTTTAGCTAAATAGATCAAGTATGGTGATGGAATTATTCCGTTTGATGAGTATGTTGTCTAGGAATATAAACATGAACAATATGTTTAAAATATTTGGCCAAGTATCACACCCATCTGGTTGTGTTGTCTTATATCACCTAGTTTAAGAAGCAAAATTTCATATGAGTATCAGTAAAAAATATTCAGATAGGCTTCTTAAACAAAATACTTGATACCCCTAAAAGGGTAAAAGAACCAAGTATATGTAGTATACACATTATAAAATTAACATGAGAGATTGGTATGATTCTGAGTCATGAAATGAGAGATCGGTGTTTCATCGAGTCATTTACAACTGCATATGGTTTTCTATTATGAGATAGATTGGATTTGGAATGTGTGTTCTAAATTATGTTAATTTAGAACAGAGAACATTATGCAAAAAAAAATTACCCTATTTCTAAAGTCTTAAAATGGGAATGTTACACTTTCCAAACATAACAAGTTTGTATAGGAAAACTTACCATTTTGGAAAATTGATTTTCATTGCTTGGTTTTTAAAGGAAAACATATTTTCAGACTTGGCTCATCTCATGATATTATCCTTGAAATTTCATTTGATTTTACCTACGTAAAGCTTGAAAATAAAACAATGAAATTTTCATCTAGTAGTGGCTTCGAGTTAATACGAGCTTTCATGGTGGTCATTAATCGATCTCAAACTTTTCATGTCTATTTTTGCCTCGATATTGATGAAATTAACTTCATTATTATAGGTATTTCATTTTGAGTCCATGGGCAAGTTTTTAGCTTGATCCGATAAATGGATTGGGGAAAATATGATGAATGAGAGCTAGGGAACCAAAATGAGTTTTTGTTATAAAAATAATCTGAAGCAACATTTGACCCTCCATCTATTAGATTGTGATGAAATTTGAAAATTATTTCTTAAATTTTTTTGTCTCAATTCGTTGAATGGTTCAAGGATATGAACGAATCTTTGTCGGGTGACTTCAAGGGTTTGTTTGAAAAAACATCATTTCTTCATCATTTTTCGTTCATTCTCATTCTTCATTTTTTGATCCATTTTTTATGAGATCTATATATTTTTGATGCGAGGTTAATTTCATGGAGTTGGTTGAGTGTAGAAATGGAGATTAGAATGTCTAAAATAAATTCACCATGTAACACCTTGACTGTTGTTACTTTCTCCGAGCATTCAAGTGTTGATATATGATTTCTCCTGTATAAGGACATGTTCCTTTGGTTTTGGGAAGTCATGCTTGATATGGATTATATATTTTCTACTCTTAAGATCTTTGACTGAACCGGAATATGCTTGGACTCTTTTATTTCTTTCATTCTTCACATTTGAGTATAATCTAATTTCTGGAGGATTGTGGATTTATCCACCCTTATGACTCAACCTTAGATCAGTTGCATTGATCCAAGGGATGTTTTAATTTTATTCAGGATGAACAAATTTTATTGATATTTCGAGAGTTACTAATTCTGACTGAGCTTTAAATGTTCAATTTCGAGGTTAACTCGGGCTGATCAGTAATCGAATCTGGGTTCCAGTTATCATAGCATTAGGAAGGACCTGGACCGTAAGCCAGGTAAGATGTGTATGCTTTATATCCAAAGATTAATTTTCTTGATGCCAAACAGAATCTGATCCAGGAATATTTTATCCTATTTGAACTCTATTACTGATTAGTCCTATCTTGGGGACCTAGACTAGAATCAGTAAGGTTATTAGTTTTAACCTAAACTATAACCTAATGTTGCAAGGTTAGTTAATCTAACCTAGTCCTAAAACTACGAGCTTAATACTCCTAAGGGTTAACTAAACCTATCACTATGGAGGGTGACTAATGTTATATCCTATGGCAATAAGACTAAAGTCTACCTATGATCTAACCTAAGTCACTAACCTATCCTAAACTAATGCTATGAAGGGGGACCTAAGGAGGGTCGTGAGTCATGGGTGGTGGTTTCCATGGCATTTAAGAAAGGATAAGGATGAAGGACAGGGAGTGTTGTCCAGGTTTAGCGGAGGGTAAATTTTCTAAGATAGTCTTATGTGGTAGTATCTCTAAGGATGGGAATGTTTGTTTATTTTGTTTTGGAATTCACCAACTTTGGCAGTCGGTGGCAATGGAAAATAGGCAGGAGAATAAAAATAAATGCAATTAATGTGCATAGGGCCTCGAGCGCGGATTGCTTGGGAAGGCATGCAAGTGGAATTTTTCTTGGTTGTTTTGTTTTTCATGCATTTTTTTTTCACTCTGCATGAGCACTGGTTCTTCTTTGTCAGGGGAAGTATGTAAGGCATGGAGGTAACAATATTTTGTTGTTTAATCTTTCATGGAAGAAGAAGAGAAGGTGTGAGCACATTCAGAGGTCTTCTTCGAATTTTTAGCAACACTATCAGGCATGATAGGCCCTAACTATTAAAAATATTGCTTTCCTTTAAATGTTTTCATTAGAACAACTCTGTTCTGATGATATATGCATATTTTGACTTGGCTGGTAACAATGATTTGGGTTTTATGTTGATTTGGGGTTCTGGGTTGTATTTGGATCCTGGATGAAACCTGTTTCGTTATTCTTGTTTCCATGCTGTGAATCCATTATGGAGTTTTGCTTTCTGTTTGGAAATGTTGTAAGTTTTCTTTATCTATCGAAGGTATTTGATTAGAAACTGCCTCCATGAATGAATGCTTGCATAGTGATAATGTGTTTGAAAACACCACTGTAATTATTTGCTGCTCGAATATGATTGGATTAAATGATTGTTTGCTTCATCGTATGGACTCTAACTATTACTGGTCCATGTTTAGGAAAGTAGGTAATTGAATTTGTGGTTGGAATGTTAGATTAATCAGTGAAACTCGACTGTTTTAGTCGCGTGAGTTGGAAAGGTTGTTTGAAATCTAAGCCTGTACTTTTTACTTTAAAAGGGTATGAATGTTCTTATGAATACAGAGTTTTGTGAGCAAGGAAGTATTTGGTTAAACTGTTGTTTTTGTGATTTTACATGGATATTAGGAAGAGAAAATGTATTTGGATAAACTCTGTATCTCCTGGAAAATTCACGGATTAATCTTGGATCTGCCTTAATGGAAATTATGTTTAATGTGTGGTTGAGATATGACAGTGTTTTACCCTGAGGTGACTGTGGAATCTATTTCTTAGGGCTGCATTTCACAATGTCAGAATTCTACTTTGAAAGAAAAACAACGACTTCAATGTTGATAAGCTTATTTATGTTCAGCTAATGCTTTTCCTTTTGTAGTTGAAATTTGGGTTGAAATGATCCATATGCAACTGAATGATTTATTTATTTTGTACAGTTAAAGCACTGATAACTACTATGGTATGAGTAGGATGGCTTTTGAGGCATTGCTGAATCTATATTTAGAATTCTATTATTGACTCTGTACATGCATTTTGGTTTAGTATCTTGAAATGATATAACAACCTAACTGTGCAACGGTTGAAATAATTTAGTTTTGATCCATTGGTAATAAATAGGTAATGGGAAGGTTATCCTAACTCTTAGACCCAAATGGTTTGAGTAATGAAGGAAATGTAGACTGTTTACTTTAGAGCAGGATTGTGGTCTGAGATTAGATCGTTTATAACATTTTATGTAAAGAAAACATTATTGGCTTTTGTTTAATGTATAGTTGTAAGATCGTAGTGATCTATTGGCAAATCCGAAGGTGGCTCTATTTGATCTGAGCTTTTGGTTAAACGTAAGTATTGTTTTACTTGCCTTCTTCTTACCTGATTGGACGAGAGAATGTACATTACTACTTGGATGTTAGTATAGTTCTGAACTTGATTAAAATAAAGTTCTAATTTTCTCTGCTCCTTCCTCTAAGTTATGAAGGAAAGAAATTATAGGATTTCGAAATACGAAGGTATTCAAACTCACTCTCTCTTGAAATTAGTGTCCTCTTCTTTAGAATTCCTATAAGAAACTGTACTATCTGGTTATGAGATGAAAATACTATTAAGAATAAGAGGGAATAAATTTGTAAGTGGTGAGATCTTAACTTATAAGACTCCTTTCATTTACTGGAAGTACCATTGTCTTGAATTTAAACTCAGTTTGTTATCTCTTGTATAAAGGTAGCCCTGTAGTTAGAATTTTGCATACTTATCAATGATTGAAAATTGGTATAATAGAGTTAATGGTAGTTTCTGGGTGATCTTGCACGAGACAGTAATCTCTTCTTGCTCAAATTGCTTTTATACGAACCTATTGGAAGCACACCTTAAAAAGGTTTTATTCTTTTAATTGGAGTGAAATAAACATGATTGACACTGTTCTCGGCTTTGCTTATGATTAGGTACATATGATACAAAATGTCCTTTCTTATTTTCTTGTATTAAACAAATCATCTGAAATAGACTAAGTTGAAATTATGTCTGTGATTTGAGTTACGATATAAAGTCATTGGAAAAAGGAAAACTAGTGTGAATCATGATTTTGGATTTGATGAAATTGATGTCATTTAAACAGGATTGTTTAATGAAAACAATTGGTGGAATGTAATTGTTTTAAGGATTAGTGCTTATCATGCTCGAGTTCACCGAGCTAACCTGCTAGAAATTTTTACGAGATGGTTATCTTAAAGTGGTAAAGGTAGGAAGATCGATATGATGCAATGACTGTTTAATCTGGTTTTTATGAAGAATTCCGACATGATTTTTCTAATTGTACTATAGAAGAAAGTTAATCCTTGCTGAAGACTATTGTATTAAAATATGTTGAAGTGCATAGGTTGTAATTGTATAGGTTTGGGGATAAATGAAATGGGGACATATTACTTATGTGGTTTGTGTTATTTAGTTGTTGGAATGATCTTCCTATTACCGGTATGAATGAGTGTGCATTCTTATTATTCTATGCAATGGGGTCCGGATGGATTTCCCTAAGTAAGCTTTATTTAATTATGTGGATGAATACTACATATTTCTGGTTAGTAATTCTTATATCATATGATTATGGTTAAATTGGAAATCAGACCATTGCATGATTAGGGAAAGTTGAGAGTGAACTATGCCCTAAAATGTAGCTATAACTGGAAGAAAATCCTAATACTCTCTTAATGTTCTAATTCAAAAGCAATATATATTGATGGTTATAAATCACCATGACTTAATGGTATTAAGTCTGTTATGTTTCAGTCTCTAAGGTTGTTACATACCCTTTCTGGATTAGTTATTTTCCTAATGGGGAAAAACTTAAGGGCTATTGCCCTATTTGTGGATACAAGGTTGTTAGGTACCAACCGACAACTTGAAACAATTTTAAATCTATTAAAACCCTTTTGTGAAACTGAACCTAATTACAGAAGGTAACTCAAGGAGTGTGAGACTCAGGGTTAGGGAAGGCTACCCAATTAGGAGGGCCTGTAATCCAAATATATAACTCATCATAAGTAAATTTTTGGAGGTATGTACATCTTTCTGAGGCTGTTCCATAGGATGTTGACACATGTCAACTACAGGGTTGTACCTTCGAGAAGATTAGGATCTTCTCGAGGATACAAAAATGCAGATGACATATGGTAACACCCTTCTGCATTGATCATTAAGATTTACACCTGAAACTTGATCAAGATTTCCCTCCGGGACTGGTTAGGATCATAGACAGGTTATGAGGTAGCCCCTTGAGACTCAGGGTACCTTGACACATGGGGTTAACATCGGTTGACCCAGTATGTCAGCTTACCCCTAGTCTTCAAGGGCATCCTTATAATGTGAATTATGATATTATCCCGATCCAGAGTGAAAACTTGGGACAAGGGGACTGACAGAGGTCAGTATAAGATGTTCTATATAACATTAGAGTGGGGTGAAGGATGTATTCGGATTGATGAGTATGCCGTCAAGGAATAAGTAATATGAACAGTATGTTTCAAACCTTTGGCCAAAGTATCACAAGCTACTGATTGTGTTGTCCTATGTCACCTAGTCTAAGGATTGTGATGCCGATGAATAATGGTAACAATTATTCAGATAGGTTCCTTGGATAGAGCACTCAGAATCCCAAAATAGGGAAGAGAACCATGAGAATGAAAGTGCTCAGTTGAAAACTTCAATCTCAAAGTTACGCATGAATAGATTGGTAGTTCACCGAGTCATGGAATGAATCGATCGGTAGTTCACCGAGTCATGGAATGAATAGATCGGTGGTATACTGAGTCATTACATCTGCATAAGGTTACATATAATAAGAATTATTGTTATTATATTTGTGTTCTAAATTATGTATTTAGAACAAGAGAACATTAATAAAAAAATAAAATCTTGTTCTAAGGTATTAAATTGAGGATGTTACACTTCAGGGGTTTCTTCGAAAAAACATCATTTCTTCATCATTTTTCGTTCATTCTCGTTCTTCATTTTTTGATCCATTTTTTTATGAGGTCTATATATATTTGATGTGAGATAAATTTCATGGAGCTGGTTGAGTGTATAAATGGAGGTTAGAATGTCTAGAAGAAATTCACTAGAGCTCTGGCATGGTGTAGAGGTGTGGGGGATGAAATGGAGTGAAAAATGACCCAAGTCTGGTATATATTCATCCCACATGAGAAATCATGAGGTCTAGGAACATTTTTTTGTCCCTTTTTTAAAGAGATGAAAGGGACGCAAAAATCTCAATTGCCCCTAATTGTGACACTTGGCAAGATTTAATTGGACGTGTGCTTGAGTGAAGTACCTAGGGGCTGAGTTTCTACCAAATGGAGAACTAAAAGGCATAGGTGAGGTTGGGAATTTTTTTCCCTTATGTATGTTTTTAAAGGTATGATAGGGTAATCAATTTCCACTTCGTGCCTAGTTGTGAAACTTGACAATCATCAGTGTAGGGAGAGGTAAGGCTCAAATTATCTCTGGGGCTTAAGCTGGAAATGCGGGAGGTCAAATTGTTGTTCTAGTGGATAAAAGGGGCTGGAATAATTTTTGTGTCCATTATGTAACATTTATAAAGTGAATAAAGGGACATGAATTCCCACCAGGATCTTGGTGCTGACATGTGTTGACTTGAAAAATTACTAACTGCAAGAACTCTTACCTTGTGCCCAACTTGCAACAATGATATCTTGAGCTCCTAGGTGAGTTTTGATGTGAAATGTTATATGAAATTGATTGGAACTAAAATAATGAGTTGAATGGTGATGGTTAAAATCTTAAATTATAACTTAATAACCTCAAAATTACCCAATATATCTTGGGAACACAGTTGCGCACCAGAAGGATGAGTTACCTAGGGAAGTGCATGGTGTTTCGTGATGAATATTTTTTACCATGATTTAGGGAATGAAAAATAAATTCCATAGGTAATATTTTGGGATCTTTAATATTCATGAATCTCCTAGAATATTTTCTTGAATTTAGAGCACTCCTTCATGATGTTTGCTCCTTTAAGCCCGATAACCTTTTTTTAATCAGCTCCAAAACCTCTGGATCTTTCCAAAATATCCCAAAACCTCTTTTTGGATTTTATTAGAACTTTAATTCATCTCCATGTTAATTTTTTATCCTTGGTTCCACTCAAGGGGGTGCATTAGTCATGAGAAGGCCAGTGGCAGCCCTTCTTAAAACTGTTCAAAAATTGGCATTCTCCAAAAGCTCCTAAAATCACCAAGGGTGACTAATTTTGGTTTCCTAAATCACCTAAGGGGATCAGATGGACATCTAATTGATGAAATTACTGTAGACACTAAAATTAGGTCACACTCCCCTTTCATCCCTTGACAAATAAGCACCCATTATTACATTTACCTAGCCATGACCCCATTCACCCCACTAATATTAATTTAATTAAATTAATGCATTATCCTTACTATGTTTATTATTTAAATATCTTATTTAAATAATATCTACACATATAGTTCAGTTAGACACCTCACAAATCTAACTCAACCTAATACCTATTCTTAACAAGTTCCCATAACTAACTAAGACTTACCCAAACCCTAAAAATCAATGCCTACATTCCCTCTAACCACATTCCCACATGCTCACAAGAGGCTCTGAGTCTAATCCATGGGATAATGACATGAGATCTAAGGAAATCAGGAGGATCTCCCTAGTTTCATAAACATATGAAATCCCACCTTGACCGATGTCAATTACCCCTAACCGTCGCCGGTTAAGCCGAACTGCCATCAAGTTAGCCCTTTCAACCCCCAAACTACCTTATTCTCAAGGTTAACAAAATTTGGGAGAAATTTGATGAACAAGAACACATCTCAGAGAGATAACACATCTTCAAAGAGCTAATTCCAGTGAAAACTCACATCCAAGGAAGGAGATTGAGCATCTTCTCCTACACAGCCATCCCAGCCATGATCTGATCTAACCAAGCAAAGAGGAGTGTGCATGCAGTCCATGCAGAAGCTTTTCTTTAGTTGGTGATCACTTGCAGCCTTCAAACCCATCATCAACACCTCCATCCTTCACACACAGACCTTTAGGAATGAAATCCAAGTAAGTACAACATCATACTTTCTTGGTTATTTCATTTCATCATTATTTTATCACCCATTGTTTATCTTGCTCCCTATTGACCTTCTCCAACATTTTCACCTCCATAGACCCATTAAAACCTCACAAAAGCCTACTCCAGTCACCCAATACCTTGTCCCAACCAACCAAAATCCTTTGTGCAATCACAAAGGAGACCAAAACCCTATTCTGTGACATTTCTAGATCTCACAGTAATCGACACCGGTTATACCTAACCACCGTTGGTCACCCCGACTAACAACATGATCTGTGTTTGCCCATAGCCTTAAACAGAGACCTACCCACCTAATTTTACCTCACCCTCACTCACCCATGATCTACCCGAGACCTTTATCGACTTGGAGACCCGCAACCAATCATTTGACCTTTGGATTCTAATCTAGCTTAGCCTGTTAGATTAGATCTATCTCTTATTTTGTTTTTAAGTGAGATACCTAAATCATTTCAAAATAATAATAGGATTTACTTTGTTTACATCATTAATTTTTAAAAAAAAGTGGACTTACAGCCATATAGGAAATATCATACTTCCTGAGATCTAGATTACGCTAAAGGTTCACTACCAATATTGTTTAATTCCTTCGGTGGTATTGTTTTTATTATAGGTAGTTCCTCTTAGCCAAAAGGAAGCTCTCATGATCAGCTATGGATTCTAAAGTCATACACATGCAATAACCCATCAACCAAAATTTGAAGAGGTATTCCTCCTATGCCTGTTACCCTATCTGTTTCGTCAACAATTCAAAGCAATAATCTAAGAAAAAGGTGAAACATTTTGGCACACCCGGTGGGACCCATCTAGGGTTCCTTGCATTTCATTCATTCCTAGGAAAAAATTGTGTGTTTTTTTCCCTTCTAAAAAGTGTACACACTAATTTTCTTCCTTGGTAATCCACATCTCCTTTCTATTTCCTTTAAAGGAAACTTTTCTTTTGTTGTATTTAAAAAGAATCATTTCTTCATGTTTTCTAAATTATAGTGAAAGGGCATACCTCTTCCTCTTCATCTTATCATGTCATCCATTTTCACATTTTTGATTTGGGTTTAAAAAAATTGCATTCCATTCGATTTATTGCATTAGCTCACATTAATTGAGGGTAATCTATATGCCGGAAGTCATGACCATTGATGGTTGACAAATGAATCATAGAAAATCACTTCTATCCTTTTCTCTTTCTCTCGAGTCTTACCAAACCACACAAAAATTCAAAATACATACATTCTTAAACAACATCCTACCGGAAGAAGCTTCAGTGATCACACGATCATGGCACAGTGGGCACCCAACTCACTACTCTGTCAAGTCATACTTCAGAGTGAAGCCCGCCCCCACCATAACATACCTAAAACCTCACCTTTTAGATCTCCTTCTTTATAGGAAGCAATCCTCACAAAAAAAAAATTTCACAATTCATGTGTCGATTGCCTAAATAGCATAAGCTAAAAACATAATAGAAAAGGGCACTCTTAGGATCGCATTTTCTTAATGTTTCTACTTGGCTTACATTTTGAGGTGAAAGATCACATTCATCCTTGCATGCTTCTCATCATAGCTGGTGTATTTCAGCTTCACCGAGTGTGCCTAGGCCATATCATCATCATTCCCAAAATTCTCGGGTTTGATTCCACATCAAATTTTAATTCACAACCACTTTCTTTTATCACTATGTCAATTCCACAAGAATCGTTATTGATTACCTCTAATCGCCATCGTTATACCTAACCGATGTTGGTTCCGTGTCCTTTTGCTAACCTACTCAAAAGGAAATTTTCACTTCACTTTCTTCCACATTCCATAGTGTCTGCATCACTATCAATATTCTCATTGATCTTTTAAACGTCTTCATATTTGGCATACCTGTTAGATTTTACCTTCTATGTCATTGTTTACTTTCTTGTCCATTTTCTACAAAGTGACCAACAATGGTTACCCCGACTAACATCAATTTTCCCTAACCGGTATCGATTAAATAGACTGTTTCACATTCTAGCCACCATTTGTTACTTCATCCATTTTTTATCACTAGATTCACCTATTCTTGTTGTTTTCTATGTCATTTACAGAGAAGCAGCCCTACGATCAATACTTGGTTCACATGGTGCTCACCCAAAGACAAGAAAGTGCCCTCATCTTCCACACTAGTTTCCAACCACTCCCCCACCGAGTCCTTCACAAACTTCTATTTTATCACCAGCCATGGATCCCATCCACCTACTACTATCGCTACGGAGATGAGGAGTTCACACGAATCCTTGACCAAAACCCTATCGCCTTGAAGTTTTACGTCTCCAACTCATCCACTCGAGACACCTTGGGTTAGTTGATATACAACATGCTCATATATATACAAAGATGCCCATATCTGTGCTACTGTATCCATGTTACCCCAGTCATTTTGCGAGTTAGGTTCTATACCCGCTATGATCTGTCACATCTCGTTATCTCTCGTGGCACCCATTACATCAACCATACCATCGACGGCTACCCCAAATACCACCTCATCTTCCCCTCATGTCTCACACATACCGTAGCTGCATTCCCACCTCCAATGTTGGTGATTCCTACCCCATTTTAGAACACGCTTCTTTGCATTCCACAATCACTAGCCCCTATTGACACTAGGGTTACCACGACCCTTCCACCCCCATATAGATACTACCAACAACCACCTATTTCATCTATTATTCATTCCCTGTACGTACCCCCTTTTTGCTACCTTCTTCTCCACCACCTTACATGGAATCCCCATACACTAGAATGCCACCACCACTATATACCCAAAACCAACCTCTTCATGTAGTAGGATGCATCTAATCATCACAACCCACCAACGACCTAATTAAATTAATGTTGGATAAGATGTAAACACCTGGAGGCATCGGCTCTGGCTCCCACAACACTCTCACCTATGAACAGATTTAGAATGATCCTATTCACCCATCCATTCCCATCCATTCATACCTGTGCATTGGGATATGCCTAAATTCAACCGCTTCAATAGCAAGTAAGACACACAACAACATTTGTGCTTGTTCAAACACGGGTGTTATCGATCTCTCATGATGATGCCTTATTTTTTAGAACCTTTCCCATGTCCCTCACTGGACCTACATTAGATTGGTATAGTGGGTTACCTAAACACTCTATATTCTTATTCAATCAGGTATCCCAAGCTTTCTTGGATCATTTCTCTATCAATATCGCCAAGAAGGTTACCATGACCGATCTATATTCCACACGTCAGTATGAGGATGAATCTATCACAGATTTTGTCACTCACTAGTGCAGCCTAATCAATCAACTTACCTTCCAACTACCACAAATTGAACTCATCGAGCTCTTCACATGATCTTGTTCTAGACATATCTCCCTAACCTTATAGCTCCAAACTTTTTGAACATTCAATGAGGCATTTATAATGGCACGAAAGAGAGATTCGGGCCATTCAAGAGAATAAAATCCAATTATGAAATAAGAATTTGGAATTCAAGTTAAATGAAACCTCTTCTTCTTCCAAACCACCAACCAATTATTCAAAGGCTAAGGGTACTACTAATGCGGTGGTACTCAAGGTCGGCCCAAGATATCTGGCCCAATCAAAGCTACACCTCATCTAATCTATCACTTGTCTAGGATTTTCGATTGATACAAGAGCAGTGAAAATATACCCCAATTGGGGAAACTTACTCTTCTGTTTTAGACTAGCTTATGAAAGATGGAGCCATCACTCTTCCACCCATAAAGCCATACACTGGTTTTGACCCTACTTGTCCCATGCTTGCATGGTATAAAGAGAATGATTTTTGTAACTATCACCAAGTAAAGGGCCATAGTGACGGAAACTGCATCACTTTCAAGAATATTGTCCAAGAAATGCTCGAGAAAGGCAAGTTAAATGTGGATAATCCCAACGCAACCCCTAACCAAAATCTACAAATCTTCAGAAAACCATTTCCCAACCATTCCCCTTCATCCAATCAAACTGGTGAGACATTCAATCATGATACCCATACTCGTGAGCTTCACACAATCTTTAACGAGTTACCTGTTGCCTCTCAATTACCTCACATCCCTTCCATAGAGGAAATCCTAGCCCGAAAGCCTCCTTCCACATTGAAACCAACCTCCACTATTCCTTCACCAACATAGGAATAGCTTTCATCTCCTTCATCACCAACGGAGGAGTCTTCCACTAACATCAAGCCCCTCTCACCCCTAGCTTCACCACTTAGAGAGCCTTTACCTAGTATACCTCCTCCACCTAGAGGATCTCCCATTACCTCCTCCACCCATGAGAGGAGCACCCACTACCTCCTTCACCCATAGAGGATCACCTATCCATTCCTCCACTTATAGAGGAGCCCCATCATCTCTCGCCACCCATCATATACCCAATGGAGATACCTTTACCTCTTGGTGACCATAGCATTTGCTATCCAACATCCAA
Organism: Taxus wallichiana var. yunnanensis; assembly: GCA_018340775.1. Taxonomy (NCBI): domain Eukaryota; kingdom Viridiplantae; phylum Streptophyta; class Pinopsida; order Cupressales; family Taxaceae; genus Taxus; species Taxus wallichiana. The sequence continues at coordinate 60,138,709 of CM031239.1, read as the reverse complement.
TAGACCTACTTTTAACTCTCTTACCCACGTAAGATGAATTTGGCCAATTCCTTGTAACATCCTCATTTTAGACAATAGAACAAGTCAATTTTTTTTTTTTGATAAATGCTTCCTAGTTCTAAATACATAATTTAGAACTCACAAATCAAATAACCATTCTTATAACAGATAACCATATGCAGCTGTAATGACTCGGAGTACCTCCGATCTATTCATTCCATGACTCGGTAATCTACCGATCTATTCATGAGTAATAAGAGTTGGCATTTTTATTTAACACATCACTCTTGTGGTTCTCTTCCCTATTCTGGGATTCAGAATGCTCTGTCCAAGGAACCTAACTAAATAACTGTTACCATTATTCATCGGCATCTCATCCCTTAGACCAGGTGACTCAGGACAATGCAATCAGCAGCTTGCGATACTTTGGCCAAAGATTTGAAACATACTGCTTATGTCTCATATTCCTTAACGACATACTCGTCAATCTGGAATATGTCCTTCACCCCATTCTTATGTTATGTAGAATGTCTTATACCGACTTCTGTCAGTCCCTCCTATCCCAAGTTAATCACTCGGGAACGGATTAGTAAGGTGACAACGTTATATGGATGCACTCGAGGACTAGGGATAAGATGACATACTGGGTCAACCCTAGTTAAACCAGTGTGTCATGATACCCCGAGTCTCCTAGGCAGCCATATAATGTGACCACATTCCTAATCGGTCCCAAAGTAACTTGTTCGAGTTAAAGGTGTAAATCTTAGCGATCAATGCAAAGGGTGCCGTCATAAGTCACCTGCATTGTTGTAACTTCGAGAAGATCCTAATCTTCTCGGAGGTACAACCCTGCAGTTGACTTGTGCCGTCAACCTTTAAATCCGCCTCGAAAAGATCTACTTATTAATAAGCGTTACGCACATTGAGTTTAAATTAAATTTAAGACGTTCCCCTAAGGTTAGCCTTTCCCGATCCCTGGATTCCTCATCTTAGGATGACCTTTCTCAATAAAACCCATTACACAGAGGAGTTATTAAGATTATGGTCTCATCAAGGAGTTCATAGAATATACATAATTCTAAATCAACGAAATTGGACAATATCTCATAAACTTCACATGAGATTGCCATCTGAACCCCATCTAGGTTTATATCAGTTCTCATAACTGAATTTATATCGTACTTATTAGTATCAAGATATAATGATTAAGAATCCAATTAAATGTTGTCCTGGCATAATCAAGACTAGGGATTAATAATTTAATTCAGCTTGTTTAGCGTTCTGCTTAGGTTTATTTTAACCCTATCTTTCAGAAAGACAGTGATCTAAATTTCAGTTTAGCTTTTGATAGAACATACAGGAACCGCTAAACAATCATAAGAATTCAATCTCATATTCTTGCAAGCTTATATTGACAATCACAACAAGTCTCCAAAAATAAACAATAATAATAATGCTCTCAAGATATTTGAACCGAAGAAGGTCAAACTATAAAGATAAGAATACCAACACATAAGTAACAATTATCAATTTCCATTCCTTTTAGAACTAATCAAATACATTTTATGCATTCAAGATACTTGATACAATACTCAATGGAAGAAGAACATCTTTCCTCTTATAGTAAATTTAGAAAATCAAGCTATAATTCAACTTAAAATCAAATTAAACAATCTGATCATCCTATCGATCTGCGTGCTTTTACCACTTATGGCATCCATCGCAAAAATTATCAACATGGGTCGGTTCGATGAACCGAGCATGATAAGCACTAACTCTTAAAACAATTGCAATCCATCAATTGTTTTCATTAAACACCTTTTTAAAATGAGATCAATTTACCCAACAAGTAAAAATATTTCATCATAATATTAGGGATCAAGAAGAACGAAAGTATCAGAGACAACTATCCATCCGAATTCCCGTGATAGCAAACATCGACGAGATCATTAAATTCATCATAGAAAAATGAATATCATAACAAACCATGCTTCCAGTAGTAGTTAAAACAGTTCCAACAGTTAGATAAAAATATATATCAACATATACTTTACAACAGAAGAGAAATGAACAAATCATACATATTTCTCTCCGAACTGACTCATGACTATACCATCTTTCCAAGAGACAAGCATTCACTTAAAACACATGCAGATATAACAGATGAGACCGCCATAAACACCACAGATTTGTTAAAGATCAAACATAACAACTACTGTAGTTATCCAGCAGTACAGTAGCTCTCACGCTAAACAGTGATGACCCTCTACCAACAGACTCCACAAGACCTTCCACATGAAGCGGCAAACAAGAAGATATTCACCATATCGCCTGTCATGGTGCAGTCGACGGCTCTTAGTTCAGTCAAGCTCAAGACTGGATATTCATAATATTAGAAGACGTAACTAAGCACAAGCATGACTACAAATCCACCCAGCAACGTACAACTCAATCTCATCCCAACTAAAACTCTGCGAGGACTTAGTTTCCAGGGCCGTAATCAAAACAACCTTTTTATCACAGTCAACCAAGAGGCTCAACAACATTAAAACAAATGATGTTTTTCCCTATGCCTATGTAGTGATATTCGTACTGAATCCACACAACACGCACAGCTTCAAAAACTGGAACAGAATTTAAAATAACACAACCATGACTAACAAGGAGTCTTTTTCCAGGAAACAATTTCAACAAGGTCTCAACCAAGTAAGTTATGAAAAGAAAACTCTTCCTTTACTTTCCCCAACAACAGACAGAAGGAACATGAGAAATTAAAATAAGTGTCCGAACGTTATACATGTATAGCGAAGGTTAAATCAAAAATCAAGCCACTTCGCATCATTTCAATTCTCTAACTGTATCCATACCACTAATGCTCTAAACAGGTTTATACTGAAATTGATTTCATGAGACCACGACTCAAGAATTTCACAACAGTATTCACAATTGAGAAAATTCAGAAGGAAATCATAATATACGCCTCCAGGATAAAAAAGAGGTCTTACCCATGTGATATTTTACAAATAAACTTCTACAGAAGCCGCTATACAAGATGAATGCATTTAAATGATAATATTCACTGTTCAGGCCTATACATAAGCAAAATACTGGTTAAGTAACAAGGATTCCAACTGAGCCCACAAAAACAATGTCCGCTCTAAGTTACACAGAGAGGAAAACATATCATATGCATCTATGGTTTAAAATAAGCCGAACCCAAGTAATATTCTCCATCAGAAACTCCTTCAGAAGTCAAAATACTATCAACTCAAGTATTCAATAACAAGATGCATTCGCAACTGTACTTCCTCAAAAAATGAGATGTAATTTTGTTTAACGAAGTTCAACAAAGATCAATAATGTATAATACCCACGACATACAATATACGTAAGTTGGTATATCATGCACCTTCAAGAGTTTCAACAAGATCCATCTCAACAAGTGAAAACAACAGGGTATTGATGAATCAAACAAGAAAACAATGCATGAAATCCCACAAGCCGAATTCATGTATTTTTCCTTGAAAGCATTTCTTCAATTCTAACTGAAATGTAAAACCCAACAAGATAGAGCAACAGTAAGCATTAACAACAAGTATTGACAAAGAACATTGACAAGTATCAAAAGAACTGTACCCATCAAGAGAACAATTCATGGGCTCTCACAGAGCAAGCCAGACACATTCCCGCATATATATTTTGCAAAATAAAGCCGGAATACACAACACCAAGAAATATTGCAATAATTAAAAATAAAATACACCCATGAAGGTTTAAATTGAAAAATCGAACCAGCAAGAAGATACAGAGAACAAATTCACACAAGGCTACCATATAAATCATCTAATTCCAAAAATCATCTGAACAGAGTTGTTCTAATGAAATCATTTGAAAGAGAGCAATATTTTTAAAGGTTAGGGCCTAACATGCCTGGATATTTGCTTAAAATTTTGAAGCAGACCACTGAAAGAGCTCAAACCTTCTCCTCCTTTTCCAAGTTAGAGCCACCAACAAAAATTTGCTATTTCCATGACTTATATATTTTCCTTGCCAGAGGAAAGAGCTAGTTACGCTCATACTTGCCATGCAACACCAAGAAGACTGGTGCGAAGAACCAGTGAACAGACAGAAGGAAAACCGGAGCGCATGCAAAACCCAATAAACTATTAACTTTCCATTTTGCATGCTTCCCCATGAAATCCAAGCTCGAAGACCGAGTCCATAAATGGAATTTACTCCCAATTTCCCACTCAATCTCCACTGCCACCGACCTCCATAGTTGGCAATGGACAAAATCACATTAAAGACCATTTCCAACTTTGGCGACCTGCCACGTCGGCTCAAGTTAGCTGTTTTAAAACCTCCACCAAATTACCTGTCTCTCAAGCTTATCCACGCATTTAATAACATAGAAACTGCCGCCCATGGTTCGCACCCTCCATAGGTCCCCTTAATCCTTTCTCAATAGTTAGGTTAGTAACTTAGGTTAGGATTTAGGATAACACCTAGTCTAACCTCTTAGAACATAGATACTAACTTAGAACATTAGCTCTTAGCCTAGGTCTAGGTTAGATTAACACTAATCTAACCCCTAGGTTAAGTTTAGTTTTAGGTTACTAACATTAATAATTCTAGTTAGGTCTAACATTTCATATGCTCAGAAAAAGAACCTACAACATGCATTCTCGAACAGGGTTCACTCCTGTACTGCCATTAGGCTACAGAATTATATGTAACTGAATTATTACCTGGTCCGTGATCAAGACCTTCCAGATATATTTCAATATCGGGAATCAATCCATTTAACACGATCAACCTGAGTTATACTGGACTAGCTTACTCAATGCATCCAGACCTTGCAACCCGCTCAAGGTCTGTAATTTTAATTCATCACGAACAAACTTAAAGCAATACTTGGATCAATTCCACTGATCCAAGGCTAGGTTTTATAGATGGATAACTCCATAATTCATTCCGAGATCAAATTAAACTCAGGCGTAAAATGAAAGAAATAAAAGAGTCCAATCATATTCTCGACTACCAAAGATCTCGCTATCTGCAAATAAGATACATTACATATCAAGCACGACTTCTCAATCAAAGGAACACATCCTTTTACAAAGAAATCACATATCAACACTTGTATGCTCGGAGGAAGTAATAACAGATTCAGGTGTTACACCCTTCTCTAAGATACATTTTACAGAATTCCCATTAGGTCCTCACCAACTCCACCCACAAACGTGCCATTCTCACATTTGGCTAATCACTTAGATTATGTAGATAGGGCTTTACTATGGGGGCGCCTCTTACTCCCTGTCTCAACACAGATGTAGATATCCCTTGATGACACCTCCACTATCTACCCAAACACATTTCCACCCATCAAACCAAATACAACCACCGATATCACAACCCTTGCATGATACATTAGTACTCACACCACACCCTTACCCGTAACTCCGACCTATATCTAAACCCAAACCCATACTCACAACATTTGCCTCCACCAAACCTATTACTACTTTAGGGGTCACCCCGATCACTAGCCTTACTCATCGCCTATTAAACTAGATTTAGCTACATCCTCCACCATAAATACCACACCTACTCCAAAACCCAAATCAAAGAAACAAACTCATCGACCTCATACCCCGACCGCACCAATCACACCCGCACTTGTCCCGTCTACCTTAAGATATCAGCTACCCAACATGGTCAAGCACCCTTCACCCATCCATAAACCAATAACACAATAACCCATTCCTTCCTCACAAACCTCTAACCTACCCAGGCACACAACATGACTCATACCCGCACCTACAGTCTCTTTACCACAAATACCTCCAATACCTTCAGCTATTGCTTCACTACCCACTACACTTCAGTCATTGTCCCTCACACCCCAAGCATGACCCATGTAATTTACCTTCATAAAGATCCCCATTATCCCCATGTGTAACTCGCCTCTTACTCCATCTCGCTTTTCCTTCTAGACCTCCTACACCATCATCACCTTTACCCAAGAAGGTGCAACCCAAAACAAAACCCCACTACTCCACAACAAGGTAGTCAAAAACCCCACACCCTCCTACCGTCCAACTATTGTACCCCTACCCAAACAAACCCAAATGATACCTCAAACCACACGGCACCTAAACCCATAGCTTGACCCGTTCCTACACTTCCAATAACAATTCCTCGACAACCAAACACACCTACACCCAAACCACGTTCACTTCCCATTGTGATCCACTAAAGCAGGGTCCTATGCCAAAATTTTAACGAACCTTCTCGAGACTTCGTTATCACATTACCGCCACTCCGACCTTACAACCCCCAAACCCAAGCCAAAAGGGTTTGATGATACTAAATTTTTGCATACCTTCGTGTGCCTGTGGCATGATGTGGAGAACTACAAGGCCTTGAAAACCATCCTTATCCAATTATGTCCACCAGAAACCAACTTTGACGATGACGACCTTCTCGATGAGGATCCTACTTCACCAACACCCATTCCCACACTACCCACTCAACAACCACAACCTCCACCCTCATAGCTCTTAGAGCCACCCTCAAGATTTGAAATTAACATGGTTCACATTAGAGAACTTGCCACACCACCACCCAAATGTTGTTGTGCCCAACTAACCTCACAGGATTTTCTCCTCCAGTAGGTTTTTGCCCTTCATGTCATTATACCACTCACCCTACACCTTCTCCATTTGCCAACTTCCCTCAAATCAACATGGTACATGTCACTACACATGCGTAGAAGGGCAAAGAAAAGGCAACTGACCCACCAACCAATCCTATACCCAACATACCATCTGCACCCATACCTAAAATCACTATCCATGACCCCACATACCCCATTTCTAATGGCATCACACATTGCACCATGCTAAAAAAATTACACCAATATCCCCTCAAAATGTCCTTATACAACCTCATCCAAAACTTAGAATCCCATCGGCAAGCTCTCATGGAGGTTCTTCAATCTATTAAGGGTTTACCCAATGACCCTACTCGCATAGCCTCCATTATCACACCCCATCATGTAGCTTCTCTCACCAAATTACCACCTTCATCCTCACCTCACCTTGTTAACCAAGTGGCCTCCTCAAATTCTCGGAGGAGGAGGAGATCGTGCCACACCAAAATGATGACCCAGACCCAGCCCTCTTCATCTCTGTCCACATTAATGACATATGGGTACGCCATGTGATGATTGATGGAAGCTCTAACATTAACATCATTTCATCCCATGCATTTTCTCAAATGCACATACCTGAAAATTATATGCATAAACATCCAGTCATGTTGCGTTCATTCAACGATGCTATCACCTCCACACTAGGCACTATCATCCTTTATGTTCACGTGGGCCCCCGCACTGTTCCTAAATTATTTTATGTTTTGGAGGGATAATTCCAATATAACTTGTTGCTTGGTAAACCCTAGATCCATGTCATGGGTTACATTCCTTCCGATTTGCATCATTGCATGAATTTTGAACATGAGGGACACACTTATACCATTCCAATGACCCATCACCTTTCAAAACATGCAACGTGCTTCACCAACCTAATGATGTGCTCATACTTGTCAAGCCGTCTACCTCCGCAACCAATATCGCTTCACCTACACCTCCACCTACTAAAGACATGCCACTACTTTTACCACACATACCTCCTCTATTCCTACCGCTGCTATAACCTCCATGGATGGCCCGTTAGCTACCCAATCTGTTAACTCCACCTTTGCATCAACCTCCAAGACATCATCCATACTAGCTACCTACATACCAACCACTAATCCCTTAGAAGGTGTTTTTAATGCCTCACTTTTGGGGAGTACCGCCTATATTATGTCAACACATTCCTTACTCCGCACAAGTATGGAAGCCTTCACCAACACCCTCACTATGATCACCATATAGGAGGATTCCTTGTTTATGGTCCTCCTCATCTTTGTACTAGTCTCACCTATGGCGTAATTGATACTACCACTTACACACCCGAACCACCATCACAACCCCGACCATTTTCCGTTGACTTTCAATCACTTACCAATTTTCATTTCACCTACACCATCCTACACCCATGTGTGTGGAAGGGTTTTGTATTTGGATTTTACGAGCAAGGCCAACATACCATTATTCCATGTACCACCCATAAACATAATGACCATAGTGTTATCGGCTTCCCCAAATCTCCTACCAAACTAGCCCACATTGAACTCATTGAAGACCCTAGCCCTCCTCCACCTTCATCTTCATGACCAACTTCACCCACTCCACCTTCATGACCACCCTCACCAACGGAGTCGATGGATCTTGACTCTATCCCTACTAACTTTTTTTTTCATAAACATCATTTCCTTGGGGCCTTTGACTTATCAATGTGAAGGCGAGGCCCTTTCCACTCTTCCTTTCCTATATCCTGAGATGATCAATGATGAGACACCTACCATTAATGTCATTCAATGTTAGGATGATGAATCCATACTCACCTACCTTGGTGTAGAAGAATCATAAATAAATTAGTTATTACCCTCTGAGACACAAACCATGTTGAATGAATCGACTATCGAGATCAACATTCATACTCAGGATGACCCGCACATCTTAAAGATCAGACAATATTTAGATGCTTTGCAGAAAGCAGAAGCCATCACTTCTTTTCTCCAAGATCATAACCATGCTTTTGCTTGGTCTTTACGCAGACATGCCCTGAGTATTGACCCCACCATAGTGGTCAACCCGATATTGTAACCATTCCCGATACCAAACCTATCAAACAAAAGTTGAGGAAAATACACCATCGCATTGCTCTTCTCATAAAAGAAGAACTTTAGTTCCTTCTTTCCATTTCCTTCATCTTACCCATTGATTATTCTCATTTTATTTCTAACATTGTCCCTATTACTAAAGCAATGGGAGGACTTTGCATTTGCATGGACTTCCATGACCTCAACCTATCCCGCTCGAAAGATGATTTTCCCTTACCCGGTATTGATCAACTGGTTGACCTCACCGCTGGTTACAAGATGCTCTCACTCATAGATGGCTTCTCAGGTTATAACCAAATTTTTCTTACCCAAGAAGATCAACACAAGACCACATTCATTACCCCTTAGGGAACCTTTTGCTATCAATTCATGCCTTTTGGCCTTAAAAATACTGGTGCTACATATCAGCGTGTTATGACTTACATCTTCCATGATATCATGCATCACATATTGGAAGATTACGTGGATGATCTCTTGGCCAAATCTAAACATTGCGCCAAGCACCTCACCGTCCTCGAAACCATCTTTGACCACCTCATTAAATATTACATCCACCTTTAGCCTAAAAAGTGTGTCTTCATGGTTCTCTCAGGAAAACTCTTGGGATTTATTGTTTCCCTCCATGGTATAGAAGTTGACCCTGCTAAAGTCAAGGCCATTCTAGAAATGCCTCCACCCACTAACCTCAAACAACTCCATAGCCTGCAAGGTAAATTGTAGTCCATTCACTGTTTCATTTCACAATTATCTGATCGGTGTCAACCATTTCATCATCTGCTTAGGAAGGATGTCTCCTTTAAATGGGATGATGACTGTCACAAAGCTTTTAAGGCCCTAAAAAAATACCTTCTCCAACCACCCGTACTCATTCCACCTAAAGACAATCAACCTTTTTACCTATACATATCAGCTACCGATCATTCCTTGGGAGCCATGCTCACTCATCGTGATGAACACAGGGAGCAGGCAATTTATTACATAAGCCATACTATTTGGGACTATGAAACCCAATATAAACATCTAGAAAAATTTTCTTAGCCTTAGTTTTAATTACCACCAAACTCCGCCATTACCTACTCAACCACAAAACCTATGTCGTGACCAACACCAATCCTTTACACTTCATGTACGCCAATACTTATCAAAATTAGTGCGTTGCGTGATGGCTTATGCTTTTAGCTGATCTTGACCTTGAGTTTTTTCACCAAAATTCCATCAAGGGCTAGGCTATCACTGACCAACTGGCTGATGCACCTATTTCTAGGGACTAACCTTCTAATTTTGACTTTCCAGATGAGTCAATTACTACTCTTTCGGGAAGAACCCCTTACCAAATGACACTGTTCTTTGATGGCTCCAAGTTTCAAAGGTGTGGGGGCGGGGCTGGTGTTATCCTCATTCCTCTAGATGGAGAACCCATGCCTTTGTCTTTCAAACTATAATTTGAATGCACCAACAATATTGCTAAGTATGAAGCGCTCGTACTAGGTCTCGAGGCCACCTATGCCCTAGATGTCAAATCAACCCACATATTTGGTGATTCACAATTGGTAGTAAACCTGTGCCAATGGTATGTACCAATGTCACAACGAGATACTCCAAAAGTATAAACATCATGTAGACATAATCTTGACCACCTTTGATCGTTATACCCTTCAAACCATCCCACGATTAACCAACAAATTTACAGATACCATGGCCTACTTAGCTTCCCAAATACCCGCTTCCTATGCCAATTCCAAAATATTTTTCACCGTACAATGCCTCCATTCACCTTCTTATTTACCTCACGATGTTTACTCAATCGGAAATGACACCCTTGACCCGAGTGACCTTTGGTATAAACAATACTCTAACTACCTTTCCCTCTCCATCTTACCTCTAGATCTCACCCATAATGGACAACGTGCCTTCCTTAAAAAGGTCTCCCATTCCATTATCCTCACGGGACTCCTTTATAAGTATGTATTTGATGGTATTCTCTTATAATGCCTCATAATTTCTAAAATTACTTATACCATTAAGGAGGTTCATGATGGCATATGTGGAGGTCACTTTAGTTGCCTTGTTGTTGCTAAGCATATTCTTCACCTAGGCTACTACTGTCCGACCCTTAACCATGATTGTTGTGACTATGTCAAATGTTGTGTGAAATGTTAAAAACACTCCAACCTTCATCATACACCTAGTCATGCCTTACAGGTCACTCGTGACCTTTGGACCTTATCTCAATGGGGTTTGGATCTTGTCGGAGAAATCAATCCTCATTCTTCCCAATTCCATTAATGGATCATCATTGCTACCGAATACTACACAAAATGGGTGGAATCCATACCACTCATCTCCATGAAAGCTAAGAAAATATGTGAGTTCATTAACCATCACATCATTTGTCACTTTGGTGTTCCTCATCGCCTCATCACTGACAATGGAAAACAATTCAAAAACAAAACACTACAAAAATTTGTGATGCCTTCGGCATTCAGCTTAGTTTCTCATCACCTTATTACCCACAAACCAATAGCTAAGTCGAATCCACTAATAAAACCCTCAACAAAATTCTCATGAAATTGGTTGATGATACTAGGAAGGATTGGCATACGCACATTCCTTTTTCCCTATGGGCATACCGCACTAGTATTCACACTTCCACTACGGCCACACCCTTTTCTTTGGTCTATGGTACCGAGGCTGTTTCTACCTCTCAAAGTCCAGATCCCCTCACTCTACATTTCTCTCCATGACATGCTTACTAATGATGAATTTTGTTAGGACTGCTTAGCACAACTAGAGTTATTAGATGAACGTCATCTTAATGCTTTGGATCACCTTCAAGTTTACTAACAATATATGAAATGTGCTTATGACAAACATGTTCATGAATGAACCTTCCAAGTTGGTGACCTTGTCTTGAAAGAAAATCAACACATAACCAAAGTAGAAAAAGTAAACGGGGAAAATTTTCTTCTAATTGGCTTGGACCATACATTGTAACTCATACCTATAGATCAGGTGCCTATCGTTTTTCCTCACTTAAGGGTAAACCTGAACCTGAGCCCCTTAACGCATTGCATCTTCGACCATTCTATTTTTGACTTGTTGTCCTACCTCACCCTTTATCTCTTTACAGTGCTCGTCCCTTGCTATCCACTTCATACACCTCCCTAACAATTAAACAAGAATCATGTGAGTACCCATCACTTGTTATCCTCTCTTGAATATGTGTATCATGGAACCGCACATAGCATGATTCTTGTGGATAATTTTCTTCTATCTTTGGATGAGATCCCATGGTCGTTCCACCTTTCCTTTTGAACAAGAGTCTTATCCTCCACCTTGGTCTTGTCCATGATTTCAAAGACCTTTAATGGGGCCACACTCCTTGAGTCAAACTTCTAATAAAAATATGACTCCCTCAAAAGGACATCTTCCTTCGACCAAATTGCTACTATAAATAGATTGCTTCCTCGAAGGATAGTTATGTGAAGCTTTAACAAAAAAAACAAAAAATGAGAGAAACCGAAACTTCCCAAATTGACTAGCTTCACAAAGACCTCAAGGAGTACCATATTATTTATCCCATATAGATTTCCTACATTGATTAGTCTATCAAAACAAAAAACGTTTTAGTCATGGACTTGCCCATTGTGACCTCGGACCTCTTTCCCAAAAAGACTTGTTGCTCAAAACATATACAATTAACTATCTTTCACCCACCTTACCATTTGCACTTTCATTTCCTAAATTACCTCAAGGGACATCTTGGAATTTTGACATTTGGTGATCCTATGACTACTTTCACTGTAGAATAGTTAATCGAGCAATGCATTTTCGGTCTTGTGTTCACCACCCCCTTCAAGGTATGATCTACTCAGTATGATCCTACCCAATCAGTTGGCTTTATTTCCCCCCTCTTATCTTTTAACCATATTTGATTCCATTTTGATTACCTTATACGGGGACGTAATCCTCAACACTTACCTTTGGGGTAATCCTCCCCTTTCACCATAATCACCTTCACTTGTAACATTTTACCTATCATCTACCCACACCTATTAAACCTAAACCCACTACATGCCCACAAACCTACCAACTCATTTTCATATTCTTCCCTAGCTCATGGGAGAACTACATCGGCCCGAGGTCCTTTTTGCCAGGACTATGTAGGTAGCACTCCGAGGGCATGGGGCCCTTGGAGGTTAGCTCGGCCATTCTCTACCCTAAACAATTCCTCAACCATGCCTAACTCACCATTTACCCCACATTTCATTTAGTTCCCCTTTTTTAACAAAATTGGAAATACAACCACATACATAATAGGTTGTTTACCATTTTATACATTTATTACAACTACCTTTTCTCTATAATCACTATGCATAGATTATACAAAATTTCCCATATGACCCATAGTATCATTCATCGCAAAAAAAAATGAATCAAAACCAACCTGACTCATTTATGCCTATAACCTAACTCAACCATGCCTATAACTTGACTCGATCCATGCCTATAACCTAACTCGATCCATGTCTACCAAACCTTACTCAAACAATGCCTATAACCTAACTCAATCCATGCCTATAACCTGACTCGATCCATGCCTAAACTGACATGGCTCCATCATACCTAACTCACCTAATTTCCATCCATATCAAAGCAACACATCCATATCTCATCTAACACAAGCCATGAATCAAATTCTCATAAACACATTAACACATCACAAAATACCATGAATCTCATTAGATAAATCAATAACTGTGTATTTAAAAATACATGCCTGTCTCATCATGGCCATCATCTCAAAAATGTCGGCATGTAGGTTGATATACAATACAAAATGTCATCGGCGCACATGCCGGTCTCACATATACAAAAGGAATGAATGAATCAATACAAAAATCTTCGCACGTAGGATGGTATATGCTCACAATATACAAAAATCACTCATACATCCTCACTGTCTTCTTGCACGCGGGCTAGTATATGATAAAAATATAGCTATCTTCGCATGCAAGCTAGCATCTATATCAAATAATCACTAATATACATCAAAACTTGGGTGGCTGCATATCAGACATCTCACCGGATGTGCCCCATCTCTGTTTCCCTGGACCCTCATCCTCATGTGTCCCTGCTTTGGCACATCACCTAGTTCTGGTCACCATGCACCTTTGGTGGCCTATCATCGATCAGCCTCACGACTTGCTACCCTCCTCGTGGTCTACACACTATGTGTGTGAGATCTCGTCCTCTCGGTAGATTCTGATATGCCCTGTACTCTCCATAAAAGTGGAATTATATCTCGGGCCGCCATGAGCTAGTCCTTATAGTATCGCACCTCACCTAGGGTATCCTGTAACCTAAATATAGGCATGCTCTATGGTGGTCCCATAGATCTCGGCCCCTATATTTTCCATGTGCTAGCTTGTGAAGCTGGGACCATCTCCTTGTGCTGTGGTGGTGCCCCCCTATGCTCGTGGTGGTGCCCCTATCCCGGTGACTATACCTGGGCCTATAAGACCCAAATCCATGCTTGGGCTATAGCTAAATGACCCTATAATCCTACCACCACCTGCCACTTTGACCATCTTTGTCTCCATCTCATCCATCTCCTCCACCCTTTCCTCTCGCCATCTGGGCCTGTAGAGTGGCCACTGTACTCCTAGCTCTACTATCTTTTCCTTTAACCCCTCCACTTTGTCTATAGTATACCTATCTCTATGATTAGCATCACTACCTACCCTTGTAGGGCATCTCTCTATCTTTGTCACAAAGAGCTAAGTATAGCTACCTTGGTCTCGGAGGTATGGCTCGAATCGAGTCACCCACCATTGCCTATACCTATCTGTCTGTCTATCTGGTGTCATCAATCTACCGATCCATGGCTACTCCTCATCTCTTTTAGGGCTTCGTAGGTTGTGGTAGAGGAGAGGCCTCTCCACGTCATCTCTCGATACTTATGGGAAGGGGCGGAGGAATATCTGTCTGTACAAGCTTTGAACTACCATCGAACCTATCGACCGAGATCATCTCATCCTCCCCGACGCGGTGACCTTGTATCCACCTCTCTAGTTGGAGTTTAAATAGCTCCTCATGCATGTGCCTATATGAGGGGAATCCACATATGGCCTCAGGATAATTTCCACTCCGAAAATCCCTCCAACAACTTACGAAAATGGGCCACATCATATGTCACCTATCCGACCTCCACTCTCCTACAACCTGGTACCCATATCCTATATCCCAACTACACACATATCAATGGGAATGCACCTACTCAAGGAATCCCTATAGGTCAAATGCAGACTATGTTCTCGTAGGCCCAACAGTTGTAGTATAAATATGTAACACAAGCTAAAACTGCATGTACCACCCATATGTGCATGCTCTGTAAAGCTGCATCAAGAATGTTGGTGTCTAGGAAAACCATTTCTTGTGCACCATCATATCATGGAACACCCCATCAATGATCAGGGAAAGCATCCACCCTCTGCATCAGGTAGTGCTTATCATCACACTACCTCCATCAACAAAACTACTAGCCTCATCTCATCCAGATGAGCTAGGTACATCTCGCCATAGCTCAAACTGGTGCTATGGAAACTCAGCTCTGCCACCCCCTCACCAAATACTATCCTAATCAGCTCCTTTGAGGCCTCAAAGGAGATAGAGTACACTTGGGCCCCTAATATGGGTAACCTTAGAATCTGAAACATGTCCTCTAGGGTGATAGTCATCTCACTTGTCGGAAGGTGGAACGTGTTAGTTGTGGAGTCCCATCTATTGACGAGCATGACCATCAAACGAAGCTGCCAAACAACATGTCGGTAGTGTTGAATACCACTCAAACCCACTACCTCCACGTGTTATAACTCCAACAGCTTGTTAGACCATGCAATGTCACTAATAGTGGCGAGAACCCTATCTCACATGTGTAATCATGATCGACCCCCGCATCCAATCCAAATCACAACATTAATTTACCTTTACCATGACCTTATTCATCACTTATCATTACCCACCACCCTATTTTTACCTTACCCATCTCAAACACATAACCTACATCATTTTTTGGACCCTTTTTCCTAAAATCTGATCGATGCCGGTTCATCCTAACCAACTCAGTCACCTTAACCGATATCAGTCACCTATTTGGTGACCGATACGGTTCAACAACTTGACCGACCATGGTTACCACATAATAGGCATCGGTCACCTATTAGGTGACCGATCTCGAATCTACTCGACCGACGCCGCCAAGCTTGACTGACGCCCTTGTGCTATGCCGAGAAAAATATGTGACTTGCCAAACCCCCATTTTTAAAAGCCTCTCACCCATCCCTTCTCCCCATCTATAATGACCTACACTACCCCAAAACCCCTACCCACCCCACCTATCCAATTTCCTAACACCCCCTCTTTTTTGCCCATTTTTCCCCCATACCCGATTTAACTTTTTTCCCGCCCATAAATAAAAATGCCACACAACCCAAAAACAAAAACTATTACAACTCTACTTTATCTAATTAACATTAAAGAGTTAGGTCGTTACCTCATCACATTGTTTCTATCTCAGTGGCATGTCTAGCCATTGTGTTGGTGGTCTACTTGATCCCTCTCCCACCTCTGCCATCACCAACTATCTACCCACACACTCCGACCAATTGAATCCCTCGCAAAGATCTCATGGACCCGCTACTCACTAACCCAACCACCGTCAACTCACACTGCCAGCTCACTGTCCCATTTCCTCTAGATGCTTTTCTCACTTTTCTCTCTTTTTGTCCTTTCTTCACTTTGTAATTCACAAATGAATATTAAAAATGTGGATTTTTTGTTTTTATACAAAATCCTACCTAATCAACGTATGTTCCCCTTGACAAAGCATCGGGCCTTATGCCCTACCTAACAATCACCAATTTTCCTATACCGACGTCGGTTATCCATGACCATCATCGGTCACCCTTACCTACACATTGCACTTACTTTTCCATTTTACCCAACCCTTTACCTTGCTCCTTTACCCCTCCACCCTTTACCTAACCCCTTACCTTACCCTTCCCGACCTCATCATTTACTACCTCCATTTGTCCTCCTTTGGGGACTCATTCTTTACCCCTACCTCAGCCTTACTGTTTCATGACCTAGATATTTGGACTTGGACTATTGCTAGTGACCTTTGACCTTATGTGTTCCCTATACCTTGTGGCATTATTACCTATGTTGATTGGCTTGATGACCTTACCTAGCCTATTGCCATGACCATTTATCGACCTACCTTTGGTGTACGGAACATACCTAAACATTCCTCGCACCTAACCTATGTTGTGCTTCCGACCTTATCCTATACCTTGGATATTGGATTCACTTCAACCTTGTTTGGATAAACCTATCGACCTTAGACGATGTAGAGTTTGCTTACTCTTCAACCCGATAGTGTGCTGCAGTTTATACGTGTGTGTGCATTTGACTGTTGCTACCTTTGACCCGACCCATTACCTAGATCACCCAAGTAGACCTTTCACCCCTTTTCTCCTATACCCACTTTCCTTTTCCTCACATTTATCTTTTATAAAAAAACTCACCGCTTTAGCCTCGCTTGCCTCGTCAATTCTGGTTTGAGGGGATCACCTTCACCCTCACATGGGGCAACGACATCTTATTTTTGTTATCATCACTTACCAATACAAGCTACACAATGAAAAGGGGCAAAATGTAGACACTAAAATTAGGTCACGGTCCCCTTTTGTCCCTTGACAAATAAACACCCTTTATTACATTTACTTAACCATGACCCCCTTCACCCCACTAATATTAATGTAATTAATTTAATTAAATGAATGTAATTATCCTTACTATATTTATTATTTAAATAATATCTACACACATAGTTCACTTAGATACCTCACCAAGCTAACTCAACCTAAGACCTATTCTTAGCAAGTTCTCATAACTAACTAAGACTTACCCAAACCCTAAAAATCAATGCCTACATTCCCTCTAACCATATTCCCACATGCTCACAAGAGGCTCCGAGTCTAATCCATAGGATAACAACATGAGATCCAAGGAAATCGGGGACGATCTCCTAGTTTTGTAAACCTAGAAAATCCCACCTTGATCGACGTTACCCCTAACCATTGCCGATTAAGTCGGATGCAGTTTGTCGGTTACCCCTTTTAACCCCTAAACTACCTTATTCTCAAGGTTGGAAAACTTTGGGAGAAAGTTGACGAGAAAGAACACATCTAAGAGAGATAATGCATCTTTAGAGAGCTAATTCTAGTGAAAACTCACATCCAAGGAAGGATATTGAGCATCTTCTCCCCGCACATCCATCCGAGCCATGATCGATCCAACCAAGCAAAAGGAGTGTGTACGGTCCATGCAGAAGCTTTTCTTCGAGTTGGTGATTACTTATATCCTTTAAACCCATCATCAGCACCTCCATCCTTCACACACAAACCTTCAGGAATGAAATCCAAGTAAGTACAACATCATACTTTCCTAGTTATTTCATTTCATCAGTATTTTATCACTCATTGTTTATCTTGCTCCCTATTTACCTTATCCAACATTTTCACCTCCATAGACCCATTAAAACCTTGCAAAATCCTACTCCAGTCACCCAATACCTCCTCCCGACCAACAAAACTCTTTTTGTACAATCACAAGGAGACCAAAACCTTGTTACGTGACATTTCTAGATCTCACAGATGGCGGCACCGGTTATACCTAACCCTCATTGGTCACCCCGACCGACACTTTGGTCTCTATGTTTGCCCACACTGACCTTAAACAAAGACCTACCCACCTAGTTTTACCTCACCCTCACTCACTCATGATCTACCGAGACCTTTATCAGACCTGCAGAGACCCAAAACCAATCATTTGACCTTTGGATTCTATTCTAGCTTAGCCTGTTAGATTAGATCTATCTCTTATTGTGTTTTTAAGTGAGATACCTAAATCATTTCAAAATAACAATAGGATTTACTTTGTTTACAACATTAATTTGTTTAAAATAGTGGACTAACAACCATCTAGGAAGTATCATACTTCCCGGATCTAGCTTACGCTAGGCAGTTCACTACCCATATTGTTTAATTCCTTCTAGTGGTCTTGTTTTCATTATAGGTAGTTCCTCCTAGCCAAAAGGAAGCTCTCATGATCAGTTGTGGATTCAGAAGTCATACGCGTGCAACAACCCATTAACCGACATTTGAATAGGTATTCCTCCTACGCTGTTACCCTATCTATTTCATCAACAATTCAAAGAAACAATCTAAGAAAAAGGTGAAACAATTACAAAAATGGATTAAGGATTTGTGTTATGAATGGGTAGACTGGAGTTTCTTGGAAAGGTAAAACTTGAAATTTTTAACATAGGGGTCCATTGTCATGCTTCAAAATTAGAAATTTTCCTATTGTACATTTTCATGACAACAGAGATAGTTATAGCACTGGGACATGTTTTGGATTGAGAGAATTTAAGAAATGACATGAGTAGTCCCATAATCTCAACACAACACTTTGACTAGTGCCTTATCCATTGGGCCTCATGAGTCAATTAGAACTGTAAGATAGAGATAGCAAGGAAGGACACACACACATAAAAAAAAAATGACGAAGGAAACACACAACACACTCGGAAAAGGAAAGACACACACAACAGAAAGTACAACACACCTAACAATAACCTATGTTACAATAGGAAACATGCTTTCACTAAAGAACTTTCCTTTTCATGAGTCACCCCGGAAAGGTAACACATAATGTCAATTTCTTACAAGGGTTGGTGGTTCAAGTAGCCTCCTTTCCTCAATACTTATGAAATCCAGGTGATTTCATGATTATCCATGTACTTCATAGGAGTAAGTCTACATGTTTTTTTTTGCAAGCCTTCACCCAAAAATTCTAATGCCTTTACGTTCTTTGAGATTGTTGTCAAAAATCATGTACTTTAGAAAATTTTATATCCCGGTCTCATACTACTATTTAGAAGGTTATTGAGAAAATAAATTCCTAATTAACCCCCATCCCTTTATCCATTTTATTTATTTTATTTCATAATTTGTGACCTATTACACCTACATGCCCAACCATTTTCACACATCCCGTAGAATGTTAGTTGTAATTGGGGCACCCAGATTTAGTATTGGGGTGACCTAGGATCCCTGGTCCCACATGGGGTACCACGATCCTTATAACACTTTCCTTCCACTTTTGATCCTCTTATAGCCATTTTTCATCCTTATCTTTTCTTTGGTCAGCCTCTTCGGGGTTAATTACGAAATTAGAGCAAGATAACCCTATAAATATAAATTTATGAGACCATAATGAGGGACCTAGCATCATACACTACTATCACTCCATCTAGAGTTGTATCCATCTATTGCATTGGAATCCACATAGCTCCATCATCAAGGCATAAAGCTAGGACATCTGCATCACACTTCATAGGGGGAGGGATTCTATTCTATTCCATAAACATATACATTTACATTTTCTACATCTAGTTATTTCTCGCTATTTCACAAAGTGTGACTAGAAAAAGAGAACACTGGGGCATGACATGCACACACACACACACTAGAACTACATTTACATCTGAAATGTAGTACATCACTCGCTTTAGTAAGCCCACTATTGTGGTGGTGAGGTCACTTTGACCCATTCATTTTCATCTTTTGTTTTTTCTGGGTTGGATACTTCTTTCACTTTTGTAGGTATTCAAACATCATATTTCTTCATTTGGTACATTTTGCACAATTTAGAAAATCCCGGTGCAACAAACAAAGCAAAGGTTACAAACTATCTTCCGACCCTAAAAATACCAATTATAAAGGTTTTACCGAGACTAGGGAAAATATCTCAACATACCGGGGTGCCCCGAGGCACTCCAATAACTTTGTGGGCATTGCAGTCTATTCGAGATCCTCCAGATCCACCCTTTTTAGACCTGTTTGTAGTCATTCCTACTACTGGAAATTATTTTCATACATACGACACTCTACAATAGCTACCTATAATCAACTAAGTTCTGTTCTCACTTTACTCTTTCATATGAGGGTTTTATTTTAATTATTTTAATTATTTATTGGATTTTCATTTCTTTAGATTATTTATTTACAATGTTTATTATCCTCCTAGATTAGATTAACTATCATTACACTTTCCCATAATCGTTAATATTAATTAATCATTTTGGTGAACCTAAGGTGATGTCATTCCTAAAGTTCCATCACCACATTCTCATTTCTGAACACTATGCTACCTTAAGCTAAATCTACTCGAGAATGTTCCCTAGCTTTACCCACCCTTTCGCCATTTGAGGATACCATTTTTATGATAGATGCAGTTCCTTCCATGTCACCTATCACTACTACTACTATTATTCCATATCAGGGGCATGTCCACTCCATGGATATTACTTTGTCATCTGCATCTTCATCTCCATCACCACCAATACACCCACCATTCACTTGTACCCTCTTCATGAATGGCTCTTATTGGGACCATATACCGCTCGATACTTCCTGAAAAGCTATTGTATGTTCATATGACAGAATTTTTCGGATTGGTTTCACCTTCGAAGACCTCCATTCTCCCTTATATGACTCACATTTATATCATGGATCTGTTATTCTCACTGCTACATATGGAATGCACATTTTTTATCTTGTTGTTCACCTTGCATGTTATCATACTTCTTCGTCATGTACCCTTAGTCAATCTTTGTTAGATTATATTGGAGGCACGCTTCATCTTGACCATATTGATATAGATTTTCCCATGCCATTTGGTACTGTGCACATTTGCAATAGTTCCTTTCTTTGTTACTCACCCAATTTTACTATTTGGTATTCTCATGGGTGCCCATTGCCTCCCTTTATTGATGAACAATACGCCATGGAAATTTATTACTTGCAGGTTCAGGATTATATAAATAACCAACAATACACCATCGTTTACCAAGTTTCTGCATTGGTTAGTATGATTTTGACAATGATAATGTTGATCTTGTAGAAATTTTTCCTATCCTATTACTACCTCCTATAGATAACAATACACCACCACACGAATTAAGTTCTATGCTTCATTGCTTCTTTATCAACCCTAATCTTGACAAACATCCACCTACCCAACCCCTCTTCATTTCAATCCAATCCTTACATGATAAATTTGCAGCCATGAACTCAACCATTACATCCCTTAGATCTGAAATTCAACAGCTTAAGGATGCTTCTCAACCACATACATCCTCTATGAAATCTATGGAATAAACCATTACATCCCTTAGATATAAAATTCAACAGCTTAAGGATGCTTCTCAATCACATATTTGTACTCCTCCTACAACTTATTTGTAATCTATGTCTACTACATGTCATATAACCAAACCTCAAGTCATACCATTCATTGAAACTCTCATATTTGAACATAATACTACACCACATGACATATTTTTGAGTTCCTTCAGCATCACTTGGTCACCCCACCATTTACTCATCACTATTCTCCTGACCGAATAGAAAAATGTTGAGATCATCCATACTACCATTATCACCAAAGACATGGGAATCATGATAACAATTGTCGTGCATTGTCATGAATGATCAAATACTTTAAACATTTAGGTCTTATTTCATTTACCACACCACATTTTCCTGCATCTCTAGCCACTATTCCTCATGTACCTTCGAGTAAAGATCTCTTGTAATTAGTTAACTATCTCCTTCTATCCAACCGTCCATGATGGCGCCATGATAATTGTTTACCAATTTCAGTTCACCATTATCTTTTAGTACATCATCCATCATATCCATAGCACATTCTATACTACTAAAATATACTTCACACATCCAACCCTTTTGTGCGTATAGGTCTCATTCTTGTTATCTCATTTTTAGTGATTTCAACTAAAATTGAGATAACCAAAGAATATTTTTGACAAAATCCCCTAAAAATTCCCTTTGAAGGAGATTTTCAGGTTTTCAGGTTTCCATCGCATGGAAACATGCCTTTACATGTTGCATGTCTATTGTCTTCCAAAACCTAAAACCTGATTACATCTTAGTGTGTTAGAGTTTTGGAACTCAAGACATCAGAACATACCTTTCAAAAATCATGGTTCATGTTGCTTGTTTCCCGAAACCTGAAAATTGAACCTCTTGATCGATTTCGTGATCCGTCTTCGACCAGTTTTTTTGTTAAATTTATTGAAGGTATTTTTCTCTTCTTATCATTTTGTGGCCTTTGGGGTTGTTTTTGAAGTATGCATTCGGCAAGTGTTTTCCCTCTTTCTTTTTCGTCCCTCCGTGTTTAGGGTTTAGGGTTATTTTCTTCATTTTTTGATGTATTCCCATGAAACCTCTTGTTTAAATTTCATCCTAGGTGTTTTCTTATTTTTCCCATGGATATACTCTTTAGATTGTTGAGAAGAATCTGAAAATCTTAACTCACAAGCTAAGTGGAAATTTTACATGTTCTGACATCCCGAAACCTAACACCTTTGTTTCGGGTTTACTGGGGTGTTTGACATTTTTCAACTCCCGCTTGTGTCGGGTTTCTGAGTGCATAAAACCATACTTTCTCTACTTGTATCGGGTTTCTCCAAGTGCTCAACACCTATCAACTTCCACTTGTATCGGGTTTCACAGATTGTCTGACATCCTCTAACTTCCGCTTGTGTCGGATTCCGCAGAGTGTTCAACACCACCTAATTTTCACCTTTGTGTCAGGTTTTACAAAGTGTTTGACATGATCTAGTTTTTATATACATTACGCTTTTCGGTGTCACAAAGTGCTTGATAAGTCTCAAAGTCTGATTAATGTGGAGGGTCTATGGGGTTGCTTAGCAAGCTTCCAAGCCTGATTGTTCAATTAGAAGTTATCTAGGAATTCTTTCTTTAGGACTTCTCATGTCGGATCCTCGATCATCTAAGGATAAGTCAAACAGGTCAAGAAAGATGAAGTAAAAATATTGGAAGATGGAGTCCCATTCCTACATATACTACAATTACGACATCCGAGACACGTAGCTTGGTATCATAGACATGGAGGACTTTTGGAACAGTAACCAAAGATTCTTCTCGAGTCCCTAGATGAATTTAATAGCCGTAGTGGCCTCCCTCTTGCAGTAGGATTCCTAATGTCTACTCAATGCCCTGAGTTCATTAAACGCTTGTGTTTCCAATTATGACTCGATTCTCGCTCAGTGAAAAATCAAGCAGGAGAAGTCATAGTGAATTTGGATGGGGGTTACTTTGATGACCTCTTAAGATTGCCCAACTTTGAGGAATATGTTAATGTAGATATTAAGTTAGCACAGAAATCCTAGGACAAAGATCAAGAAGACTACATTAGGCATGTGAATAAAAAGTTCTTGATCAAGGCCAAGCTAGCCATCTCTAGGTTTCCCAAGTTTTTCCCAGGAGTGATTTCATCCTTGAAATTAGTGATATTATCACCTTGCTGAGTCAAGTATTTGGACTCCCTGAGTCAAGAGACTTCTAAGGGTGGATGTATCAATTCATGGTCATTATAAAGAAGAATAAACAAGGGATCAATTAGAGCAGTCTTATAAGTGATGAGATTGATTCCCAGATGAAGACAATCTTGACTACTGGAAAGTTCTATATGTCATCATACGTTACCTATGTAGCAGCTGGAATGAGAAATTACCTAGGATTAGATGCAAAGGGAAGTAGGTCAATAGAACATATATATCAGTATTTCCCTCAGCTGACAATGAAGGGGTCTAAGGATCAATTCAGAAGAGTGAATGACACCTTCTTTTATGAAAACATCTGCATGTTGAACCTTGATTTAAGGAAAAGAAGAGTCTTTGATGAGGCATGGGCTGAAGTATCGAAATGGGGTTGTATCTTCTTGTAATTCAAGAAGTTCACATACCTTCGGGTGGTCATGTACCGGGTGATCCTTTCCATTTTCCTAGGTTCCCAGGTGATAAGTTGATCTTGATGGAGTTGGTTAGACAATTGTTGGATTTTTACAAATTCCAACAACATAAGCACAAGGCCATCGTCCGCTTCCCTATTTCCATCGAAGGTAAACATGCTCAATAGTGGTTAAAGCTAAGAATGTGGTACACGAGCTGCAAGACAAGTTGAATAAGCAAATGAAGCACGTAAATGGGTTTGATTTCCGAGGAGTCCTTAAGTCATATGGGACATTATATATATATATATATATATATATGTTCCCAACGTAGAAGACATTTGGGTTGATCTTCAGGATGAAGTTTCCATCTAAAGAAAGGACAATAACAAAGGTTGACAATTGAAGAAATACGAGATGCTAGATTCATCTAACATCCTAGAAGACACCACGGATAATGAAAGTGTCCTTGACACCTCGTATGATGGATTAAATGAGGACTAATATGTATTCCCAGCCATTGATTGATCCATTACCGAGAAATCTTCTATTGCGGGAAGAGATTCTCAAATTCATTCCCGTACTAAGGTGTGGCTCATTTCTTGGGGAATGAGTTATAAAGAAGGGATTTTTAAAAGATGGCTAGTTTGGAAGTGGGACCCTCTAAGGGAAAAAGGAAAAGGATAAAGACTCTTCCAAGAGACCAATAAAGTGTTAAGGTTTTTCAGAAAGGGGAAGAGAAAATGACTACATCGCTGTGGCAACTCTCCCACAAATGGTTGAGGTTCTTTATTCACCTCCACCACGGAACTAGGAAATCTTCCTCGGGAGAAGAGGTTGGTAAAACTTTCATTTATCTTTTGGTTAATAGTTCATCGGAGGTAACTCTTCCTTGTATCTCTATAAATCTAATTTCATAATCATTACCTCCCCCATTCAACCTCCTTTGCTTCAAGTTTCTTCACCAAGTTCCTCAACCATGGCCAACATCTTCTTTGGCCTCTCACCTCTCCCCCAATAGACCCAAGTTAACCATGGATATGCCTCCTCCTTCTCGCACCTTCTTTCCTTGAGTCCATTTCAATAGACACTACTACACTTGCAGTGACCACCACTCCATAATCAAACCTTCCTCCACCTAAAGATGTGACCGTAACACCTACAATGGGAGTAACTTCTTCTAGTATGCCTCAATTTTTAATACATCGAACTCGAGGAAGAGGAAGGTGGTAGTTCCCCTACCTTCCTTTGATTTTAGTTCCCTCAAGGTCACTCCTACCACGTTCTCCAAGAAACCCAAAATAGTTTCAAGGATTTCAATGGATGCCTCAGGGCATAAGTTTGTAAAAATTACCACTCCCACAGCTGACAAAACCAAGGATGATATAATGGTCACCAATTATCAGATCATAAGGGTAGATCTAGGAAAAGTAACAATGGAGGGAGCACAACAAGATGCATAAGATGCCATGAATGTGTTGTGCCAAAAGATGAAGGAAACAAAGGAAAATAGAGATGAGCTAAAAGAGTAAGTAGAGTAGCTGACAAAAGTACTACTCAAGCTCTCAAAGCCTCTGAGTCAACACCATCATCCTCTACTCCTATCAGGTTTGATTTCTCATCGGTACCCATGATTGAGAAGGTTAATGAGAAGGGGAGAATGGTCGGTGAATGGATCTAGAGGCTGCTCCTATAAGGAAAAGAGGTCATTAATGAATCCGTGGAAGTCTAAAAATCCTTGGAGGATATAAAGAAGGATGGAAAGAAAATGGATGATGAATTTTCAGCAGAAGTCAGGAACCTAGAGTTAACTTTTGAAGCTCTCAATACACTGAAACAAGTTTTGTCCCGCATCTTGGTCAAAGAAGGAATCATTCCACATGGGGACAAGCATTTTCAACTGACCAAAGCCATTAGATTTAGAATAAATATTCTCAATAAGGCTTAAGAAATTGAAAGAATCAAAAGATTAATTGGTTGATGCCACAAATTACATATAAGAAGAGCTAATCAAGATCTTTGCTAAATTTTTGAATGAAAGCTCGAGTATTCTACCCATTGACAATCTTTACAAGTAGATCCAAGAATCAATTCAGCATGAACCAGTTGATGGCTTTATCTTGGAAATCATTGATAGGTTCGTGAAGATTGAACATTCTTTGGAAACACTAAGGAAATTCAACAAGAGACAAAAGAAACTTCCTGGTAATGTGAGTGATACTCGAGAAAATGTGTGAATTACTAAGTGATCATTCCACCACACTGATAAAGATGAGATGCAAGGCATAATCTAAAAGTTCCAAGAGTTTTGGGACAAGAAGGATTTGCTGGAGGAAGACAAAGATGATGAAATGGAATAGGCATAATGTTTCATGTCATTTCAATCCTGAAATCGACATGTCTTTTTCATTTTTGTTTCGTCATGTAGGAAGAAAATTTTGACTTGGTCTCCTACGTGAGAGTCAAGAAAAATAGGACTCTCATTAAAAAGACTATTTTCTAGGATTTATCCTATTTTCTCTCTACTCTTTTATTATAAATAAGGGATGCTTATGCATTCCAAAGGGTTGATTTTTTGAATATTGAGAACTATTGTGAAGAAGAAAAACTTTGTGTTTTATTTTAATCATTTGAGGAATAGAAACCAATGCTATTTTTGTAAAATTTGTGTTGTGAGATTCATCTCTCTTAAGATATTGTTCTTATGTTCAGGATCTTAAGCTATTCTTTATTTAGAATTCTCAATTATTTTAATTGTTTCAAACATTACATTGCATTTGTTATCTAAAGCTCGTATGATTATTTTGTGCTCTGTGTTTACTCAAAAGAAAATACGTTCCTCTCATTTACTTTCCATTGTGTTTCTTCCATAGTAATAATTTCCTTTTCAACCCATTCCATTTATAAACACAACAACATCTTCACCTATTGTGGATATGGATTTTAGGATTATATCCCAAATGAAATGGTTAGATTAGTGTGAATATTGTATATATTATTTCTATTGTGTTTTAGATTAGTAATAAATAGGAAGCCTCACTTATCTTTGAGGAGGATTTAATCCCATCTACTATGGTTGAATCTCATATTTTGGCTTGAAAAAATATCCAACTTGATTTTTGGTGACTCCGATGGGAAATACGGATTGATAAGACTAATCTTATCCTATTGGTGTCTGGTGACTCCATATTTTCCTCATTTTCCACAAGATATATTTTCTAGTTCAAGCTAGCTAGAAAGATCTTCACTCGGTCAAGTGAGCCTAGGGTAAAATTGATCCGCTCTTTGATTTGCTTCAATAGCATAATTTTAGGTCTTCACCCAACAGTGTTACATCTAGCTGAGCAAGAAGTTCTTTGCCCATCCGAAGAACTCGGATTCCTTAAGAACCAAAAGTTTATGTAACTTGTCATACATTATTCTTTCTGGATATTTAGATTCCTATATGCACTTCATTTAGAAGAATGGAAACACAACATGTGCCTTGGGGTGCAGCTATTGGTCCTCTTTCCCTTACTCCACCATTGCATGACCTACCTCATGGATCATGTAAGAATATTCCTAAGTTCAATGGTGATGGGAAGAAATACCCTAATGAACACATCGCTTCATTATTTGTTGCATGTGGCGTCCTTGGAGTTGCTCATGAAGACATCTCTATTTGAATCTTCATTGAGACATTGCATGGTGTAGCAACAGAATGGTTCTACCATCTTCGAATGCATGCATTACCAACTGGACTACCATGTGGTCTGTATTCGAAGAAAGGTTCAAACCAGCTGAATATTCTCATGCCTTGTTAGCACAGCTTACACACATGAAGGAGTCTTATGAACCCATGCGGGATTTCATAGCCAAATTCAACAAGCTGATTCATAAGATTCCAGAGCTAGCTATTCCCACTCTTGAAAATCAAAAATGTTTCTTCATCAATGCTCAACCCCCTGATGTGAGCTTCTTGTTGAGAAGATATATTATTCTTGATTTGGCCACTACTCAAGCTACAACCATTGAGATAGAAGATGATCTTATTCTAGCTGGAAAAATCAGAAGAGAATCATCTAAGCCTAAAAATTAGAGTTCCTCTTAGAGTACCACTGATCCCATGATTCAGAAGATGGCCAATGAATTGATCACTTTAAAGAAGAAAATGTCTCAACAAGCAACCAACATTCCTTATCGGGATATTCCTAGATAGAATTTCAACAATGCCAATGGCACCCCACAAGAGACAGGAATCGATTGATCACTGCTCCCACCAGGCTGGCCATTAAAGCTCCTCTTGTCAACATAGCAGTTGAAATAATTGAGGAGGATGAAGAACTAGAAAATCAAAATTCCCACGAAGCTTTTGAAGCTTCTAGATATGTTGATGAGTCTTTTAACGATTCAATTGACAACTCCAACATTGGGTATTTGTAGTATGAGGAAGACGAAGGTGAACATGATGGCCAATCATTCATAGTTTTCACTCAATCCCAATCTCAGAATCCTAGAAAGTTGGTTGAAGGCTCTAAGGAGAAAAGTAAGGAAGCTCTCATGGTTATGGCTAAAAGAGGCTCTCCTATCTCAGCACAAACTGAAAAGGAGATAACAAAAAAGGTAACTTCACCTTCCAACTCTCTTTCTCCTACTTTTAAGGCTAGTACCTCAGCTTAGACCAATGTAACCAGAACTAAGCCCTCCATCATTCCTTCATATACCACTTTTGACATCATTGATCATGTAAAGAAAACCAAAATCCAAATGTCGAAAGCTGAATACCTTCACCCAACCCTGAGCAATTTGAGAAACTTGCCAAATTCATTAGAAGCAAGGTTGTTATTCCTCCATCTTCAAAAGGAATTTTTCCTAGCCCCACTTAGCCTTTACCTCAGAGTAATATGACCTCTACCGCTTCTTTAGGAAAGATTGAACTGTTTTATTTGTCTTTACTTATAAATGGTTTTAAACTCAGCAATTGCATAATTGATTCAGGAGCCTCTGATAACGTAATGCCCAAAAAATTAGCTCATTCCCTTAGACTCACACTGACTAAATATTATGGGTGGTGTTACTCCATGGAAACTAAACAAGTCCCCTTGATTGGCCAAATCAAGGATGTGTAGTTTGCATTTGTTGCATTTCCTAAAAGAGAGTAAAAATGACTATCCTAGTTGTTGATATCCCAGCTACTTATGGGATTCTTTTGGGAAGAGGTTTTTGTAAAGATGTTGGAGGAGAAATCAACATGGATTGGACCAAAGATAAAATTCTAGTAAATGGAGTTCCTCGTGTCCTTCACCCCGAAGCACAAGCTAAGTACCTAGTTACTAAATCAGATGATCCTAAGGCTCAAATTCTCTTTGAAGATGCAAGCTTGGGTAATTATTTCCTAACATATGAGGTGCCCTCTGTAGAAGTGAAAGAAGAAGATCCTAACACTATTTGGACCCTTGAGTTTGACAGAGCTGTTAAACTACTAGTTCAGGTGCTAGCGTGGTTCTTATATCTCCAGATTTTGAGATCTTTCCCTTTGCTTTCAAGTTGTAGTTTGATAATACTAACAAAACAAGCTGAATATGAAGATTTTTATTAGGATTAGAAATGGTAAGACAAAAAGGAATCCAAAATCTCAAAGTACGGGGAGATCTTTGAGTTGATTGTGAATCAAGTAAGGGGATTTATCAAGTAAAAATGATTGCCTAAGACATTACGAAACAAGGTTTGGGACAACATAAAATGCTTTGATGCTCTTTCCATTAAGGAAGTCTTAAGAGATTACAATGATAAAGTTGATTCCTTAGTTGTTTTTGCATCTCTTCTTCTCCCCCACCCATAGTTCAAATAGGACATATATACCATTGTGATTGTGTATTGTCCAAGTGTTCCAACTATCTCAACACATTGGAAAGTGTTTAATAACGATCAATAGGTATTATCTTTTCTTGAGAAGGCTAACAATTTTAGTGAGCTTTATTTTAAAAGATTAGAATCAGCTTTTCGTGAGTCCATCTGTAATTCATATCAAGAAATCGATGGGGAATTCATCCAGCTCAAAGGCAATAAGATTCCAAAGGGGTTGGTCTCTCTTAAAGGTTTGTTTGACAAGCATGACCGTTTCATTCAGGATAAAAGGCAAGCTGAAGGTGCTTCCTCATTAGAGGTAGATCAAGTTAACTTGGGCTCTTCTGACCAACCGCAGATGGTAAACATTGGTAAATGTTGTTCTCTGGAGGAAAAAGAAATATTCTCTTCACTCTTGAAGAGATATATGGACGTCCTAGCATGGTCATATGCAGATCTAAAGTCTTTCAAGCCCAAGGATGTGTAACATAGCATTCCTTTGAATCTTGAGGTTAAACCCTATAGGTAGAAGTAGAGGCATTACAACCCAAAGATCTTAGGGACTATTCTTGTAGAAATTCAGAAGATGTTAGATGCAAGGATTATCTTTCCAATCCATCATTCCACCTGGGTTGCGAACATTGTCCCTATTAGAAAGAAGAATGGTGAAATCCAGATTTGTGTTGACTTTGAACCTCAACCAGTCTTCATTGAAAGACAATTATCCATTGCCCATCATGGACCAGGTATTACAGACTGTCACTAGATCAGAAATTTTATCCATGCTTGATGGATTTTCGAGGATATAATTAGGTTGAGGTAGCTACTAAAGATCAACATAAAACAACATTCACTACTCCATGGGGAACCTTTGCTTATAGGAGAATGCCTTTTGGTTTGATTAATGCGAGCCATGTTTCAAAGGGCTATAGACTTAGCTTTCAAATATTTAATGGGAAATGTCATAGTTGTGTATTTGGATGACATGACGGTCTTCTCTAAAAGACAAAGTGATCATTATGATCACCGGAATAGAGTACTCTTAAGGTGTAGGCATCATGGGATTTCATTAAATCCTAAAAATTCCATGTTCGGAGTGATAGAAGGAAATTTTTGGGTCATATTGTGACTAAAGAAGGAACCAAGATCAATCTAGAGAGGGTGAAGGCCATCCAAAGCCTTACCCTACCCACAAGAAAAACTGGGGTGCACTCCTTTTTCGGGAAAGTCAATTTCCTAAGAAGATTTGTACCTAAATTTGCTAATAAAACCAAGGATATCCTTGGGATGATGAAAGGTAAAACTCCATTTTGATGGAGCACTGAAGGGAAGCTTGATTTTGAAGAAGTCAAATGGGAAATTGCTCATGCCCCTATTCTGGTATGCCCAGATTTCAAGAAAGATTTCATCATGTACAACTACGCTTCTGCACACATACAATATCGGCCATCCTGATGTAAGAAAATGAAGAAGGAATTAAAGCTCCCATTACTTTCATGAGCTGCCCAATAAAGGAACATGAATTGAAGATGTTATAGATTGAAAAGCATGCTTATGCAGTGGTGAGAGTGGTGAAACATTTCAGGTATTATGTATTGAGTTCCCACACTCTCATTCTAGTTCCTGATACCTTAGTTAAATCCATTCTGACCCAACAAGAGTTGGGTAGTCAATGGGGTAACTAGATAGCCAAATTTCAGGAGTATGACTTGGAAATCAGACCTACGAAGCTAGTGCGAGGAAGAGGCCTATGCCAATTGATCGTATAAAACAATGCTGAGATAGAATGTGAAGAAACTAAAGGTACTTCTTTATATTTGCCCAAAGTGCTTTTCGTAAGCATGACTGATGAATGGTACATAGATATCTATTTATTTTTAACCTATGGCGAGTGTCCCCTACATTTAAGCCAAAAAGAAAAGAGGATAGTTAAACTCAGGTCTACAAGATACATTCTATGGGACAATGGTATATACAAGAAAGGTATCGATGGTGTATTCCTGCACTATGTTGATAAGTCTCAGCAGGTAAGGTTTCTAGAGTCCTTCCACAATATAGGATGTGGAGGAAATTTTTATTCTTCATTAATGGCTTACAAGATATTATGGGCTAGGTACTATTGGCCTACTCTCTTTCGAGATTTAGCTAAATGGGTGGCCAAGTGTGAAGCTTGTCAACATTTCGTTGGTCATCCTAAGCTGACAGCTCTTCCCTTGAAGCCTGTGGTGATTGAAGAACCTTTTCACCAATGGGGAATTGATTTCATTGGAGTGTTGAACCCTGCCTCTAGTGCCGGTCATAATTATGTGCTCACCACCATATACTATTTCACCAAATGCGTGGAAGCTATGCTAATCAAGCAAGTAACCTCTGAAGCTGTGTGTAACTTTCTCAAGGAGAATATAATTGTTAGATTCGGTGTGCCTCACAAGATTGTTGCTGAAAATGATTCCAATTTATCATCACACGGGTTGGCTAAATTTTGTTACGTATTTGGGATTACATTGGCTCACTCATTCGATTATTACCCCCAAGGTAATGGTCAGGCTAAATCTAGCAATAAGAACCTGGTGACCATGATTAGAAAGATGGTTGATGAGAATCAAAGGACATGGCACAAAGCATTGTGTGATGCATTATGGGTAGACCAGATTAATCCTAAGTGAGCTATTGGAATTTCCCCATTCCAAGTGCTATATGGAATTGATGCTAAGATTCTTATCTCTGTAGAATTGCCAACCTTACAAATTGGCAAAGCAATTGAATATGAAACCTTTCAAAGTTCTATTGAGAAAAGGATAATGTACCTAGCAATGTTAGAAGAAGAACAAAGCAAGGTGGTGGATTGCATCACAGACCATCAGATCAAAGTCAAAAGGATATTTGACAAGAAATCAAACAAACGTGATTTCCAGGTTAGATATCTAGTACTTCTGTGGGACAAGAGAAGAGAGAAAAAATTGATGCATGGCAAGTTTGACTCCTTATGGAAAGGTCCTTTCAAAATACATTAGCTGAATGGTGAAAATAGCTTTTGTCTATTGTATCTAAGTGGAGAGTTACTCCCTCTACCTTTCAGTGGCCAACATTTGAAGATGTTCCACTAGTAATGTAAGATGCTCTCTTGCATTGTATCATAATTTATTTTATGTTGTGTGTCTTCTTTCTTTCTTTTCTTTCTTTCTTTGATTTTTTTGGTTTTTCTTATTCGGACTCCATATCCCAATGGATAAATATTTTGATATGTGAGTTCTCTTCCTTTGATGTTTGAAAGAAAGTTCCCAATCTGGAGCCAATTGTTATCTCCTTTTTAGTGATTTCAGCTGAAATTGAGATAACCAGAGAATTTTTGACAAAATCCCTAAAATGCCCTTAGAATGAGATTTTCAGGTTTTGGGTTTCTATCGCATGGAAACATGTCTTTTACATGCTTCATGTCTATTTTCTTCCAAAACCTGAAACCTGATTACATCCTAGTGTGTCGGGTTTTCAAAACTCAAGAGCATCGGAACATACCTTTCAAAAAGCATGCTTCATGTTGTTTATTTCTGAAACACGAAAACTAAACCATTCCTTTGTATCAGTTTTGAAACTTGATAGCATCCAAACATGTATTTTGCAAGCTTTATGTCAGTTGGTTCCCAAAACATGATTTGATAAGAAAAACTTTGTATCAGGTTTTTGGACGTGCTAAGCATGATGACATGACATTGATGTCGGGTTATTGGTTAGTTGGCACACGTGTCGGAGGAGGTGTAATAAATTCTAGGGCTTTATAAATAAGTTGATTTTACATGTCATTTTTACTACGACATATTTTCACTACATGGATTTTTCATACATGCTCCTTCGACCTCCAAACCCAACTGAACCTCTTGATCGATTTCGTGATCCGTCTTCAACCATTTTTTCTTCAAATTTATTGAAGGTATTTTTCTCTTCTTATCATTTTGTGGCCTTTGGGGTTTTTTTGAAGTATTCATTAAGTGTTTTCCCTCTTTCCTTTTTTTCTTCCCTCCGGGTTTAGGGTTTAGGGTTTAGGGTTGTTTTCTTCAATTTTTTGATGTATTCCCATGAAAACTCTTGTTTAAATTTCATCCTAGGTGTTTACTTATTTTTCCCATGGATATACTCTTTAAATTGTTGAGAAGAATCTGAAAATATTAACTCACAAGCTAAGTGGAAATTTTAAATGTTCTTACATCCCGAAACCCGATGCCTTTATTTTAGGTTTTGGAGTTACTTTGATGATCTCTTAAGATTTCCCAACTTTGAGGAATATGTTAATTTCCCAACTTGAGGAATATGTTGACTGTAGATCGTAAGTCAGCATGCAAAAGCCTAGGACAAAGATCAAGAAGACCACATCAAGCATGTGAATAAAAAGTTCTTTATCAAGGCCAAGCCAGTCCTCTCTAGGTTTCCCAAATTTATCCCCAAGAGTGATTTCATCCTTGAAATCAGTGATATTATCACCTTGAGTCGAGTATTTGGACTCCCCAAGTCAAGAGACTTCCAAGGGTGGATGTATCAATTCATGGTCATTATAAAGAAGAATGAACAAGGGATTGATTGTAGAGTCTTATAAGTGATGAGATTGATTCCTAGATGAAGACAAGTCTTAACTATCGGCATGTTGTATATGTTGTCATATGTTACCTATACAATGATGGAATGAGAAATTACCCAGGATTAGATGCAAAGGGAAGTAGGTCAATAGAACATATATATTGGTATTTACCTTAGCTGATAATGAAGGGGTTCGAGGATTAATTCAGAAGAGTGAATGACACCTTCTTTTATGAAAATATCTACATGTTGAACCCTAATTTAAGGAAAAGAAGAGTCTCTAATGAGGCATGGGATGAAGTATCGAAATGGGGTTGTATCTTCTTACAATTCAAGAAGTTCACATACCTTCGGGTGGTCATGTACCTAGGTGATCCTTTCCATTTTCCTAGGTTCCCAGGTGATAAGTTGATCCTGATGGAAGTGGTTAGATAATTGTTAGATTTTCACAAATTCCAATAGAGTAAGCACAAGGTTGTCGTCTCCTTCCCTATTTCCGTCAGAAGGTACACATGCTCAATAGTGGTTAAAGCCCAATAATGTGGTGAGATCTAGTAAGACAAGTTGAAGAAGCACATGAAGCACAAATATGGGTTTGATTTCTGAGGAGTCTTTAAGTCGTACGAGACCTTATATCTACATGTGCCCAATGTAGAAGACATTTGGGTTGATCTTAGAGATGAAGTTTCCATCGATGAAAGGAAAATAGAAGGTTGACAATTGAAAAAATCAAGATGCTAGATTTATCTATCATCCCAAAAGGCACCATGGATAATGAGAGTGTCCTTGATGCCTCGTATGATGGATTAAATGAAGACCAATATGTATTCCCAGCCATTGATTAGTTCATTGCTGAGAAAGCTTCTATCGTGGGAAGAGATACTCAAATTCTTTCCCATACTAAGGCGTGGCTCATTTCTTGGGGAATGAGTTATATAGAAGGGAATTTTTCAAAGATAGCTACTTTGGAAGTAAGACCCTCTAAGGGAAAAAAAGGAAAAGGATAAGAATCTTCCAAGAGACCAATAAAAGTTAAGTTTTTCGTAAAGGAAGAAGATCAAATGACTACATCATGGCCACTCGTCCCACAAACGGTTGAGGTTCTTGATTCACCTCCACCACTAGAACTAGGAAATATTCCTTCAGAGAAGGTTGGTCAAAATTTCATTACTCTTTTGGTTTAACAGTTCATCGAGGTAAGTCTTCCTCCTATCTCTATAACTCTAATTTCATAATCATTACCTCCCCTCATTCAACATCTTTTGTTTCAGAGTTTCTTCACCAAATTCCTCAGCCATGGCCAACATCTTCTCTAACCTCTCACCTCTCCCCACTAGACCCAAGTTAACCATGGATATGCCTCCTCCTTTTGTACCTTCATTCCCTAAGTCCATTCCCATGGACACTACACTTGTAAGTGATCACCACTCCATAAGAAAACCTTCCTCCACCTGTAGATGTGACCATAACACCTACAATGGGAGTAACTTCTTCCAGTATGCCTCAATGGTTAATAGATCAAAACCCGAGGAAGAGGAAGGTGGTAGTTCCCTTACCAACCTTTGATTTTAGTTCCCTTAAGGTCACTCCTACCAAGTCTGCCAAGAAACCCAAAATAGTTTCAAGGATTTTAGTGGATGCCTCAGGGCATAAGTTTATAGAAATTTCCACTCCCACGGATGACAAAAAAAAGGATGATATAATGGTCACTAATTATTAGATCACGAGGGTAGATATATGAAAAGTAACAATGGAGGGAGCACAATAAGATGCCATGAATGTGTTGTGTCGAATAATAATGAAAAAAAGGCAAATAAAGATGAGCTAAAAGAGAAAGTAGAGCAGCTGACAGAAGTACTACTCAAGCTCTCAAAGCCTCCTGAGTCAACACCATCATCCTCTACTCCTATCAGGTTTGATTTCTCATTGGTACCCATGATTTAGAAGATTAATGAGAAGAGGATAACGGTTAATGAATGGATCTAAAGGCTACTCCCGTAAGGAAAAGTGGTCATTAATGACTTTGTGGAAGTCTAAAAATCTTGTGAGGATATACAGAAGGATGGTGAGAAAATGGATGATGAATTTTAAGTAGAAGTCGGGAACCTAGAGTTAACTTTTGAAGCTCTCAATAAGCTGAAACAAGTTCCATCCCGTGTCTTGGTTGAAGAAGGCATCATTCCACATGGGGATAAGAATTTTCAACTGACCAAAGCCATTAGATTTAGAATAAAGATTCTCAATGAGGCTTGCAGTAAATTTAGAGAATCAAGAGATCAATTAGTTGATGGTACAAATGACATAGAAGAAGATCTAATCAAGATCTATGCTAAAGTGTTGAATGAAAGCTTGAGTATTCTACCCGTTGATGATATTTACAAGTAGATCCAAGAATCAATTCAACACGAACTAGCTGATGGCTTCAGCATGGAAATCATTGATAGGTTTGTGAAGATTGAACATTCTTTGGAAGCACTGAAGAAACTCAAAAAGATACTAAGAAACTTCTTGGTAATGCGATCGATACTCAGAAACATGTGAATTCTGAGTGATCATTCCACCATGCTGATGAAAATGAGATACAACGCATAATCTAAAAGTTCCAAGAGTTTGGGACAAGCGAGGCTTTGCTGGAGGAAGAAAAAGATGATGAAATGGAATAGGAATAATGTTTCATGTCATTTCAATCCTGAAATCGACATGTCTTTTTCATTTTTGTTTCATCATGTAGGAAGCAAATTTTGACTTGGTCTCTACATGAGAGTCAAAAAAATAGGACTCTCATTAAAAATACTATTTTCTAGGATTTATCCTATTTTCTCTCTACTCTTTTATTATAAATAAGGGATGCTTATGAATTCTAAAGTGTTGATATTTTTGGAATATTGAGAACTATTGTGAAGAAGAAAAACTGTGTTTTCTTTTAATCATTTGAGGAATAGAAACCAATGCTATTTTTGCAAACTTTGTGTTGTGAGATTCATCTTTCTTAAGATATTGTTCTTATGTTTAGGATCTTAAGCTATTCTTTGTTTAGCATTCTCTATTATTTTAATTGTTTCAAACATTACATTACATTTGTTATCTAAAGCTCGTATGATTATTTCGTGCTCTGTGTTTACTCGAATGAAAATAAGTTCCTCTCATTTCCTTTCCATTGTGTTTCTTCCATAATAATAATTTCCTTTCCAACCCATTCCATTTATAAAAACAACATCTTCACCTAGTGTTTTATGGATTTTGGGATTCTATCCCAACCCCAATGGTTAGATTAGTGTGAATGTTGTATTTATTATTTTTGTTGTGTTTTAGATTAGTAATAAACAGGTAGCCTCACCTGTCTTTAAGGAGGGATTTAATCCCATGTACTATGGTTGAACCTCATATTTTGGCTTGAAAAAATATCCAACCAACAATTCCCCACTACATCATTTGTCTAATATACCACCACTATTTCAACACAAACATATGCCTTCTCCGCCCATACCAAATGACACACATTCATCACTTACCCTCATTGGATATTCATTCATTCACATGTGCTTGGGGGCATGACACTCCATCCCCCTTTAGTGTAGCTACATATTTCTACATCACACTTCTCACATTATTGTATAATTCATCTTAGCATAATCACATTCTTCATAATCTCACTCTCTCATTTTTGTTTCATCTATCATATTCTTCATATACTTTAGCATCATTACCTGATGACACACTCTTG
This sequence comes from Taxus wallichiana var. yunnanensis, assembly GCA_018340775.1. Lineage (NCBI taxonomy): Eukaryota > Viridiplantae > Streptophyta > Pinopsida > Cupressales > Taxaceae > Taxus > Taxus wallichiana. The sequence continues at coordinate 60,099,891 of CM031239.1, read as the reverse complement.
TGTTTCGGTTCACACTTGACTACCGAGGGTTTACCATTACACTAAACCCCATACACTATACTATTCTATCACAAGCATTGCACATCATACATCATCCATTCTACAGTTACTCTACATTGTACATTATACTACATACACATATCATTCACTCTACGTATTACATATGTTATTAGGATATTTTAGACTGTACATTTATACATCACCTATATTCTACGTACTAAAATAGGTTACATTACATATGATTCTAGCTTTACATTTCATCGCTACATCCTATATTACTAATCTATCTACACCTATTACATTGTATTTTACACATTACATATTACACATCCTACACATTTCTCTCAACATACCGCACATCTAGATACCCTATTTAGCACTTGGTCATCTATACTTGATTTTCATCTACGTGTTGAACTCACCACCCAATGAAACACTTTAGTTCATTAGTCCATACTCGACTGTTGAGGGTTTACAAATCAAATGGACCTTACATTCACCACATGTTTACTATTCCTTTCTTTACCATCTAACATCTCTCACTTATTGACATATACCTTAAGCTACATTGTCACCTATTATAACATCTTGCAATGTTATGCAACTTAGGTTACATCACCACTCCTTATCACTCGTCACATAGTGATACAAACTTAGGGATAAATCATCACTCCATACTTCATCTCTTCATGGTACATGTTTAATCTATAAGTTCCACACACCTCTCTTTTATATTTCACATATGATCACCACTACACATATACACATTCACCACAAAGGCGTTAGATACAATATACACACTACTCGATGATCTACCGATGATGCACTCTCGTTTATGGTTCATTATTGACTTATGAGGGGAAAACAAAAATTAACCTCATTTAATATATTTCCATCCACTCAGGGGCATGTGGCTCCTATAATTCCATCTTGCATTCCATTTCATCTACAACATATTGCATTGTCTTGGTGAATTTATTCTTGCTTACTAGTGTTTTCAATGATCAATTTACTACACATGTTAGATAGATTTATTATATGTCATCATATATATCATACACACATTCACGTTCACACCTTTGTTTAGTGTGGTTGTAGATACAAGACTCTTACACGCATCATGGATGCTCGCCTTCTACCCTTCCTAAAGCGGTCACTGGGGCATCCACATTCATCTCATCTGGGTGTTATGGTTTCATTTTATACTGACCATATTATATTACTTGATCATACATGCTTTGACATATTGGTTATTACTCTAACATGCTAACGAGTGTTCCATGTGTAGCACTTGTTTTATAGGATTACATGTTTCCATGACTACTTGTTTTCTTATATGCTCTTATTTACTATTGTTTGCGGGCCTTTCCCTATGTTTGGTGTGCACACTTGTCATTTTTTTGCAGCCATGATGGCATTACAAGTCTTGCAACATCGTGAGTGATGCCCCATGTTTGCAGCCCATTTTATACAACTTACTTGACTTTTTGTGTGTTTACATTACATTGCTTGGTATATTTTTCATTGTTTGCATAAATTATACATTGTTTTATAAATGCATGTATTTGGCTAGCCCATTTCTTGTTTTTGCATTCCTTGGTTTCTACCAAGCACTCTCCACCATAACATTGTACATGTGGTTAGCCCTCTTTTGGGGCCATATGGATCCTATTTGCGATATCGCATGCACCCCCAAAGAGGGGGATATCATTTTTGGGTTTCTACATACTAACACAACATATTTACACTTGTTTAGTTTGGTGCACTTTCTACCCTTGGCATTGTGGGTTACATACAACAAGTGGGTTTAGAGAAAACTACAAACCCCATACACAATGGATTTTACATAACATGGTGTTCCTAGTAATTCAATGGAGCAACTACGAGGCTTGGAGGTTACAATGGATGTGCCTCTCTACACTACTCCATCTAATGGTGTCAGATTGCCTAAAAACCCAGAAAGTATAGAGATCTCTATACATGTTTCGCAGATCGAGTTATAGGCTTGGAGGTTACAATGAATGTTCCTCTCTACACTAATTTTTCCATTAGCATCGAATCACCCAAAATACCTAGATAGTACAGGATATCCTTCTATACTCTTTCTTGACATGGATTAGGTGCACATGTTCCATTTACATTTCCATTTACACTTATATTTACATTTTTACATTTACATTAGCATATTTTACATGTGTCTTTTACATAGCATTTTTACACTTACATAAATACATATTTGACTACTTGAGAATTTTCTCCTTGCAGGTCCGACTGTGTGAGAAACAAGGAGTCAAATGGGGGCAACAACAAGTGACAAAAACAAACAAACAAAACCTTCCACAACAACACACATGCTTTACTAACCATGTAGGTACACATTATGGCAGCTACACACGTGTTTTCCTAGGTTCACTCTCATCACTTTTTCTTTGTGTATTTTTCATCTATAGTTTCCATGATTTGTCTAGTCCTTCGACACATTTATACTACACTCTTCATGGACATCAGGCACACATCTCTATCTACTTTATGTTACCGATATTTCTACTCACCAACATAAAGTGGGGGAAAATGTAGTCACAAAATCATGCACTTTAGAAAATTATTTATCTTGGTCTCATACTACTATTTAGAAGGTTTTTAAGAAAATAAAGTACTAATTAACCCCCATTCCTTTGGCGGTAGTAGGAAAACAATTCCAGATTGTAGTGTACCAACACTTTTGTATTGGGTGCTTTGGGATGAAGGATGGAAAATGGAGCCCTTGGTGAAAGCTATCATACACCTTCACAATGCACTATTTCTAGGCATCTATACATAGGTTCTCGAGGCATGCATAGATCGTTGTTTAATTCGATAAGGTGGATTGTGACTACCACACACTGAGGAAGTCTTATGTGTATTTAGGTAAGACTATTTACATTGAAAGAATGATATCATATGACATTAATATGAAGGTTGTAATTTTGTCTATCGGGAAGTTGGGTGTTACCCTTGTATATATATATTTGAAGCCTAAGCTATAAAATGGAAAGTATTTGGAGAATGAGTTCAAACTTCTAGGCCCACCCAAGGGGAAGCATACAATAGGCACCTTAGAAGATGAGGAACCAACCTCGCCTTTGATTGAAGAAGAAGGAGAAGAAGATGAACTACATGAAGATAGTGGTGGTTTAGAGAATAGGGGGCACAAGAAGGCTACTGATGAGAAGGAAAGTGAGCGCATGAATACTCCTCCACTAAAACAAGAAGAGGAGGTATTAGATATATGATCATTGGAGGAAGATATAGAAAATACCGTTGAGGAGAAATAATTCAAAAGGGTGTTCAAAAGAACAAGGGTTTAGGGTACAGGGTCATCACATTCATTAAGAAGGTCACCTCATATTTCATCATAGAAAGTAGAGCCAGAGAAGAAGAGAAGGCGCAAGATAAATCTTAAGGATGGAGAGGAGAATGAGTTAGAAGAAAGCGCACTGTGTACACCAGTGTAACCTGATGATACAAAGGAGCCTCATGATTAGGAAGGGATTAAAGAAATAGAATCAAAAAGGGTGAAGTCCTAGTTCTGGATTCAAGAACATGGGTTCCTAAGGGAAAAATAATAAGGGAGGAGAAAGAAGGTGAATACTATGTGACTCTTACGGTTGGATATATGGATGATACCAGTAAGATCATACACGCATGCTTCCAAAAGTCGTGGAGATGTTGAACACGTGCACATGGAAGAAATTATCATGTTTGATACAAAATCATATGGATTATCCCGACTTCGATTTATGCGAAGAGTCATGTGTTTCTCACGAGAATTAAAAAGGTGCCCCATGTATGACACGTGAATGTCAAGCCAACTATTATGTATGATGAACAAGTAATAAATTCCTTGATGAAGGTATCAGCAGAGGTTGAACACAAAACATAGATAAAGAGGTAACTATCACGGCATTGATGAATGATAACAAGGATAGAGGTGTAGAAATAAAACAACTCAAAGAAAAAAAAGGAAAGGGCCAAGGAAAAAATAGAATCCCTTGATGAGTATGGTGAGGATATTAATGATGATATTCTTAAAGTATGGCCACATCGGAATCTCAAGTTTTAGAAAAAAATCCTTCTATAATGCACTATATATGTACACTTGAAAAAATAGTCATAGATGAAGGGTTCATGCATATGCCTACACCAAAATATCCTACAGAGGAAGTAGTAAGGGATAATGCCACCATTTCCAGCAAGATTTCTAGTTATGAATCCTTGCTACAAGCCTTGAGGGATGAGCTTAAAAGGATGATCAAGCTCGAACATGTGCATAGCCCCGATGCAATAATTAGGAGAAGTAATCTTGATTAAGATAATGAGGTTTAAAAGGTGAGGAAGGATGAGACAATCGAGTAAGTAGATATACTTTCTCTAGTAAAAGAAAATTGTGAAGCCCTCACAAAAGCTGAAGATCCACACAGAGAGTGGATAAATGAGTTGTGAAGCTTATTGTGTAGAAAATGGATTTTATAAAAGGAACAATGTCTAGCATGGTTAATGTTGTCGGGTTGTACAAAATGAAAAAATAAAATAAATCAATATGAACTGGATACCATTATGACATGCATCCAAGATGAGATAGGTGAGGCACCTTGAGTGAATGATAGGAATTGGAAGAGAGAGTTAAAAATGAGTATCCATAATTTATCCTACTTATAGAGGAGTAGAGTGCCGAGTGACACTTAATTTTTATAAAGTACTTTATTATTCCTTTATTCCTTATTCTTTATTCTTGGAGAGATAAGTTGGTTACTCAATGTCGAGGGAAGTAATGTGATTTGTGTGGGATAATGTTGATCAGATGAAATATAGCTCAAGGATATAAGTGTGGAAGGTTTGGGCTTGGAGGAATAGGGTGCATAGGAAAGCGTGAAATTATACCAAAACATGAGCATGTCCATAAACTTTCATAAATAAGACTTAGTCACTTTTCACAGTCAAGGCTATTTTTGGACATGGAGTGAAGAGCACACAAATATATGAAGACTTGTAGTTCACGTAAGGATATTTTGGGTTTTGCATCATTTTGAGCACCATGCAAATTCTTAGTCTAATATTAGGATATATTCTAGGAGTTAAATGCATGCTTTTGTATCATCTTGTAAATGTGCATTTTATTATTATTATATAGCATTCTTTTGAAAGGTGCATGGGGGTGAAGGGAAAGTCCCCATCCCTAAATATATGCATTGATTTGCATGGTTTGGAGAGACTGATAATTGTAGAGCTATGATGTTATTTTTATTCACATGCATAACTCATGATGACATTACTATGATGTATGAAGCTTCTATATTTTGTAATATTTAATATAATGTATCATATTGGCTAGATATTGGTGTTAGATGTAACTAAATATGGTTCTTTTATGGTAAATCTTATTATAATTATTTTTTATTCAATGTTTCATATGGTTTGGATCTATATCTCGTTGATGCGTTGTGGATTATTGTTGGTCCAAAAATCTGTCGCGTGGACAGATCTATGGATAGACGAGCCAAGAGTGTGCAGGGCTTAGCCCCTCTTTGAGACAGCAAAGCGAAACTCGTTTATTGCTATTTCTACTAGCAGGAACCTATGCAAGTCTCACAAATTCTGCCTTCTGGGGTTGGGATCTCATCCCAAAGAGAGTGTTTCAGTGCGAAAAGAAAGGAATGAAAGAGGGAGAAGAGAAAGAACATATCCAAAGGAAGAAAAGAAATGAATTCATAAGCAGAAAGGTCAGAAGATTTATGTTTTCAGTTTGGTAGTAAACAGAGCCAAACCTACTTGCATAAATAAACAAAGCAATACTGATGAGCAAGTGACGGAAAATTAGATATGAATCCAACAGATTAAACGCATACAGATCTAACGTAAGAAAGATCTAATGTATAACACAGCTATTGAGCACAAAGTCTGAATAATTGTATTATCTGTTTCTTCATAAGAAAGCTCAAAGTCTTTCTCTCCTCACTTCTATTTCTATCTAGAAAATGTTCACACCGAATACAACAAGTATTCCCATATTTATAGAAGATGAGGGAGAGAGAAGGCAAAATGGAGCCAACCACTTATTTACAAAGATATTTACAAAATATCTAAAATCATGTTGACTTTGACAACTTGGTGGATGACATCATCCCATGATGCAACATGGATGATGTCATCATTTGTATCAACACATTTTAGACATTTCAAAAAGAAAGTCGGAGAATCGAGAGAAGAAGAAGAAGAAGAAGAAGAAGAAGAAGCTACTCATCATCATCATCCCGCGCCGAAAAGGGGTCGCCTGCTTCGATGTCGCTCAGAGATGATATGTGGAATCGAGTGCGGTATTCCAAAAACTTGCTAATCATCGGCCCAAATTGATCCCGTGATGGATCCTTGTGCCGCTTCACCGATTGCTTCGCAAGTCTCCCACTGCCTATGAGCTTTTCTCGGGATTTTGGAATAATCTTTCCCGCTCGATAAGGAACCCGATGAAGTCCCTACAGCCGCAGAGGTTGTTGATAGATTCAAAGGTCGAATGTGACCTCCGCCCCGTCCCTTCGAGAAGCTATCTCCTTGAAAATCCGGATAGTGTCATCAACCGATCTCAAGGTAAGGGAAGGAGAGAGCAACCCGAGGAGTCATGGCGAGGACAATTTTCTCCATTTGATGCATTGCATCCAGGGCCTCTTCCTTCACCTTGTCTATCCTTTCCAGAATGAATTCCAGCTGATCCATCCGATAGTCCAGAGTGGACATAGTTTTGTTGAGGGCCCTTGGATGGCCGAATACTCCGAACTTGACCAGATCTTCGACTGAACAGTCGAACATTTGTTGGAAGGTCTCGTGCTGGAGTCTAGCATGCTCTAACTCTTCTGATATCGGACCTGCTAATGCTTGGAGTTCCTTATTCGCCTTTCCGATGTTTAGGTATAAACTGATATACTCGGCAATTACTCTTTCACTATCCTGAGGATTTGGCTCCTCCAAGCAGAAACGGCCATACCCTGCTCGCCGATCTTTGAATACTCATTGATCTTCTCCTGACTGAGTAGCTCAGGAGTCTCGGCGGCAGTTGTGGGAGGTGCACTTCCCATCTTCTGTAAGGCTGAAGTGTATTTGTTCTGCTCCTTCAGTAGCCTTTTCTCCTCTTTTGTTTCCTGAAGCTTTTTGCAGAGTGCATCAACTGCGGAAAGAGCTTCCCCCTGGAGACTTTCAGAGGATGTCCCCATTGTGACTTGGGTCACGGTGAAATCTGTCGGAGACAGATCTTCTTTCTCTTTGAGGGGGTCGGGGTATGCTATTTCCATGACTCTCTCACCTGCAGCGCTCTTCGAGAAGCGTGTAACCGGCTTCTGTTTCTTTGCTCCTTTAGCTGGAATGACCGAAAAGTCCATCGGAGCGATGGGGACTTTCCTCTTTTGTTGGCTCAGCTACTGAGAGATCCAAGCTGGTCCTATAGAAGAAGGACCAGAGATAGAGAGGGAGGTAGTAACGGTAGAGGAGGGGAAAAACGTGGAGACACGTGGCGGCGCGGCATTGAAAGAATAGCCAAGAAGTGTCCACAGGAGGAAGGGAAACCGCAATCGCAGTAAGACATAGGAAGGGAAGGGAGCTCGGAGATGAGGGAAGAAATAGAGGAAGACAAATCAGCGAGGAGGAGAAGATGGATGAAGAAGCAAGGGAAAGGGTAGAAGAAGGGGCAGAGGACACGACCAAAGGGGTGGTCGTTTGAGTCACTCGAGGAGGGGAAGGAAGAGAAGAAGAAGGGATAGAAGGGACCTGGGTCAAGTTGTTACGACACCGACATCCTAGGTGGATGGGCGTATAGGACTATCCTCTCACAATTCTTCCTCTAGAGTTATAACTGTTTCGGCTCGAGGGAAGAGGACTTTCAGGGGCTTCTTCCTGAATGGTGCTAGTTTCACCTTCTGTACCTTTGCCTTTCAGCTGCTTCTTGGACCTTAGAGGTGCATTGCCCAATTGGGAAGTTGTGAAATCTACCCCTAGGTAGATTAGTCCGCTCATGCGGCACCAATGCTCGTTCTCCGCATAGTCTCTTTGACCCTCTCCTCAATTGTTTGAGGAGCCTTGTTCCTGTCAATGGCTGGGAAGGGCCAATTGTCCCCATCTGTGTCATTATACACTTTATCTACTTCATCTTCCATAGTCTGGAAGCCTTTGGGGACAATGGCCACTCCGTATTGGATGATTTCCACCAATGCCAAGTGAGAGTGATCCTTTCTTCTGAGTTCCGCCTCATGGAGAACGTCAATGTAAATATCCTCAATTTGAGGGACATGGATCGATCGAGCTTCACTTTTGGCAGGTAGCTTCTTGGGTCGAAGGTAGGCCTGGCCGGGAAGTCATGCTTCAAGTTGAGTAGCTCCACTCGCGAACATTTCCTTCGCCTTATGGTGGGTGAAGCATGTGTATCGGCCCACCGTGAGGGGGAAAGGAGTTCCACCCTTCTTTCTTTTCGAGGCACTTCTCATGGTATGTGACCACCGCCTTGACAGCTTCTAGTAGAATCGCCTTAGGCCCAAAGATACCTTGGTAGCTGGGTTGGCTCTCCCAAAAAGTTGGCAGCCCTCGATAGGTGAACGTGGGAAATTGGGTGAACAGGGCCCCCCATTTCTCTGTGACTGCCACTATGTTTTTGGTCATCCGGCTATGAGTCATGTTTGGCCTCGGTAGGCAGATGACATGATAGAAGAATGCATCGTTAACTTTTGTGAAATGTTGGATGCTATTCTCCAGCCTCAGCTCTGGGTAGTAATCAAATATCTTGGCCTGAGGCCATACTCCACTTCGGTTCAGCCCCGGATAATCCCTTACCGACGCTGCAGGGTAGACTACATAGGAGTTCATATGGAACACACTCTGTTGTGGTGAACTATCAGTAGCCGCCGTAGATGGTGCTGCTTATTATTTCACCCCAGCAAAAGTGCTGATCGGGTAAATTTTTATTCATTGTCTCCAAGTACCTCAGCATCCATTTATGGAAGTAGTGGGCATCGGAAAGCCCGAAGACTCTGCTCAGGAAAGTGATAGTGTCGCTGAGTTCTTCTGAGAAATCACTGCGGTGGATGACCTGGGGCCACCGAGTTACCACCTTCTTGTTCTTCAAGTATACCTCATTCATCAGCTGCATGCATTGGTCTTCGTTGTCTTCCCAGGCCTTGATGCATTCCTTTTGGCTGACGGCCACAAATTTCGGTGATGAGGGATGCCAAGCATTATTTCAAAATGATGGGCAGTGAGGTTTATGATTACCTCAGCCTTGCTATTTTCGACACATCTTGTGTCTTTGTTGTAACATTGGGCAATCACCATCATGAATTCGTTGTTGACGGCAATGACTGACGGGATTCCTCCGGTGAAGTGCAGGGCACTGCCTATCAATTTGTCCATCCATGGACTTCTCAGAACTTCTCGAGTTCTAACCTAGAATTCATCCATGTCAATGTGACCCACCCCGAGTCTCCGACATCCATACCGCACTCACCTATGATTCGGCATCTTGACCCTCTGATATTTGTATTTCATCTCTTCTTCTGTCAGCTTAGCCTTTCCTCTTGGTTTGGTGGGTCTCTTGCTTGACGTAGACATGTGTTCTTTCGAACTCAGTTGCTGATTGATCGCATGAAGAAGAAGTGAGACCCAATCCACAAAAGTTGAATTAGTCATTTGATCTTCCATTGGAATGCTAGCAGAAGAAAGAGTTAGAGATTTTAAGGCTTAGGGCGCAGGGCGCATGAAAATTGCATGTCATGGTGCCAAATGGATAAGGCGCACAGAAAAAGAGTGTTGCAGAGGTTATACTGGCGCCAAAGGCGCATGGCGCACGGATGTAGCAGATTGCATTTTATAGCAGGGTGCATGAAAATTGTGTGTTACATTGGGATTCAATGTGCCCTTTGGCGCATGGATGGATCGTGTAACATGGACTTTTCGTGCACCAAAAGGGTTTACAAAACATCATGTTATCAATCGGGGGTGCGCCATGCCTTTATAGCTTTATACTTGCGCGAATAAGGCTGGTGTTGCATGGAAGTGGGTGCGCCCTTTCGCGCATGGAAACGGGATGTAGCATGGATAAATGGTGCACCAAAGGATTTTAAGGGGGTGCGGGATCGACACTTGAAGCATGCGAAAGAGGCGCGCCATGAGGGCGCATGAGTTCTTGATGCAGCAGGACAAAAGGGTGTGCCATTGGCGCGGGTTTTGCTCATGTAACAGGGCGGGTAGATGCGCCAAAGGGGCGCAACTGTTCTTAGTGTAACAAGGCGCACGGTGCGCCACGTAACTAAACTCATAGCTCAAACCTTTTCTTTCTTTCCTCCATTTCAAAGGTTGCTTGACATATAAGGTTTTATAAAAAGATTTTCAGACCAAGCCTTTTCAAAACAACACTCTTTACCAGCAGATCTGGAAAGAGGGAGGGAAGGGAGGAGGAAAAGTAGAAGAAAATGAGACAGACAGCACAGGGGAGGAGCTAGCTTAATCATAATCTCATTTTAAAACTGGCCAGCAAGCCAAAACACAGACCAATAACACTCAAAGAACCGAAAGCACAAAATGGAGAAGAGGGAGAACCTCTCACCTTGGATATATAGCAAAAGTTTGGAGAGCGGGTCCACTGTGGTGATGAAAATGACTTGAGCAGAGGTCGACAAGTCAGTAATGATCACGTGCTTTGCAAAAGAATGAAAATGACATTGGGTGCGCACGTATATTTATAGAAAAACTAGTCATCAATGTGCCAACCACTTTTGAAATGGCGCATGAAAGTTGCTGTCGACAGGGAAAGCGTGCGCCCTTTGGCGCACCAAAACTTTGTGTTGCAGCGAGATTATGTGTGCCCTTTGGTGCACCGAAAAGTGGAGCAACAAAAGCAATGTCAACAATAAGGCGCATGCGCCTTGGCGCACGCAAAAGAGACTCAACATCCTTTGGTGCACCGAAAGACGTGCTAACATGGAAAACCATGCGCCAAAGGCTTTTAAGTGGGCGCACCAAAACTTTGTGTTGCAAGGCAAATCCATGCGCCCAGCCAAAAAAGGCTCAAAAAGACTAAGTTCGAAAACTAGATTTCCCGGGAAGGGATTTTACAACGTTTCGAACGCGAAGGATCCCTAACGAGGGATCGAAACAAAATTTTCGGTATGGTTATCGGTAAAATTGCCCTTGTCAATTTTACGGGATAACAGCTGGCTCTTTCTGGGGACTATCCCTGAGCGAACTCGGGGGTAGAGAATCCCAGATTTCATGTGCCTATCCATTGGGTACGGAGTCAAAAACAAGGGGGACCGGAGGGAGGACAAAGGAAACACACAACCAACCGAAAGCAAACACACGACGAAAGCAAACACACAACTAAAATATAAACTGTACAAAGAAGAGAGCAAGCTCTACTTCCTGAAGATCTTGAGATGTTGCCCGCTATAGGGAAGCGGGAGTTCAGCTCCATCCAGATATGAGAGATAGAAACTATTCTCTCCATTGAGTTGCTTGATTTTGAAGGGCCCTCTCCACAGGGAATCAAATTTTCCGTGCATGCCCTTTGGCTCTCTTCGCTTGTCCCACAAGAGGACAAGGTCTCCCACTTGAAAATTTCTCTGCTTGGCTTTCTTATCAAAAAGCCTCTTTACTTGATTCTGATGTTCAGTGATCCTGTCGACCACTCTTACTCTCTTTTCTTCAAGTTCCGCAAGATACATGATTCTCTTTTCTAGAGAATTCTGGAAAGTTTCATCTTCTATGGCTCGTGCCAAGCGCAGAGCAGGAAGCTCCGCAGAAATGGGAAGTTCGGCATCAGTGCCATATAACACTTGAAAAGGTGACATGCCGAGAGATCTCTTGGGAGTAATGCGGTCCGCCCACAAAGCGTCGTACAAAGACTTGTGCCACATCCGCTGGTTCTCATCTACTAATTTCCGTATGATGGTCACCAAGTTCTTATTACTAGATTCCGCCTGACCATTTCCCTGAGGGTAATAATCCGAGGCATGCGCTAAAGTTATCCCATATTCATAGCAAAAACTAATAACTTCCCACGAGGAGAAGTTAGAAGCATTATCAGCAACGATTTTGTTTGGAACGCCGAACCTGACAATGATATTTTCTTTGATAAAACTGCAAACCACCTCAGAAGTGGCATGCTTGACGGGTATGGCTTCCACCCACTTAGTGAAGTAATCCATTGCTGTAAGGACATAGCTATGTCCGGCACTCGATTGAGGATTGAGTGCGCCAATAAAATCAATTCCCCATTGCCTGAATGGTTCATTGATAATGACCGGCCTTAGGGGAAGGGCAGCCAACTTGGGCTTGCCGACGAATTGCTGACAGGGTTCACACTTTGCCACCCAGGTAGCCGTATCTTGAAAGAGCGTCGGCCAATAGTACCTGGCTCGAATGATCTTGTGTGCTGTCACGGAAGAAGAAAAATGGCCTCCACAGGCTGAATTGTGAAAACTTTCCAGTAGTTTTACTTGCTGGGGCTTGTCAACACATCGCAGGAAGACACCGTCTATCCCGCGCTTATATAAACCGTCATCCCAGATGACATATTTAGCTGCCCTGAGCTTTATAGTGCGCTTCTCCTTTGCGGTTAGGTGCATTGGGCATTCGCCGTAGGTAAGGAAGAAAGTGATGTCGGAGTACCACTCATCACTAGTTGCAACAAATAAAACTAGAGGCAGAGAATCAGGTTCCTCTAGAGGGCTTTGCTCTTCGTCGGTACAGTCCTCTTTTCCTTTAGGGTTTTCTGAATCTTTGTTTTCAGCCATTAGCTGACACAGGCCCTTGCCCCTTACCAGCTTGGTTGGTTTAATATCCAGGTCATATTCCTGGACCTTTGCGATCCAATTCCCTCTCAAACTTCCTAACTCCTGCTGAGTTAGAATTGATTTCACCGCCGTGTCAGGAACCAGCACCACCGTATGCGAGTTTAGAATGTAATACCTGAAATTCTTCACTGCTTTGACAACGGCAAAGGCATGCTTTTCCAATTGAGTCATCTTCAACTCGTGAGGCTTGAGGGGAGAACTCATGAATGCAATCGGGGATTCAATGTCTTCGGAATTCTTTTGCATTAAGATTGCAGACACAGTATGTTCCGATGCGTAGCTATACATGATGAAGTCCTTGGAGAAGTCGGGACATACCAGGACTGGTGCACGAGCAACAGAAGCTTTTATTTCTTCAAATGACCTTTTCCCTTCTTCACTCCATCTGAAAGTGGGTGATCCTTTCATCATGTTCAGTATGTGGCGAGTCTTTTCGGCAAAGTCAGGAACAAAACGCCTAAGAAAGTTCACCTTTCCGAAGAAAGAATGAACACCAGTCTTGCTTGTAGGCAGAGTAAGGCTCTGAATAGCCTTAACCCTTTCAATATCTATCTTCGTTCCTTCTTTGCTAACCACATGCCCTAGCAACTTCCCTTCCGTGACTCCAAAAACAGACTTTTTGGGATTTAGGGAAATTCCATGTTCTCGGCACCTGGCCAATACTTGCTCCAAGTGATCACAATGATCACTTCGTTGTTTAGAGAACACGGTTAAGTCATCTAGATAAACTACAATGACTTTTCCCATCATACCTTTAAATGCAAAGTCCATGGCCCGTTGAAAAGTAGCACCTGCATTAGTTAGGCCAAAAGGCATCCTGCTGTAGGCAAATGTACCCCAGGGAGTAGTGAATGCTGTTTTGAATTGATCTTCAGGCGAGACTTCAATCTGATTGTAGCCTGAAAAACCATCAAGCATGGACAACATCTCCGATCCAGCCATCGCTTGCGTAACTTGATCCATTATCTAAGAGGGTAGTTGTCTTTCAGCGAAGCTTGATTCAAGTTTCGGAAGTCTACGCATATGCGTATCTCGCCGTTTTTCTTGCGCACTGGCACAATATTTGCTACCCAAGTACTGTGATGGATAGGGAAAATGATTCTGCATCCAACATCTTCTGAATTTCAGCCTGGATGGTACCCGAGATCTTAGGATTATAATGCCTTTGCTTCTGGCGAAAGGCTTTGACATCTTCTTTCAGCGGTATGTCATGCTGAACGTCCTTTGGCTTGAAGGACTTTAGATCGGCATAGGACCATGCCAACACATCCATATATTTCTTCAGCAACTTAACAAATTTCCGCTTCTTCAGGTGTGCAACATTTGCCAATGTTTACAAATTACGGGTGTGCCTCAGAACCTATATTGACTGGTTCTGTCTCTGGGGATGAGTCAGGACCATCTCGCCTCTTCTTTTTCACAAAACGGTCATGCCTGTCAAACAGGCGCTCCAGAGAAACCAGGCCCTTCAGAATTTTATTTCCTTTGAGCTGACATATGCCGTCTTTCTCCTCTTGATTCATGGTTTTGACCGTTGATTGATTCACGGCATGTAGAAGTGGATCCTTCAAAATACAACTCGTCAAAATTTTCTGATTTTTCTAGAAAGGCAATGAGTTGATTATCATCATTGAATACTTGCCAATGCTGAGAGTTGTCCGGCACGCTCGGGCGGAAAACCACCTCAATGGTGTATTTGTCCGTTTTCAAACCCGGGTGTGGGAGCATGAGAGATGCTGAAACGGCCAATGAATCGGCCATGTCATTTTGAGCTCTTGGAATTGCTCCTATTGAAAAAGCATCAAATTCTTCGATGCTGTCCCATACTGCGTTACGGTAGTGCCTGAGCCTCTCATTTTTTACTTGGTAAATCCTTTTGACCTGATTTACAACTAGCTCAGCATCACCTTGTACCTTTAGATTTTTAATTCCTCTTTCCTTCGCAGCTTGCATACCGAGTAACAGAGATTCATACTCAGCAGTATTGTTAGTATTGAAAAACTGCAACTTGAAAGAAAGAGGAATTACCTCCTCTTCGGGAGATATCAGCACGGCTCCGGCGCCACATCCACTAGTCGCAAGAATCGCCATCAAACCGCAAGGTCTAGATCTCATTAAGATCCTTTTCGAACAAAACGCCCTTTGTACCCGCCTCGGTAGACAAAAAGTAGTTCCCATCCCTGATGATTCAAAAAGGATTTGGGCTTTGGGGTCTTCAGAGTTAGTAACCAAGTACTTCTTTTGTGATTCTGGCTCTAATGTCTGCATCACACCTTTGACGGGAATTCTAGCTTTAGACCAGTCCATGTGAATCTCCCCACCAACTTCACTGCAGAAACTCCTTCCCAGCAAAATCCCGTAGGCTGCCGGAATGTCAGCGACAAGGACTGTCATTTTTACTCTTTTATCTGGGAAAGCCGCAAACGCAAATTGCGCGTCTTTGATTTGGCCAACCAACGGAACTTGCTTGGTTTCCAATGAATAACATCTGCCGAATGGTTTGGTAAGAGTGAGGCCCAAAGCATGGGCGACTTTCACCGGCATGACATTATCAAAAGCTCCGGAATCAATTATACAGTTGCTCAACTTATGGCCGTTGATTAGGAGAGAGAGATAGAAAGGTTCTATCTTGCTCGATGCGGATGTGAAGCAACGTTTATGTGGGATTCGTGGAGGAGTGGAAAGGATTCCTTTGGGAAACTGTTTAGATAACAACTTGACTCAATATATTTAGTTAATCTTACAAGTCTGTTCGTCAGGATTTGACCGAAGGTACTCACTTTGACATTTGGATCTTGGTCTTTTTGCATGATCTATTATATCGAATGCGGCCAAGGGTTGCGTTGGTGAGGGAATGAGTCCTTCATTTCGCGATGGTGGAACAGGGTTACTGATCTTGATAGGAATATGAGGGGGCTGATTCGGAGGAGAGATGGGTGGAAAAGACTTCTTTGCAAAAGACTTAACAGGGAATTGAGTAGGAAGAGGATTACCTCTTCTAGCAATGGTTGGAGGCACGTTTGATATGACCTTCTCCTTCTGCACATGGGCAGCAACTTCCACTTCCTTTCCTTGCGAGCGGGTAAAAACAGCGTAGGATTGTCCACTTGCATAGCCCTGAGTACTCTCTTCTTCATCAGATTCATCCTCATCAAATTCCATGTATCCAATAGTAGAGTCGCCAGTCGGCTCACCGACATCTTGATCATCTTCACCTTGAGGTGAAGGTTCTTCATAGTACTGCTCTTCCTCTTCAATTTCGGCCAAAGCATTGACCGGAGGAGCTTCAAGTGCCAACCGTGGAGCAGTTGCAGGTAGACGCGGTCTTTGTGAAACATTGTTGGGAACGAAACTCCTTCGTGGAACGTCTCGGTATGAAGAACTAGGAGCCTGGGCCAACTGCTTTTTCAATGCGAGCAGATCATTCGCCATCTTTTGGAATGCCGGATCGATGAAGTAAAGCAGTGAGGGATCCAAGATTTGGACTTTGATGATTCCTTTTTCAACTCGCCAGATATTATCAAATTGTCTTCTATCCGAATGGCAGCAGCCTGAGCGAGTGTGGCAGGGTAGCTACTCGCTCTTGAAGGAGCAAGAAGCTGACTTTTGAGCTCATGGCGTTCACGAAGAAACACTTCTGATTCTCCGGTGTTGGAAGCATGGCAGTAGGGACACGGTTGATTAATGCATTGAACCGGGTGACGAAATCATGCATAGTCTCATTGGCTTCTTTCTTCAGGTGAGTGATCCATGATAACAACGCAAATGCATCTTCTGAAGGCTTGTATCTGTCTTCAAAAGCTTCCCGCAAGGTTGCCCAACTGGTGATAGATGCGGCCGGCAAATGCTGAAACCATTCGGCTGCGGGCCCTTGTAGAGTTTCCAGAAAAAGGTGAACCGACACATCTTCGTGAGTCACGTCCAAAATACTGCATGACATAATGAAAGCAGATATGTGGGAATCCGTGCTTTGATTTCCGCTCCCATCGAATTTAGGAAAATTCTTTCGGTTTCCGTGAGGGAGCCCGTGAACTGGATGTGGCAGTGCGAGAGGACCCATAGCATTTCCCCATGGTACCGCCATTTGAAAAATGGAAAAAGCACACGAGCTGGGAGGGCGGTTCCACTGAGTAGCAAGGCACTACAAAGGGATGTAGATGCTCCTTGTAAAAGACCTTTTCTTCGTGGGGCTGAGACACTCCTGGATGACCGGCTAGTCGAGCTTAGTGCTGAAAAACGTGCTTTGGTGTTACGTTGAAATTGTGCCTTTGAAGCAGATCGAAAGTGGGATCAAATTTTCCATGGGCTCTCCCGTCTGCGCGTAAAGGTTCACTTCGCACAACAGTACCTTCCAGATCCGTGATGTTATGGTGCAGATTTAAACTTTATTTTTGGGTGTACTTGCTGATTTTCTGGTTTTTTTGTCAAAACCAGCAAAGATGCACTTTTCTAGATATTTAAAACTATCCTCTTCAAAAACCGATCATGTTAATGACAAATAGAAATGAGGATAAGATGGCAGGAAGAATAGCAGCTGATTTTCAGATCTGATTTTTACTTTTTCAGAGGGTTTTAAACTTTTTTAGAAAACAGTCAAAAACTCGATCTACGAAAAATGCTAATTTGATAAAAACTCAAATAACTAAAGATCTCAGAATTATGCCCGATGTATGGATCTCAGAAGAAAATTTTCAATTTCGGGCACTTTTGCAAATTTTTGGATTTTCAACAAAAAGTTCAGATTTACAAACTGGCAGTGATTTTATTATTTTTCTGATTTTATATTATACCACCACCATAGATCTGACAGATCTATCCATTCCCCAGCAGAGTCGCCAAAAACTGTTGGTCCGAAAATCTGTCGCGTGGACAGATCTATGGATAGACGAGCCAAGAGTGTGGTGGCTTAGCCCTCTTTGAGACAAAGAAAGTGAAACTCGGTTTATTGCTATTTCTACTAGCAGAACCTATGCAAGTCTCATAGATTCTACCTTTGGGGTTGGGATCTCATCCCAAAGAGAGTGTTTCAGGCTGCGAAAAGAAAGGAATGAAAGAGGGAGAAGAGAAAGAACAGATCCAAAGGAAGAAAAGAAATGAATTCCAAAGCAGAAAGGTCAGAAGATTTATGTTTTCAGTTTGGTAGTAAACAGAGCCAAACCTACTTGCATAAATAAACAAAGCAATACTGATGAGCAAGTGACGGAAAATTAGATATGAATCCAACAGATTAAACACATACAGATCTAACGTAAGAAAGATCTAATGTATAACACAGCTATTGAGCACAAAGTCTGAATAATTGTATTACTGTTCTCTTCTGTTACAAGAAAGCTCAAAGTCTTTCTCTCCTCACTTCTATTTCTATCTAGAAAATGTTCACACTGAATACAACAAGTATTCCCATATTTATAGAAGATGAGGGAGAGAGAAGGAAAAATGGAGCCAACCACTTATTTACAAAGATATTTACAAAATATCTAAAAATCATGTTGACTTTGACAACTTGGTGGATGACATCATCCCATGATGCAACATGGATGATGTCATCATTTGTATCAACACATTTTAGACATTTCAAAAAGAAAGTCGGAGAATAGAGAGAAGAAGAAGAAGAAGAAGAAGAAGAAGAAGAAGAAGAAGCTACTCATCATCATCATCCTGCGGCCGAAAAGGGGTTGCCTGTTTCTGATGCTGCTCAGGAGATGATATGTGGAACTGAGCGCGGTATTCCAAAAACTTGCTAATCATCAGCCCAAATTGATCGTCGTGTGATGGATCCTGTGCCGCTTCACCGATTGCTTCGCAAGTCTCCCGATCGCCTATGAGCTTTTCTAGGATTTTGGAATAATCTTTCCCTGCCTCGATAAGGAACCCGATGAAGTCCCTACAGCCAAGAGGTTGTTGATAGATTCAGTGTCGAATGTGACCTCTGGCCCTGTCCCTTGAGAAGCTATCTCCTTGAAAATCCGGATAGTGTCATCAGCTGATCTCAAGGTAAGGGAAGGAGAGAGCAACCCTGGAGTCATGGCGAGGACAATTTTCTCCATTTGATGCATTGCATCCAGGGCCTCTTCCTTCACCTTGTCTATCTTTTCCAGAACGAATTCCAGCTGATCCATCCGATAGTCCAGAGTGGACATAGTTTTGTTGAGGGCCCTTGGATGGCCGAATACTCCGAACTTGACCAGATCTTCGACTGAACAGTCGAACATTTGTTGGAAGGTCTCGTGCTGGAGTCTAGCATGCTCTAACTCTTCTGATATCGGACCCGCTAATGCTTGGAGTTCCTTATTCACCTTTCCGATGTTTAGGTATAAACTGATATACTCGGCGATTACTCTTTCACTATCCTTGAGGATTTGGCTCCTCCAAGCAGAAACGGCCATACCCTGCTCGCCGATCTTTGAATACTCATTGATCTTCTCCTGACTGAGCAGCTCAGGAGTCTCGGCGGCAGTTGTGGGAGGTGCACTTCCCATCTTCTGTAAGGCTTGAAGCAGGTATTTGTTCTGCTCCTTCAGTAGCCTTTTCTCCTCTTTTGTTTCCTGAAGCTTTTTGCAGAGTGCATCAACTGCGGAAAGAGCTTCCCCCTGGAGACTTTCAGAGGATGTCCCCATTGTGACTTGGGTCACGGTGAAATCTGTCGGAGACAGATCTTCTTTCTCTTTGAGGGGGTCGGGGTACGCTATTTCCATGACTCTCTCACCACGCGCTCTTCAAGAAGTGTGTAACCAGCTCGCTTCTTTGCTCCTTTAGCTGGAATGACCGAAAAGTCCATCGGAGCGATGGGGACTTTCCTCTTTTGTTGGCTCAGCTGCTGAGAGATCCAAGCTGGTCCTATAGAAGAAGGACCAGAGACAGAGAGGGAGGCAGTAACGGTAGAGGAGGGGAAAAACGTGGAGACACGCGGCGGCGGCATTGAAAGAATAGCCGAAGAAGTGTCCACGGGAGGAAGGGAAACCGCAACTGCAGAAGACATAGGAAGGGAAGGGAGCTCGGAGATGAGGGAAGAAATAGAGGAAGACAAATCAGCGAGGGAGGAGAAGATGGATGAAGAAGCAGGGGAAAGGGTAGAAGAAGGGGCAGAGGACACGACCAAAGGGGTGGTTGTTTGAGTCACTCGAGGAGGGGAAGGAAGAGAAGAAGAAGGGATAGAAGGGACCTCTGAAGTTGTAGCGACGCCGACATCCTGGGTGGATGGGCGTATAGGACTATCCTCTGACAATTCTTCCTCAAGAGTTATAACTCGTCTCGGCTCGAGGGAAGAGGACTTTTCAGGGCTTCTTCCTGAATGGTGCTAGTTTCACCTTCTGCACCTTTGCCTTTCAGCTGCTTCTTGGACCTTGGAGGTGCATTGCCCAACGGGGAAGTTGTGAAATCTACCCCTAGGTAGATTAGTCCGTTCATGCGGCACCAATGCTCTATTCTCCGCATAGTCTCTTTGACCCTCTCCTCAATTGTTTGAGGAGCCTTGTTCCTGTCAATGGCTGGGAAGGGCCAATTGTCCCCATCTGTGTCATTATACACTTTATCTACTTCATCTTCCATAGTCTAGAATCCTTTGGGGACAATGGCCACTCCGTATTGGATGATTTCCGCCAATGCCAAGCGAGAGTGATCCTTTCTTCTGAGTTCCGCCTCATGGAGAATGTCAATGTAAATATCCTCAATTTGAGGGACATGGATCAGATTGAGCTTCGCTTTTGGCAGCAGCTTCTGGGTCGAAGGTAGGCCTGGCCGGGAAGTCATGCTTCAAGTTGAGTAGCTCCACTCCGCGAACATTTCCTTCGCCTTATGGTGGGTGAAGCATGTGTATCAGCCCACTATGAGGGGGAAAGGAGTTCCACCCTTCTTTCTTTTGAGGCACTTCTCATGGTATGTGACCACCGCCTTGACAGCTCTAGTAGAATCAACTTTAGCCCAAGATACCTTGGTAGCTCGGTTGGCTCTCCCAAAAAGTTGGCAGCCCTCGATAGGTGAATGTGGGAAATTGGGTGAACAGGCCCCCATTTCTCTCGTGGATCGCCACTATGTTTTTGGTCGTCCGGCTATGATTCATGTTTGGCCTCAAAGAGAGGCAGATGACATGATATAAGAATGCATCGTTAACTTTTGTGAAATGTTGGATGCTATTCTCCACCCTCGGCTACTGGGTAGTAATCAAATATCTTGGCCTAAGGCCATACTCCACTTCGGTTCAGCCCGGATAATCCCTCGCGACGCCGCAGCCAGACTACATAGGAGTTCATATGGAACACTCTGTTGTCAGGCAAACTGTTGTCAGCCGCTTAGAGATGGTGTCGCTATTATTTCACCCCAAAGAAAAGTGCTGATTGGGTAAATTTTTATTCATTGTCTCCAAGTACCTTAGCATCCATTTATGGAAGTAGTGGGCGCTGGAAAGCCCAAGACTCGCTCAGAAAGTGATAGTGTCGCTGAGTTCTTCGAGAAATCACTGCGGTGGATGACCCGGGGCACCGACTTACCACCTTCTTGTTCTTCAAGTATACCTCATTCATCACCGCATGCATTGGTCTTCGTTGTCTTCCTGTGCCTTGATGCATTCCTTTTTGGCCGATGGCCACAAAGTTCCTGGTGATGAGGGATGTCGAGCATTATTTTGAAATGATGGGAAGTGAGGTTTATGATTACCTCGCCCTTGCTATTTTCGACACATCTTGTGTCTTTGTTGTAACATTGGGCAATCACCATCATGAATTCGTTGTTGACGGCACTGACGGGGATTCCTCCGGCGAAGTGCAGGGCACTGCCTATCAATTTGTCCATCCATGGACTTCTTGTAACCTTCTGAGTTCTAACCCAGAATTCATCCATGTCAATGTGACCCAATTCTGAGTCTCTGACATCCATACTGCACTCAGCCTGTGATTCGGGCATCCTGACCCTCTGATATTTGTATTTCATCTCTTCTTCTGTCAGCTTAGCCTTTCCTCTTGGTTTGGTGGGTCTCTTGCTTGACGTAGACATGTGTTCTTTCGAACTCAGTTGCTGATCTGCATGAAGAAGAAGTGAGACCCAATCCACAAAAGTTGAATTAGTCATTTGATCTTCCATTGGAATGCTAGCAGAAGAAAGAGTTAGAGATTTTAAGGCTTAGGGCGCAGGGCGCATGAAAATTGCATGTTGCAGGCCAAATGGATAAGGCGCACAGAAAAAGAGTGTTGCAGAGGTTATACTGGCGCCAAAGGCGCATGGCGCATGGATGTAGCAGATTGCATTTTATAGCAGGGCGCATGAAAATTGTGTGTTACATTGGGATTCGGTGCGCCCTTTGGCGCATGGATGGATCGTGTAACATGGACTTTTCATGCACCAAAAGGGTTTACAAAACATCATGTTACTGCAATCGGGGGTGCGCCCATGCTTTATAGCTTTATACTTGCGCGAATAAGGCTAGTGTTGCATGGAAGCTGGGTGCGCCCTTTGGCGCATGGAAACGGGATGTAACATGGATAAATGGTGTGCCAAAGGCTTTTAAGGGGGCGTGGATCGACACTTGTAGCATGCGAGAAAGGCGCGCCTTGAGGGCGCATGAGTTCTAGATGCAGCATGACAAATGGGTGCACCATTGGCACGGGTTTAGATCATGTAACAGGGTGGGTAGATGTGCCAAAGGGGCGCAACTATTTTTAGTGTAACAAGGTGCGCCAAAGGCACCACGTAACTAAACTCATAGCTCAAACCTTTTCTTTCTTTCCTCCATTTCAAAGGTTGCTTGGACATATAAGGTTTCATAAAAATATTTTCAGACCAAGCCTTTTCAAAACAACACTCTTTACCAGCAGATCTGGAAAGAGGGAGGGAAGGGAGGAGGAAAAGAAGAAGAAAATGAGACAGGACAACACAGGGGAGGAGCTAGCTTAATCATAATCTCATTTAAAACCGGCCAACAAGCCAAAACACAGACCAAGAACACTCAAAGAACCGAAAGCACAAAACGGAGAAGAGGGAGAACCTCTCACCTTGGATATATAGCAAAAGTTTGGAGAGCGGGTCCACAGGGCGATGAAAACGACGGAGCAGAGGCTGACAAGTCCAGAACGATCACGTGCTTTGCAAAAGAATGAAAATGACATTGGGCGCGCACGTATATTTATAGAAAAACTGGTCATCAATGCGCCAACCACTTTTGAAATGGCGCATGAAAGTTGCTGTCGACAGGGGAAAGCGTGCGCCCTTTGGCGCACCAAAACTTTGTGTTGCAGCGAGATTATGTGCGCCCTTTGGCGCACCGAAAAGTGGAGCAACAAAAGCAATGTCAACAATAAGGCGCATGCGCCTTGGCGCACGCAAAAGAGACTCAACATCCTTTGGCGCACCGAAAGACGTGCTAACATGGAAAACCATGCGCCAAAGGCTTTTAAGTGGGCGCACCAAAACTTTGTGTTGCAAGGCAAATCCATGCGCCCAGCCAAAAAAGGCTCAAAAAGACTAAGTTCGAAAACTAGATTTCCCGGGAAGGGATTTTACAACGTTTCGAACGTGAAGGATCCCTAACGAGGGATCGAAACAAAATTTTTGGTATGGTTATCGGTAAAATTTCCCTTGTCAATTTTACGGGATAAAAATTATCTAGTATTTGTTATAAATCAAGACATATACATATGCAATCACACTAACATTCTAGAAAAACAAATCTAAAGAGGGACCGGGTACCCTTGTGCACTTCAGTGAGTTCTCATTTCAAGTTGAGTGATGTGCTAGCGCACCTTGGGTTATTTGAATTTATTTCTAGTCTACATCACATGGCATGCACACACACACACACCGTAACTACATCCAAGTCCAAAATGGAGTGCAGCTCTTAGTTTAGTAAGCCCACTATTATGGCATCTAAGGTCAGTTTGACCCATTCATTTGCATCTTTATTTTTAGGGATTTGATACTTCTTTCTCTTTTGCAGGTCTTCAAACATCATATTGTTTCATTTGGTACATTTGGCATAGTTAAGAGAATCTAGTGTGACAAGTAGTGAAGTTTATAGACTATCTTTTGGCCCTAAAAAGAACAACTACATATATTTTACAAATACCAAAGCACCTATTTTAGTAAACCAGAAACCTCGTGGCTCTCTAGTACCTTCTTGGGCACCACAGTCTATTCATATCCTCCAAATCCACCCTTTTCAAGACCTCTCGTGCAATCATTATTGCTCCTGGAATTTATTGTCACACACCGTGACACTCTGTGACATCCACATGCGATCAACTCGAGTTCTTTCCTCACTTTACTCTTGCATATTATGGTTTTATTTCTATTATTTTAATTATTTATCTAATTTTCATTGCTTTAGAGTATTTATTTACAGCATTTATTGTCCTCCTAGATTAGATTAACTATCATTATACTTTCCCCTAGTTAGTTAATTTTAGTTAATCGAGATCATTTCAAGAGTCCTAACCACGTTCCATGTTTATCCATTTCAGCATCATTTCGTGGTTGATCCTTGTTCAAGTTGTTTGAATCTTTTGATCTCTTTTCATTCACATATTCACTCTCTGTCTTTGGATGAACATCCCAAAGTGATATAATTAATTCAATTTTGAATACATTCCAAATGTTCTTGCTGCAAATGACTCTCCTCAATGTGAGTTGGCTCAATATTTTCCTACCACCTTCCACCATGATGAAGGTGTTGTTCTCAAACCTGTAATATGTTGGGAGTTCTAATAAATTTTCTCCTTTTGTATTCACGAGCTTCCTCTGGCATTGTGAAAGAATAATACATGTTTTCTCTCTCACACTCATTATTAAGGAAGTTATCTAGCCTATCTAACTACTTAATCTCCACATTGATACTTGGTTTATCAAAATAAGGTGCCCTCACCTATTCACACATGTATCACCATAGCTCAAGTCGATATTTCAAGGCTAAGATGTGGATCTTCTATTTCTTCTACTGATTTTAAAATATCTTGCATGGATGGCTCTTCTAAATTCAACATAGATTCATCTTTGTTTTCAAAAGAGTTTCTTTATTGTGACTCAAAGGAGTGGTAAAAATTTTGATCCGTACATTTCCATGAGTCATTTGAAGTGACTCCATTTTCTTCTTCTCTCGATTTTTGTTCCCAAGGCTCTCCTTCATGCAGCTATAGATAATTCTCGACTTATGAACCCTTTCGAAAAGGAGAAGAGGTCCATGCTTTGTAGAAATGACACACCTTTAAGCTCAAAATCCATATCATCCTCATGATAATCATCCTGATCCTCAGTTTTGGGAATGAAATTTTCCTCCTCCATATGTTCATACATGATTGAATAGGGAAGAGGCTTTAATTCCTCAACTATCTCTTCTTCTTCACTTATCTCCATCTCATCATTAATTAAAAATCAAATTTTAAAAATATATTAATCATGAACACCTTGAACTCATCATTTTGTATTTCTTCATCATTAGTGGAGTCTTCAGAAAGCATCAAATCATCCATTATGTAGCTAGGATTTTCCTCTATTGAATATGTTACTCCTCCGATGAGTTGTCTTTCATGCCAAAAAAAATCTTTTATCTCATCCTCCATAAGAAAAATTTCCTCTTCTTCTTTCATGGTGAGGAAAGGAAAATTTTCATCTCTCTTCGATGTGAGGAAATAGTTTCCTATCCCACTACCTTGAAACAAAATGTTCACCCTTGGATGATTTGATTTTTATACTGTGTATTTCATTTTATGTCTGGAAACAATTTCTTCATCTCCCCTTTCATAGGTATGGTTACAGAGGATTAATCTATCTTAATTTCTCCACCCAAATCCCTACGGAAGATCCTACTTGAAAACATGTTGAATGATGCTAGAATGTTGACTACTAAGATAGTGAGCAAAATTTTCTTCTCTAGGAAGTTAACCAAAGCAACTTGAGCATCCTTTATTCTACCTACCAACAACACTTATTTAGATTCCATGGAATAACAAGAGTCATTTTCATGTGTCAAGGTATGTCTAAGGGAATTTATGTGGGCATCACATAGTCGAGGCTCTAGTATCTATTATACGTTCTTTAGTTAGTATCCTTTGACAAAGAGAGATAAGTAGAAGGGTTCTACCTTGTTGGTTTTGGAGGCACTAAGGGCTAACATGTTTTGTGAAGGTGGCGTGGATGGTGCAGGGAGTAGGCATTTAGAATTTGAGCTTGAAACTTTAGCACTACCACCATAGAATACATTGACCAACCTATCAAATTGAGTAGATTGTGTTTCCAAATACTCCATTTCTGTGATCAAAACCTTGACTTTACTTGAGTAGTATACCTAATAAAATGGGACCATGGGGGATGAATTTGAGGTTTTGGGGGTGATGGAATATTTACATGGTGAAGGTGTGGTTACCTTGGGAGTTTTATTTTCTTTAACAGGTGTGGTAACTAGTTTAGAAGAGGATGGGGAAGCATACTTTGGTGCTACTTTAGATGATTTTATAGGAGTAAAATTTGAAGAAGAATTATTCTTAGAAACTTTAGAACTAGGGGGACTAGAAGACTTACTTGACATGGCAGTGGGATTCTTGCTAACTAGTGGGTCTGGTTTTTCTTTAGCTAATTCCATTGATGGTGGTAGTGGTGACCCTCTGTCTGATGATATTATTTTGTGGAATTTCAATGGGAGGATCTTCTTTCTTATTATTCATTGTAATTGTTGAAGATGAAGCTAATTTCTTTGATTGATCCTACGTGAACACCACACACAAGAATATTGGAGCTTCTTCATCATCATCATCTTCATCTCCTTCAACATACTCAATAAGGCCATTTTGAGTCTCACCATTAACCTCTTTAACCTCAAGGTAGTCTCCATCATCACCTTCTTCTTCTTATTTTGGTTCATCAATGTCACATGTAGCATTGACCGGAAGTGCTTCGAGAGAAATCCTATGGGGAGGTGAGGTGATTCTCATAAGGTTAGGGGATTAGGATCCTTTGGATAATTCCACATGGTGATTTGAAACGTATGTTTCTTCATGGAAACCATGTTGTTGGCCATCTTCTAGATCATAGGATCGGTGAGAGTTGAGATTAAACTTTGGCCTTTATGTTTTCCATTAGGACCTTTCACTTTTCTAGACAATATCAAATCATCTTTAGTCTCTATTACATAATCTTGTGCTTCTTTGAGATCTCTAGGTTGGGATCTCTTGAGGAAGAAACCAACTTCTAGTGGTAGAGCACTAATGAAGAACCTTTTCAAGTTATATTTCAGAGGCATGATGTCTTCTGAGGATTCTTCGATTATCCTACCATATTTTGTAATGAAATATCTCATTGATTTAGAATCTTCTTTCTTCATTTGTACCAATTGGACCAAGAGGTATTGACAATCTTGAGTAATTTTTAACCTTTTCTCAAATGCTTGTTATGTCTTCCTAGCAAGTAATCGAATTTGAGGGCAACATATAGAACCATTTGACAAATTTATCCTGTATCATTTCTAAAAATAGTTTAATGAACACATCCTCGTGTTCTATGCCAAATACACCATAAGTAGTGATGAATGCTGCTACATGTTCCTTAGGAAGTTAAGAACCATCTCCTCTAAATATTGGGAAGTTTTTTCTCAAGCCTTTTGGTAGCTTGTGGAGTGGTTGAGGAAGAGAAAGTGGGCTAGTGTTTCCACTCCATGGTACATTTGACTTGCATTCTTCATGATCAATATCTACCATTCTGTTTATGATTCGAGTTTCCAACCTTTCTAATGTTGTAGCCTCAATGGTTGCTCTTGCAGCCTACTTCAAATTGATCTCTTTCAATATCTTCAATTTGAGCTCTTATCTCCGCTTCACTCTTCCTTTTCTTTCTTTATTTTCCTCTTCGATATCTACATTGGTGAAATATTTGATATTCTCTTTGATGTATGGAAAATCAACATCCAATGGATTGATGACTGTTGGAATTTCATGTGGAATGTTAGCTTGATAAAGTGGACACCTTGGATTTCTAAGAATCTCTTATCTTCTTTGGAGTTCTTTAAAGATAACATCAATTTTTCCTCCTTGTCTTTTTTACCAAGTGTACCTTCTATCCACTAGCTTGAAAATCTATGCACTTCTCTACAGAGCTTAAATTTATCTTTATCTTTTTATTTCAGTAGCACATTCTTCTTCAAGGTCCAATACTCTTGTGGTGATGAAGTATGGAGTGAAACTTAGTCAGCTGTGTAAGATGGCTTCCCTCAAGTAACAAGTGATGGCTTCTTAGATATGAAATAGTATCTTAGGTTATTTAATAGGAGGGTTTCCTGGAATAGCCATAATTTGTAGACATAAGGCTTGGGTGAATTTTAAAATTGCAGAAATTTTATTTTTTTAATTTTTTGTTAATTTTCTTGGCCTTTTGGTTGTATTTGGGTATAGACTCGTTAAATCTTCCCCACGGTGGGTGCCAAAAATTATTTACGAGAAAAATTGTTAGGTGGAAAAATTTGTGGGTTTCTTACCAATACTCCAAAATCAAAGTCCCTCTACTTAGACAATGTAACTTCCGTATTTTCATGCACTTGAAAAAGTGGATTTTTCTAGTATCCTTATGATCGGGGAACCAACGGGGGCACTCCACTGAACCTACAAAAAGATAGCAATTTCTTACTAGAGAAAAATTTGACTCAAAGTAGTAATTGGAGTGAGAATAAAAGTTAGGTTAACTAATGTTGCAGGTAGAAACTCATATTCCTACACACACTAGTTATAAATTTCCACACATGCATTTATGAGAAGAAACAACCAAACTTCCATGCTATTGGCTAGAGGAAACCGTGCATACAAAGATGCACACATTCATATTCCTTAGAAAACATAAACTTATTCCTTACTTAGCATTTCAATTAAAGTTGTACAAAGTAGGGAAAAGGAGGAAACATATGCAAGAGGAGGATAGAAGAAAATGGCTATCTCCTTTGTTCTCTCTAAGTACAATGTACTCTTGAGTTTAAAAATTGATCACTAACTAAGAAGAAGCCAAATGAGGGGCTCATTACAATTTATAGAAGATAGATGCCTCTTTATCTTCCTAATGAGACTTCATATGCATTTTTCTAACGTTAGACTCTTGATATTTCTATGAAAATATTAAGTCCCTTTTAAAAAAATTAAGGTGACTTAATTTACATTATGTTTCTAAAGTTGTTTTTTTGAATAACTTAAAGGCATATCAAAAAGTGCAAACCCCAACGAAGGATTAGAAAATTTGAAGAGAGAAAGTTGGGGGGAGGAAGAGAGGAGAGAGAGAAGGAAGAAGAGAGGGGGAAGAATGATGTTGATGATGAAAGACCTACCTCCGATGAATTCCATAGTTCCTTCCAGATGGCTTGATGGAATGTCCCAATGTGATGATCTTTAAATCCTTGAACTATTTGCATCCCGAGAAGATCCTTTGGATGGTTCAAGGACACCTTGAGTTAAGTGTTCAAAAAAAATTGTTAAATGACTTCACTGATGACCACAAACACGACTCATTAAAATCCTTTCCAAAGAGATAGGAGCTCAAAACCGATCATGTCAAGTTGAATGAACATATTTCATGATGAATGCAAATTCCACCCTTTACATGTTATACCTGCGTCCAAACCATGAAAGGAGTTTCAAAATACATTGTCAAGTTCCCTAAGATGGATCTCAAATGCCCTATGATAAATTCCTATAATTATCCCAAATGATGATATTGACCCGAATGATCATCCCTCTATGTCCCATTGTGCCAAAATTCCCTTTGAGTGTGACTTACCATTAATAGCAAGTTCCTAGATGGGATACTTACTATTTTTGGTAAGAGGTGATTTTTCCTCTTCTTGACCATCCTGATGTGATAAAATTCTTAATTCACTCCTATGCACACCGCCTTCATTGGACCATTTATTGGGGTGACTTAGTATTTTTAGTATGCACCCATATAGGGAACTTACTATTTTTAGTAAGAATTCATTTTCACTATTTTCTTCTCTAGAAAATCATTCTGACTTCTAGGTTATCTTGGATGCACACTATCTTTGCCATAACCACTTTTGATGATGACTTTCCAAACATAGCAAGTTTGTATAGGAAAACTTAATATTTTTAGAAAGTGTAATTCTAGTGTTCTTCTTGTAAAGGAAAAAATATTTTGGAATCGGATCATCTTTGTGATATTATCCTCCGAATTTCACTTGATTTTGCCCACCAGAAAGCTTGAAAATAAAAAAGAAATTTTCACCTAGTAGTGGCTTCGGGCACGAAGCTGTCATGGCTGCCATTAATGGAGCTCAAAATTCATAGGTATAGTTTTTTCCTCTAATCATGATGAAATTAAATCCATTTTGATATTTTTTTCATTTGGAGTCCATGTGCAAGTTTTTAGGTTGTTTGAATGTTAGATTGGTGAAAAATCAAACGAATGACAAGTAGCGCACCAAAATATTTTTTTATTGTAAAAAATAATTTGGAGCATCATTTGAACCTCTATCTATTAAATTATAATGGCCTTCAAAATGAGTTTTGAAAAAAATTCATCTCAATCCATTGAACGGTTCAAAAGATATGAATGAATCTTCGTCTAGTGACTTCAGGGGGTTTCTTCGAAAAAACTTTGTTTCTTCACCATTTTTCATTCTTTCTCGTTCTTCATTTTTTCAATCCGTTATTTTTCTGATATCTCTATATTTTTATGTGATGGCACTTTCATGGAGCTGGTCAAGTGTAGTAATGGAGGTTGGAATGTCTAGAAGAAATTCGCCAGAGCTCCGACAGGGTATGGAGGTGTGGGGGATGAAATGGAGTGAAAATGACTAAGTCTTGGTATATATTCATCCAAAATGAGAAAGAATGAGGTATGGGAAAAAAATTTCCCTTATATCCCTCTTATAAATGGATTAAAGGGACATGAAATTCCCCATCGTGCTTAATTATGACACATGGCGAGATTTGATTGGATGTGCACTTTAGTAAGGGAGCTTAAGTGAAGCACATGGGGCTGATTTTCAGGTGTATGGAGAACCAGAAGGCATAGATGGGACTGGGGACATTATTGTTTCCCTTTTATAAAGGGATGAAAGAGACATCAATTTCTTCTTCATGCTTGGTCATGCGGCAGTTGCCGATCATCCATGCATGGAGAGGTAAGGCTCAAACTAGCTCCTAGGGGCTTAACTGCAATGCAGGAGGTCATATTGGTGTTATGGGGGATAAAAGGGGCTGTGAGAATTTTTTTCCATTATTTTCATTTTTTAAATCTATGAATGGGACATGAAATCCTTCCAGGCTCCTGGTGCTAACACATGTCCACCTGAAAAATTATTAATTGTGAGAACTCTTACCTTATGCCCAACTTTCAACAACAATATCTTGAGCTCCCGAGTGAGTTTTGAGGTGAAATTTTATATGAAATTTATTGTAAACCACCATATGATTAGAATTGTGATATTTCAAAGATCCAGTTATTACTTAATCACCTCTAAATGACCCCTTATATCTTTGGAATGCCATTTGCGCACTGAGAAGGATGAATTACGTAGGGAAGTGCATGATGTTTCGTGATGTATCATTTTCTTCACCATTTACAACATGTAAAATAACTTCCATAGGTTATTTCCTTAAATTTTCTTAAATTTCAAGCACTCCTTCATGGTGTTTTCTCCTTTAGGCCCGAAAACCATTTTTTCTTAATGGGCTTCAAAACCTTTGAAACTTTCCAAAATATCACAAAACCTCTTTCTAGATGTTATTCAGAACTTGAATTAATCTCTATTTTGATTTTTTATCCTTGGTTCCACTCTAGGGTGGTGCATTAGTCCCAGGAAGGCCAGTGGTAGCCCTTCCTAAAACTGCTCAAAATTGGCATTCTCCAAAAGCTCCTAAAATCACCTAGGGGGATTGGATGGAAATCCAATTTAGGACCATTACATAGACTAAGTAAGTCTTGGTGTTAAGAATGGGTAGACCTAGGGTGTCTTGGAAAGGTAAAACTTGAAAGTTTTGACACAGGGTCTGTTGTCATGCTTGAAAATTAGAAATGTTGTTGTTGCACATTTGGATGACAATAGGGGTGATACACCGAGAGAAGGGGTTTTGAACAATAGTATGCATGAGAATGAAAACAAGAAAAATTAAAAGGTTTTTCAAGCACCACATATCAAAAAACCTACAAAAATCCCACTTACATTAAGCACAATCAAATATGGACCTTCAATAGATAAAGGAGATGCACAATATACCCATAAACACATATAAAGGTAAGATAAAACAATAACACCATAATAAGATAGGTAAAAATCACAAATCTAATTTTATTTCTCCAATGATTTTACACAATGATTCATTACATGGGAAAGAGGTAGGATTTCTATTACAAAGCTCCAAAAAGGAGGCTTGAATTTCCACAAATCACTCACAGGTGAGAGAGAAGGGAGGGAAAAGGTAAGAATTTCCATCATTGTAAAAATTATCTCCATTACATTATATAGTAAGAAGGATATGAGATAGAAGGAGAAAGGCCTAAATCCATGCTTCAACCACCTCCCAAAATCAGCATTGCACCTACAAGAGTGATGGGAAAGCCTACAAATCCCATACTTCATTTTACCCTTCCTTATGGAAGAAGGAATGGCCTCCATACCATCAATCATTTCATTTCTGTACCTAGGCATGGCCTCCATTGTCTTGTATATTCATCATGATTTTATTCTCACCTTATCCCTAAATTTTCCATTTTTAATTATCTCATGATATGTGGTTTTGAATTATCTTTCCAACAAGTATAATTTTAAGCCCTAACTCACCATCTTCCTAACGAGCCATTCTCCCACCTACCAAGCTACCTACCACTTTAACTCTCCAACTACCTCGAGTTGGACTCGAGGGTCAACTCGCCCATAACACCTCCATCTCATCACATAGCTCCACAATTCTCTTTTATTATGTGGGAGTGGATTCAACTTTACACCTCACATCCCCAACGGTGGAGTTTTGGTGCATATGTTATTCCAAACACACTCCCAACTCCCTACTTTTGGCCCACCATGTTGATCAGGTTCAAGACCTAAATTGTAACTTGCATGCCCTGGCCATGTATTCTTGAATGTTTCACCGGCATACCATCTCTAATGTATCGTTCAACCCAAATCCCAATACATCATGCTCTACAGCTTGGGGGACCCATCAAGCATCCAAAATACCTATTGATTCACCGACATGCAACATGTCATTGAATATCTCATCATGCACTAGATACATTGCCTACCTTCTTGACATGCTTTACTTTGGCGATCATGAAAACCTAATCACTTACTTGATTAACTCACCACGTCGCCATACCAACCCGAGCTCACCACCATGTTTTGTGACTCACTCACCCGGTGATTCGACCTCCAAATCGAGCTCGTCCCCCTTTGCAAGCCCTCATCTCACTGAGCCATTTTGGGTCTTGACCCTATTTGGCCCCACTAGGCAATTTTTAACCACATTTTGCAATTTTTTCAAGAATTTTTAGTTTTTCTTGAACTAAGAGGCTAAGGGAGGATTTTGGAATGCTTAAAACCGACTTCCAAATTTTTCTATTTTAGCTTCGATTTTTGTCGAGAGTGGCCTCATGGGGCCCATTTTCCTTCCAGAGACAAATCTGAGTCTTCAAAAACCTAGAAGAGGAAAAAATTCCTCTCGGTGATTCCAATCATCTTGAAATACCGCAATGCTCGAAAACATGATTATGGCCTGAAATTCCCCATATTCATTCATGAATCCCCTTTTCTAGTTCCCTAGTTTGTTCTCCACTAAGTTGGCTATTTTTTACTAGGGGGTAAAAATAGATAATAGGTCATTAAGGGAAAATTCCAAAAATGGTGTGAAATGTCACATAATATATGAGGAAATTTTGAGAATGAGGAATTAGAGATGTATAATGATACTATAATGGTGCAAGGGGAATCATAGGATGACCCTAATTGTATGCCCTCCCTTTTAGAAAAGGGAGATTGATGAAGAGAATGAACGTTGATCTCGAAAGTAAGCGTATAATGATGTGATAGTGAATGTATGATAAATACCATGAAAGTGTGTGTATATCGAGTTGAAATGATGTTGAGGAGGAATATAATGTTTGTGAAATTTGGATAACATAATAGTAGGAGGAATTATGAAAAGAATGACGAATCGAGATAAGAATCAAGTAAGGATGCCCAAGATATGATTTAAATCATGCAATACATATTAGTTTGAAGGATAGGTGTGAGTAATGACTATACCATAGTAAGTAATGGAAATTTACCATAAATAGTAATGTAAGAAAGTGAATTGGAAATTCATTTGATTATTGCGTAAGTGTGATTTTGAGTTATGGGTTTACAAAGATGTCTCAAGTGAGAGCACCAAGATTGTCGGTTCAATATGGTGGAAGAAGTTATGGTGTCAAGTACAATATCTAAGCTAGTAAATGTGATTTTTTAAAAATGTGTTAATATTAGGCATTTTTTATGAATTTTTGCAAAAACATTGTTTTCGAGTTACTCAAAATTTTAGACTTGGACTTGAACAATGAACACACTAATGACCTTTGAGACACTAGAACCTAGGCATTAGCACTAGTGACCTTTCTAGGGCACCCCACCATGTTCCAAGGAGTTGACATCCTACAAGGATTGGGTTGAGTTTAGAGTATTGTAGATGTGAAAATTAATGCGTGTTGATGTTATAGGTAGGTTTTTTTCATATATATGAGATACTAACAAGCTATTTGTTGTCATTTTGAGTTGTGAAAAGGGACATACATTCGAGAGAGTTATGTGGTGGCCACCATTTAAGTACATTTCTAGGATTAGGGTTGTTAGATGACGAGTGGGATGTTCTAGACCATGCCAGCCTATGGAACATAGAGAGGATGGGGGATGTGCTCCATGATATGTCTATGATCACATTTTTGTGTGAGAGGTGGTGTGGAGATACATGCACCTTTTGGTTATCTACAGGTGAGATGATAGTGACTATGGAGAATGTGTATAACATAATGTGATTACCTATTATTGGTGAGAGGGTTCAGGTGATGGTCGTGGATGATACATAAAGGTAGATGAGGGATGCTAAGCATTATTTTACACGAACCTAATTTCATACCGAGGTCTACATTATCCTCAATTAGGGGCTCCATTATTGTAAAAGTTCATTTTCATTGTGATTACGTCATCAATTGTAGTGGAGTGTGGTGGTGTAGGAATCTTATATAAGATGCATGACATTTGTCATCGGATAGAGGAGGAGGGCATGAGATATTCTTGGGTATGATCTATATTATCCCATTTGTACAAATATCTATAGTTTCATAGATAAGGAGCATGAGGGTGGTATTGGAGCTACCACATTATTACATGTATGGGCCTATGAGCATATTGCAATATTAAGGCTAGTTAGTGGTCCACAATGGGAGTCACTAGGAAAGATATATTTTCTGCGAGATGGGTAGGTTTTCGTGGAAGGAAGATAGATATAGATACCTATGGAGCGATCTTAAATTGTATGGGGCCAGAGGTCATGATATGGAGGCCATACCTAGACAATAGAGGATGTGTAGAGGATGTAATAGAGCTACGATGTATACAATAGACTATGTGGCTAGAGGATTAATTTCTATGGGTGGCCGAGTTATTCGGGAGGATCATAGTTTGCGGCAGCCAGTATGGCCCAAGATGTGCCACCAGAGTCATATGTATGGATTAGGGCCATTAGGTCACCGAGGAGATCCACAGCTAGAACATGTCCCACATGAGCATAGATGGTACCTCATGGGCTAGATGAGGCGAGACACAATAATAGATCTGATAGATGTGGATAACGGAGGGTGTAAAGAGGCCTACTATGTATGTTGTGCATCATATTAGTGGTTATTGTTGGACTGGGAAAATGGATAAATATGGATAATACACATAAATGTGAGGCATGCAAGTAGGGCACATATGAGAACACAAAATTATATTGAACTGGAATGCACCCAAGGAAGAACTCGGGACTTCGCCAATTTTGCGATCACGGGATAAAAAATAGTAAAATCATGTTGGAATGTGGATTACGCAAGGATAAAAGTTAGATGACTTAAGATCCAAGCAAGGGATATTTTTGGGACAAAACATAGATGGAGATTCATGTATAGATTGAGCTATTAATAGGATAAATCAATTCTTACTTATAGGAATGTCTATTATTAGCACCATATAATGTACACATGACTATTTTTGAGCATATAGGCTATTTTGAGAGCACACAAGTGGTGAAGGGAAATTCCACACCCCTATACACACACACACACACACACACACTATATGTCTTTGTTTTGAGATGAAGACCATAACTACATAGTATTGTTCATGACTAGGTGATGATATACTATTTATGGCTTAGGGTTTGATGTTGCACATATTCCAATTGCCTAGATATGATTATGTATTTAGCTTGTGATATGTATTACTTTTCTATAATGGAATATGGAGGATGGATTATGGTTATTGATGTATATGAATATATTAATTATATGGTACGATTGATCTTAATTTTTGAATAAATGTAATGGTTAATATAATTAAATGATTAATTGGTCATATATTATCATATATATACATGCTAAAATCTTGACTAGAACACACAAAGGAGGGATGTGGTAGCTTTGCGCACTTTGGGTGAGTGTTCAAATCTATCTGAATGAAGTGCCAACATGCCTAAGTATTGGGTGGGAATAATAAGATGACATTTTGGTTCCATTTTCGGGACCTATTTTCAAGTTGTTTTCCAGGATGTTGCTTGCAGATAGTATATCTGTTGACTCTAGAGAGCATTGAAAGTTGGATAGAGGATGGAAAAGACAATTTTGCGCAGAGATTTAATAATGGACATGATTTGAATACACAGAAGTAAGTAGAAGACAATATCTATCATGAGATTTATGAGACTTATTTCTACATCTTTCCAATAGAATTGTATGAGTGGCTATCAACATATGCATTAGGGAAGTGTTGGATTTATAGGCCAAAAATTTAAAGACATAAGGATTATCGACTCTAGTTAATGCTGATGTGGAGTAGACTAGATTTGTAAATTATTGGTGGGATTGAGTATTACATAGTTATATTTTTTATTATTCTATTTCTACGTATTTATTTCCTAAAGAGGTCTATTTATGGTTCTTTCATGAACCCATAGGATCTTACTTGTGCATTATACCTTTATTGATCAATATCTTGATGATAGAATTGGATTTAGAGAACCTTCCTATGCCTAGATAAACTCCCACCGTGCGTAGGGATAGGAGAAGATGTGGAGAAAAATGGTTCACTTGGTAGAAATAATGGAGAGAGAGAAAATACAACTTAGATATAATGAAGTGCGAGAGAGGGAAATGGAAAAATAAAGGGAGATTGAGGAGGCACTAGAGATGAGGAGAATGATGGATCATGATGGTTATGAAGCTATCATGGAAGATGAGGAGCCACATCATCAGGGTCTCCCCACTTTAGGAAAGTAGGGAAGAGAATCCCATTCGACTTCATATGAGAGTATGTTGAAGGAAAGAATTAGGACCACAGCACACATGTAAACCCACTTAACGAACTTGGCCTTGTGCATTATGTTTTAAATCTAAATGTATTAATTGAGAAGAAAGCTAGTGCAGGTAAACAATAAGAGATGAGTAGATATCATTTTATGTTGAATTCAAGAGATAAATTTAGTAGCACACACATGACATCGCAGTCAACACTTTTATTTGGAAGTGTTCGGCATGATTTTTCCCAGAACGTCATCATCAAAAAATGTTAGCGCAAAGACCATTAGAAGTAATACCTTATTAGCTACGATCACACACACCATTGATGTATGGTCTAGTACCACCACTAGGACACAAATAAGTGCATCAACTAGACCACATCCCACAACAGGTGATTAAGAGGATTAGGAAGATCGGGAGGAAATACTGGTGGAGGTTTTGGTTCTGGATCTATTAGACAAGGCCCACATCCCCAACGACCCCACATCAACCACCATTCTAGTAAACACCTCAGGTTTACTATGAGATGACTTTCCATTTACCAAAGTATAGAGGGATTGAATATGTAGTATAAAATGGGATTAAGTTTGAACTAATATTACAGGATAAGGGAATTACATCTTGGATAGGAAGGTTAGTCATTTTTCTACTACACTTCAAGGGCACACATGTATATGGTATAGGAAGTATGACCCACATCAGACATTGGTCGATTATGATGCTTTCACACTAAATTTTTGGTGGAGTTTCACATTCTGGAGTTTAATAAATAGAGTATCAACATGCTTAAGGATGTCAAGTAGGGATTGGTTAAAAGCATGAGGGAGTATGACGCATATTTTAAGACTTTGTTGTCTAAGTTGTCTTATGACATTCATCCCAGTTAGCATGCACAATGGTTTTTAGGGTTTTTGACTACTTTCCAAATGAAACTCTCTCATAAGACATATGTGGATCCACACGAGGCTTTGGAAGTTGCTTTTCATGATAAGGATGTTGGGAGTGTTGATACTAGAGTGAGCCCATTATTAGAGGTGCAAATTACATCTATGGAAAAATAAAATTTGGAGAATCTTTCTCGCTAACTTAGCACATGAGATGCATAGTGGAATATGGTGTAAAAATTTTGAAGTAGAGGGACATACTAAATATAATTTCCCATGTAGGCTCTGTATGAGCGTTGCCATTAGATTGTGAAGTCTATCACCTAAAACATGATGTTTGAAATTACATGTTGTTGCAGCGTGCACTTACAAAGGTGTCATTGTATTGTAAGATTTACAAGTCCCACACTCATGACACCACAAATTATAAATTGTTCGACCATATCCATGAGTCTATTGAGACAAGAGTGCGCAGTCAAACTAGTGTTGAAATCAGATCGAAGGAATAAGAAGGTCATAATCATGAAGGGCACAACCATGGAGATAATAGGAATTGAAGCTTCCAAGGAGGATATCAAGGCCAAGGTCATGGTGGTGGAAGAGGAATATTTTCTAGAGGGACTTGTTACACTTTTAGTTTACTAATCATTACTATCGAGATTACCCCAAAATATAACTTTCTCATGGTGCGGAAAGCCACATAAGTTAGAGGATTTCCCAGACTTATATGAGTGAATGATTGAAAAATAGAAGAAGGAAAAGGGAAATGGGATGATCAAGGTGTAACATGAAAATTTTGATCAATTGATTCCTAAGAACATTGATCCGTAATCGCAACCCATGCTAGTTACAATGCATGTTAAGGCATGTTAAGGCGGTGTGCATACACTCAACTCTAAAGTCTAAGCCTCTCATTAGATGGGAGGAAGTGATACATGCTAAGTATCTATATGTGGTGTATCAGAAGAAAATATACCAAGATACCATGGGAGTCATTATAAACTTGCAGGGTGTGAAATACAATGCTTAAAAGAACAAACATGCACAAGAAAGAAAGAAAAGAATGTTGAGCTCCCACATAAGGATGTGGATGAATTGAAAGAGGTATGTAAGATGTTGTGCCAGGAAAAAATAATTCCATTTCTAGGATAATGAATTCGATAGAAATTACTATGCACATGAGTTGAGCACAAGATACAAATACTTTATGCAAATCACCCACCTTAAAACCATCAATTTGATAAGAAAATCACACTTGACGTGATAATTTATAGTTGGCTAGTAAGTAATATCTTGATATATACAGAGTCGAGGTGAATGTCCTCACTCTAGAAGCATGGAGTCAAATGGGAATACCTACATTTCAACCATATTTTTATGTGTTTTATATGGAAAACAAAACTAAGGTAATGCCTATTAGGGTATTAAAGGATGCATCCATTATCAATCAAAGAGCCAAGTTTACTAGGGACTTTGAGGTATTGGATCTTGCACAAGTAGACAATTTTCTAGCATTTCTTGGGAGGCTTTGGTCCTATGAAAACAATTCTAATTTATGCTTAAACAAGAGATACATTTGTTTTTAGAATAAGGATGAGTATGTGATTATATATTTTTTTGAGAAGAAGGTGGAGCCTTATTTTTAGCCTTTGAAGAATATATTAATCAAATTTATGCTGCAATAGTGCGCCATCCATAAAATATAGAATCATTGAAAGAAGTCATTTTTAAGTGGGAGGATGTGTAGTCTATAAGTGACACTACTAGTGTTGGTTGTGATAACTGGGCACATGGAAAGTATGAAATTGTCGGGCACGAAGTCAAAGGTTGATTCACAAGGATGATTAGGCCACACATGGTGAGGTGCTTAGGATCATCTCAAGTACCAAAATATATGGGTGACTATAATACTGATACATTCCTACATGGTATGGAGAAACAATGGCCACATGAAGGGGATAGGAGAAATATTTTGTTCTATACCTTGTGTGAGATGGAAGTTCTCTCGGTGGGAAACATGTAGAGATAACCTCTTGGAGTGGTGAGAAGTGAGAATCACCTTTTCCACCAAGTTTACTAAAATCAATGTGAGAGATCATGGGCGCAAGGAAGGATGCCTATAGCCATCAATATGAGTACATAATTTATACTCCACATTACGCGGATGTGTGCGTGCGTACACTGCACGTCCATTTGAGCTAAAAGGGAAACAAAATACTGGAAAGAGATCGCTCCATGTATGATTCAAAATTTTGTTTATATTTCTACTAATCCACCAATCCACTAAGAATTACAGATAATTAGGTGTATCACATTAGGGGTAGTACAAAATCCAAGGATATCATACTAGATATTTATAGAGAACTTGATCTTGACGTGTGCCTTGATCTTGAGAAGATGGAAAAGGAATAGATGGGTCATTCTTAGAAGGAAAAGAAAAGGGTAAAATGGTATATATGATTAATGATGAGGAGTTTACAATTTGGATATTATCCAAACTAAAGGTGCAAATAAGGTTATGGAATCTATAGATGAAAAGGAACGTGCATACCATCCTCCCATGAATAATTTTTTTTAACATTGATACAAAGGACTAGCCAAGGAGGCCATTATTCGAGATTAATGGGAAAAAGAGGTAGGAAATATTGTTGAACTCCAATGTAACTTCCAAGATTTATTTCTATGAGGCTATTGTGAGTTAAAGGGGGGGTTCATCCTTCTTTAGGAGAGATGAAGATCAAGTTGAAAGAAGGAATGTGTGTAGTTAGGAAGAAGCCTTACAAGATGAATCCCACTTTCGTATGAAGGTAAAGGAGAAAATTGACAAGATTCTCTAGACTGGTATAATTAAGCATATTGAAGATTTTGAATGGGTTAGCCCCATGGTTATAATTATTAAGAAGTATGGAAAGATCAAGATCTGTGTGGACTATAGAGAATTAAATGTTGCATGTTTTATTTATCCATTTACCACATCTTTACAGAGGAAATTTTGGGAGTAGCTTGGTGCAAGATACATTCATTTACAAATGTGTTTTTCAGTTATCATCAGTGCACATCATGAATTAAGATCAAGAGAAGACAACTTTCACTACTTAGTGGGGTAGCTTTGCATATACATTCATGCCCTTTGGCCTGAAGAATGTTCCTATAGTATTCACGCACATCGTGGTGCAAGCTTTTCAGATTCCATTCACAGATTATTACAGGTATATCTGGATGATTGGATAGTATATGGCTTAGTCAAATACCATTGTGAAAAGCGAGACTCATGTGTGAGAGGTGTATACATCTAAGAATCTCTCTTAACATTAAGAAGTGCATATTTACTACACCTTTTAGCACTTTACTTAGGCACATCATTTGTAAGGAGGGATTATTGGTGGACGTAGCCAAGATAGCTATAATCTTGGGCTTAGAAGATCCTACCAATCAAAGTGATGTGAACAGATTTATGATACATACAAGATACTATAGGAAATTCATTAAAGGCTATGTAAATATTTCCATGCACTCGGAATAATTATTGAAGGCTTAGGGGAAATTGTATTGGGGTGTTGTGTAATAATAGGTATTTGAGACATCGAAGGAGAGGATTACCAAAGGTACCTATTTTATGCTTTCCTTCATGGGATAATCCCTTTCATGTCCATGTTGATACCTATGGAATGGTATAGTATTGGCATAACCAGGAGAAGACATTGTGGACCATCCTATTTCCTTTGTAAGTAGGAAGTTGACACCTACGGAGTTGAATTACACAAACGAGTGTGAGGAATTATCTATGATCTATGCACTACAAAAGTTTAGAAAGTACTTGTTATCAAAACCATTCATTTTTAACACAAATCATATAGCACTCAAGTATTTGGTCAACAATCATGTTTAGCAAGGGTGCATATGTAGGTGGATACTTCTATTTTAAGAACTATACTTCACGGTCATTGTAAAGCTAGGTGAGATCAATTCGTGGTTTGACCATTTATCAAGGATTAATTTTGGTGAGGAAGTGTAAAGTATTAAGGATACTTTTCTAGATGCACATTTGTTTAGATTGAACCATACACCCACTGTAATTGGAGTAGATTGCAATTTTTTTACACACTTTGGGTAGGTAACTAAAGAAATGAAGACATTGGAGAAGAAGCAGTTTGTAATACATACAATGCCTTATCACTTGATTAGTGGTAATTTTTATAAATTCGACAAGTGATGAAGCATTACAATTTTGTGTGCTTGAACATGAGAACGATGTAATTATGTAAGAGGATCATGGTAGAATATCCAGAGGAATTACACTGGTGATGCTACCATGCGTAAGATTATAATGGCTAGATTTTGGTGGGAAACTTTATACAAAGACACTAAGGAGTATGTGAAGGCATGTGATCATTATTAGTGCCTTAAAAAAATTATATTCTTTATATCTTGATTTTGTGAATTCATCCCTCATTATTTAATTATTTATTCATTATACTTGGAGAGATAAATAAAAGAGACCCCATTGTTGAGGGAAAAATGTAATTAGTGTGGGGTAATGTTGGACTAGAGAAAATGGATAATTTTTTAGAACGCATGGAAAGGTGAGGTGAATGAGTAGGGAACATATGATCACGCAGAATAATATTGAAGTGGCACATGCCTAGGAAGGAAACAATCATGACATAACCAATTTTGTAGTCATAGGATAAAAAAGCAAAAAAATGTTGGAGTGTGGATCATGAAAGGGATAAAAATGGGATGACTTGAGGGCAAAGAAAGGGTAGTTTTTAGGATAAAACATAGATGGATGTTTATGCGTAGATCGATATTTTAATAGGATAAAAAACAAGTCTTATTTATAGTAATTTCTATTATTAGCACACACGTAATGTACGCATGGCTATTTTTGAGCATGCAGGATATTTTGAGAGAGCATAGGTGGCGAAGGGAAATTCACCACCCCTATATATATATATATAATGTCTTTGTTTTGGGATGACAACCATAACCAAGTAATATTTTTCATGACTGAGTGCTTTGAGATTATTTATGGATTAGGATTTGATGTTGTGCATGTTCCAACACCTAGATATGGTTATGTATTATGCTTTTGATTTGTAATACTTCTCTATAATGGAATATGGAGGATGAAT
This sequence comes from Taxus wallichiana var. yunnanensis, assembly GCA_018340775.1. Lineage (NCBI taxonomy): Eukaryota > Viridiplantae > Streptophyta > Pinopsida > Cupressales > Taxaceae > Taxus > Taxus wallichiana. The sequence continues at coordinate 60,056,514 of CM031239.1, read as the reverse complement.
TATGGTTATTAATGTATCTGAATATGGTGATTATATGGTGTAATTGATCTTAATTGTTATTTGATATGTATGTTTTCTTATTATGTGTGTTTCAATTGAATGAATATACTATTTAATATAATTAAATGAGTAACATGTCATAGATTATCATGTATCCGCATGATAATATCTTGAAAAACATACACAAGGGAAGGACCTAGTATCTTCAAATGCTTCGGGTGAGCATTCAGATCTATTTGGATGAAGTGCTAGTGCACCTAGGAATTACGTGAGAATAATAAGACTATAGGTATTTTTGTTTCTAGTTTTTGTGGATACGGAAAAATCACCTCCTTGGGGAGGAATAGGGAAAGAACATTCCCTCAATAGCATAGCAATAAAGTGCAGAGAGTGTGAATATTTTTATAGTGATTTTTTTTAATGTTTTATTTGATTATTTGATTATCGTTGTTGTCTAATGTGTTCATATGTGGATGCAGGTGATGTGTACTTGTCACTAATTATGGACAAATATATCTATACATTGATGCAAAATGTTCCCACTGATGTACTCATAGGTGGTGGTATGCTATACCATGTGGATGATATTACGGGTGAGCATGCACACTTATATGATCTAAGCACTAGCACCAAAGATATGTATCGTGTTGTTGAGTGAGAGAGATGAGGCATAAGAGGAGATGCGTTGAGATAGAGTGGTTATGGGTGGAGGTAACTTGGAATAGGATATATTCACGTTGTTTTGGGATTTACAAGGTCATTTTGTAGAGTATTTGACTAAGGTGACATTATTGTAGAGGTAGGTAGAGAGATATAGGGGCCATGATTAGTGGCACAGTTACGTGGTGAAGCTTCTAGTTCTAGAGCTCTCGCAGTTGTAGATAGTGATGAAAATTTATGATATGTACTGATGTAGGAATTAATGGGGTTTCCTCAAGCATTGCAATTTTTCTAACTATGGTTTTGTATGATTTATACATATATATGGACCATTTTCATATGTTTGTTGTACTTGATGGGTATTGATATTCGATGTGATGATTTGGCATGCATATGTTGATGTATGATGTGTTGATTATTGTCACTATATTTGATGTGTGATATTGTGATGATTTTTTTATTGATATGATTGGAAATACATAGTTGTTGATGTTTATTAATGATGAGATAGTGTTTGGATGATGTATTTAGTGTGATTGTGATTTATAATAGATAAATGATGAAAAAACATACTATATGAATGATGAAGTAGAAATGAATAATGTGAAAGAGTATGTGAATGAGATGGTTGTAATAGTGTAGTGAAGTGTGTTTTAGTATGATAAAGAGGGTGGAAGGAGAATAGTGATAACCCCCATTTTATAGATGATAGGTTCATTTATATGAGACCCATTAGTAGTCAAGAATGACTTGTAGATAAAGAGTGCATCATTGAGAAGTGATATGATAGTGTAAACTAGATAGATATGTTGATATAATGTGTAACGTGAAGATATATATGGGTTATTATTAGAATAGATCCCTTAAAATTCATGTAAGAACCATAAGGACATGAGTGTGTCATCAAGGGTTAAGGTGATAAAATCACCTACGAAGACCAAGAGGAGTGGAGTGGTGGAATAATTTGGGGTGTAATGAACATGAGTGTATGAAATGAACTAAAAGCCACATGAAATGGTGCTAATGATATGAGATGGAGAAGTGGGAAGTGTAGATGCCAATGGTTGAGGAATCCAATGTGTAGTAGTATCATGGCATGGTGGATGAGATGGTATAGCGATGGATGGATGAGATGGAGATCATGCATGAATAATGACCTTTGGTGGTGGAAGAATACTGACCTTAACACTAGATGAAGGAGACAAATCAGTTAGAGTAATAACATGCTTGTGTGGGAGTGGAGACATAAACCACTTATGTGAGAGACAACCAAAGGAAATGACACCCTTATCTTCTAATTTTTGTATTCCATCATGAAGGTAATATAAATCATTGTCATGATGGCCATTGACACAATGATAGTTACAATAGGGTTGATCACATTGGCATTGCAAGTGATGAGGTGGATGATGCTGATTAGAAGGTAAGTGAATCAAATACTTGTCAAGCAAGGCATGCAACACATCATGAGGTCTAGCATGATGAGAAAATTGTAATGGCTCTCGTGAAGGAGATGTAGAGGTCTAAGGTGCAGCCCGATGTGGAGGAGGAGATGAAGGATGCTTATGCAATGGAGAATATTGAACTTTTTCATGAGGTGTAGTAGATGGAGACCATGGAGGACACTTTAGAGATGGGAGTGGAGAATAACTATATGATATAACAAAAGAAAGTGATAGGAGGAGGATTTATAACATGTTTAGAAATGAGATATTGTTCTAAATCAATGACCTTATAGCACAAGAGTGTGAATGATTTGCATGAATTATATTGCAAGTATTATTTTAAAGTGGGAATCAATCCATAATAGAAGATGAATTACTTTTCTAGGTCAATGGTCGGAAAGACTAAGCTGGTTTATGCAAGAATTGAAGCATGAAATTTAATAAAATATGGGTTCTATGTTTCCTTGATGTAAGCTGAGTATATGATCATATGTGACTCTAGGGCCATTGTTGAGTATAAAGCATTGATGTAAGGATTATCCCATATTAAAATAGGTACTAATATATCTAAAGGATACATGTTTGTACCATTAGAGAGAATCATTAGTAAGACTATGGAGAAAATATTTTAGCAATAATTGATCATAAGAATAAGAAGCTATAACTAAACGATAATGATTAAGATGTAAATATGGATTTATAGTACCATAAAAACAAGAAAATGTAGGCATAATGAAATCTTAGGGAATGTTGAATTGTGAATATTTTCGAGGATAGGGTGGCCATGTAAAGAATTGTTATCGATAGAAGCATAATAGGCTTCAATTTAAAGTGTGAGAGATTGGACATGAGATTGTAATTGGATAACAACATACATGAATGATAAAATTTCATGTGTAGATATGACAAAAATATTAGTAGTGTATGTAGTAGTTGAAGCTTATCATTATGAGTGATCATAGGGATGTCAAGAGAAGAAATTGAAGATGCTAATGCTAAGGGCACACTAGGTATAGGTTCCAAAGAAGTAACAGGTAGTGAAACACACATAGTGTCAATAGAATTAGTAGGACTAGCATTAGAAACATTATTATGAGATGAAGTGATAGAAGCAGATGAATCAGACATGCTATAAGAGATAATCTTAGAAGAAGATGAAATCGGAGTAGAAAATTCACATTCAGCAGTATGAAAATAATTATAATAATTAGCACCACATGCCTCATCAATATCATAAAAATATTCAAATGCAAGGATGTCAATAAGTGTATCATCAACATATAATGAAGGATGAGAACTAATATGTAATGCATTATTAGAAACATTTTCAGAAATGGAAGGAGTATGAGATGCAACTATAGAATCATCCTGACTAGTATGAGAAATAGTATCATGCACATGTTTATTATCATCTTTTTTTAATTTAAAGCATTATCATCAATATTAAGTGTTAAAAAATAATAGCATCATCTAAGTTCTCATTATAAATAAAAGAAGCTAGAGTGTGGATGATTGAATAACAAGGTCTACTAAATGCAGATTGATGTTGATAAAGGAAAAGAGGAAGGGAAATTACTCCTACTATCAAGAAAATTCTATCAGAATATGATAAAGATGGATTCATCACAGTGAGAAGTAAGAAACGAAGACAAAAAAGTCTTGAAGAAATTCCGAGAATCACTCTATAGTGATAAAAAGAAGTAGATAGGAAGCTGGGAAGATTCCACCTCAAGAATCACAAGGGCTACTTCTAGAAGAGCTGAAAATATTGGAGTCACCTATAGAAAAGGTAGACTATCCAAGAGAGAAGTAAGAGAAAAAGAGACTGAGAAAGAAATTGCAGATGGTACACAAAGGATTTTGAACCATCTGACAACTTCATCTCCAAAACTTTTTTAATGAAGTTTATTCCTTGAAATGTCAGAGGGCTCAATGGGGGGCCTAAGAAAAGAATGCTTAAGGAAATTAAAAGATCAAACAGGCCCAACATCCTTCTTATTCAGGAAACTAAAATGAAAAGTAAAGCTATTGAAGATTGCAAAAGATATTTCGAGAGAATGATGTCTTTTCTGCTGTTGATTCTCAAGGTGCTTCTAGAGGCTTAGAAATTTTCTAGGACAAAAAAATTGTTCATGTTAATGTTCTTTCTTCCTCCCAGAATCATTTATCTATAATCTTTATTAGCCTTGAGAATAATTCTAGCTGGATTCTTTCCAATATTTATGCCCCTAATACTATTGTTGGTAGAAGAAATTTGTGGAAGGAGTTAGTCTCATTTTGGAATAATATTGAGGATATGAACTGGTTGATAATGGGAGAATTTAACACTCCTTTAAATCCAAGGGGAAAATTTTGAGGGAACTCTGATTTTTCTATCAGCATGGAAGAATTTGCTGAATTCATATCGACTCTTAATATTATGGACATAGAAATTCATGGTAATCAATTTACCTAGTCTAACAGAAGAGTTGAGGAGAACTTGATTTAGTTTAGACTGGATAGAGCTCTCATTTCTACCAATTATATCTTAGATCAAAATTTTCATCTCTCTTCTCTCCATGAGAATGGGTTCAGATCACAATCCTATTTCCCTTAACTTCTTCAATTGGTCAAAACCTTTCCACTACAATTTTAAATTTTAAAAATGTGGCTTGAGCATGAGGATATTCTAGAAAGAATTAAAGAGTGGTGGTCTTGGGGAGGAACAAGGACGGCCCAATTCAGTCTTCTTTAGAAGCTGAAAAATGTGAAGCAAAATGTTAGAATCTGGAATAGAGAGGTTTTGGGAATGTCTTTGAAAAAAGAAAGAGTTTAAGCAAAAGAATTTGGAAGATTTTGAGCTTAAAGTTTCTTTGAAAGATACGAACCTAGAGGATCATCAACGGGAAAAAATATTCTCTCGAGATCTACATAATATAAACATTGTGAGGAATCCTTTTGAAGAATGAAGTCTAGAGCTTTCTAGTTAAAAGCAGGAGACAGGGAATACAAAAATTTTCCATATGACAGCCCTCAAGCATAGGGCTTGTAATGAATTACTGAAGTCTCTAAGGGAAATGGGATAATTACTATGGATTTTGAAGACATCAAAGAAGAAGCCCTCAATTTTTACAAGAATCTACTCACTGGGAATGATTCCTACAACGAGAAAGTGGACTTCTTTCTCTTAGACTCCATTCCTAATAATTTACTACATGTTGAGAGGTTTAAGAGTCTTTCCAAAATAGTCACCATTGAGGAATTGAAAAAAGCTATTTTCTCTTTAGAAGGGGATAAGGCTCCAGGCCCAGATGGTTTTTTGGAAAACTTCTTCCAAAGATGCTGGGAAATCTATTCCGAAGATCTGCTGAAAGTTGTTAATGAGTTTTATAGAACTAGAAATCTCATAAAAGAGTTAAATAATACACATATTGTGCTTGCTCCTAAGAATATGGATGCAAATGATTTCAAATATTTTAGGCCAATCAATTTAGTTAATGTAATATATCGGATCTTCACAAAGATTCTAACCACCAGGATGCAACCTATTCTTATGGAGATTATTTCTCAACAGCAGAGCGGATTCATCTAGGGAAGAATTATTCAGGATGGTGTTATTATGGTCCATGAAACAATTCATTCTATGGATAAAAGTAAAAAATTAGGAATGGCTATAAAGCTTGACATGCATAAGGATTTTGACAGAGTCTCCTAGAAATTCATGGATGAAGTCTTATCCAAGTTTGGTTTTCAAAATAAATTCAGGAAAATTATCCATTCTTGCATTTCTTCATCTAGATTCTCAGTGGTTGTTAATGGGGAACCAGTTTGTTTTTTTTCCAGCAATAGAGGAATTCGGCAAGGGGACCCAATCTCCCCTTTATTATTCATTATAATGGCTGAAAGTTTAAGCAGATCTATTTCAAAATCTATTAATATAGGCATGATAAAGGGATTTCAACCTACTTCTGGTAATCAGGTATCCTCACACCAGTAGTTTGTTGATGACACTCTGCTACTTCTGATGGCCTCAATAATTGAGGCAAAGGCTATCAAAACTATCCTTAGATTTTATGAGGAAGCCTCGGGGTAAAAAGTTAATTTTGACAAAAGCTCTATCTATTTCTTCAACACTCCCATTGAAAGGCAAAGAAAGATTGCTCATATTCTTGGATGCACTATTAATTCATTACCTGCTACTTATTTAGGGCTCCCTTTGAGTACTAGCAAGATTTCTAATGAGGTTTGGAATGATCTTATTAAGAGATTTAAAAAAAACTGGCTGGTTGGAAAGGAGCTTTACTTTCAAGTGCAGGCAAGTGTTTATTGATAAAAATCACTCTTCAGAACTTGCCTATTTATATCATGTCAATGTTCAGCATTCCAGCAGTAGTGACGAATAGTATTGAAAAAATACAAAAGCACTTTTTATGGCATGGTACTGAGGACAGGTTTAGGTACCATTTAGTGGCTTGGGAGTAGGTTTGTAAACCTAAGAGGCTTAGGGGTTAGGAATCAAAGAAATCAAACATATGAATTTTTATCTTATTACAAATTTAGGTTGGATACTTATAAAAGAACACAAGCCTTGGACAGAGTTGGTTAAAATCAAATACCTTTCCAGCCAAAGCAAGATTTCCTTTATTTCGATCCATTTCTTCCGAATGGTTCTATTTTATGGAACAATCTTCTACACACAGTGACATGATTCTCTCTTAGGGATGTATTTGGAAGCTTTGGGATGGTCAATATATTAATTTATGGGGTGATAAATGGTCGATATTAACTAGATTTCCTCTTCGGAAACATTAAAGATAGCTTAATTAGAAATTATGGGCACAAAGTACGGGGCTATATTGAGGTGGTGAAACAAAAAGAATATGGAAACCGTTCAAAGTTGAGGAGGAGAATGTGTAGTCGATGTTTCATCTATGCAAAATCAACTCTCCTAATTCATATCAGTCCACAAATTCATAAGGATGAGCTCATTTGGAAAGATTATTTTGATGGAGAGTACTCGGTTAAATCGGGCTACAATTCTTTCTTTTCCTCTATTGAAAGTGATCTTTGAGTAGCATAAGTTTTGGATGCCGAGCTAACCCCTACAGGTGAACTTTTTTCTGGTGGCTCATAATTAAAGGCAAGATACTAACCGGTGACAATATCATTAGGAAAGGATTCATAATCTTTGAATAGATGTTACATGTGTCGGGAAGAAGCATAAGACAAAACATTTATTTCTTCATTGTAAGTACACTTCCAAAAATTGGCATCTTTTATTTAAAAACTTTAATCAGAATGGATCTTTCCCTTACTTGTCTTCGGCACTGGGAACAATGGAACTCTCCTTACAAACATTATGTGGTAAGGAGATTATGGCAACTAGTTTTACCTCACACCATGTGGCAAGTTTGGAAGGCTCGTAATGATGTAATTTTCAGGAAAAATAGAAAGTTATGTAAAAAAATCTACAAATAAATTATCATTGTTATGTGAGGACAACATTGCAAGATTTAAACCTCCTAAAAATAGACTTTTCCCTGAGGAAGAAGAGAACATTTTGGCTGCTTGGAATATTGGCACTGTCTTGAATAAGAATAAGAATAGTATTGATAGATCCACTGTCCGATGGATTAAGCCTCCCAATGCTTGGCATAAATTGAATTTTGACGGGGCCTCAAAAGGAAATCCTGGAGATTCTAGAGGTGGGGGAGTCATTAGAGATCACAGAGGTTGTTTTGTTGCTACTTTTTCTGGAAAGATGGGAAGGAAAACTAACCATTACTCTAAAGCTCTTGCTGCTCTTTGGGGAATAAGGCTAGCCAGGGATTGTAATATTCCAAATATTATAATTGAGGGTGATTCGCTGAACATCATCAATCTCTTGAACCAAAAACAACCCCCCAGCTGGTCAATCAAAGATTTTATTGCTGAAGCTACTGATATTTGCAAGAGTTTTGAAAATTTTGAAATCAAACATACCTACCGGGAAGGCAATAGGGTCATGGATAGTTTGGAAAAATTTGGGGTTAAAAATACTTTTCAAACTTGGCTAAGGGGTGACATTATTCCCACTCAAGTTAATGAAGACATCATCAATGATCTACATGACTTGGCAAGTAATCACTAATGGCTGTAATGTTGATGCAAAGGAGTGGATTTTTAAGTACAGAATGATGACATCTTCTAAGATTTGTGTGACCTGGAGTGACATCATTACTAGTCATAGGGTGGATGCTAAGGAGTGGGTCACTAATTACAAAGTAAGGTCTAATAATTATATCTTTCTGCACGATTGGGAGAGATTCAAAAACAGAGTTGAGGTTGGGTCGCATAGTTCTAAAATTTTTACCGTTACGGGCAGAGCCACTGGAAAAATGGGGGGACCACCTTGCAAGATAGAGCCCACCCATAATCCATCTTGGAAAGATGATATGGTTCTTTGGAACTATCTTCAAATAGGGGGTCTTGTGAACTTTATTGAAAAAATCCAAGGTTTTGATCAGGATATCTCTATTAAATTTGCTCAAGGATGGAGGAATCACGTGGTAAAATACAACAACATTGAGGTTGAGATTTCAGAGGAGCTTATTGCTCAAGTCACCGGACTCAGTCTTGATGGCTCCAAATTCTTTAACAAGAGGGTGGTTAGAGAGGTGGAGACAAAGAAATTTCTAGATGAAGGGGAAGATCTTGAATTTGTGACAGGTAGGCATCAAGTTGGCTTCGGTTCCTGAGCCTTTTGCTGAGATTGCTAGAATGGTAGTAAGGTATGTAACTCTTGAGGGGATATTTGTCACTATTCCTCTAAAACATTTTATCTTTCTCAATCACTTTCATAGAAACATCATCATCAACTTCCCTCATTACTTGATAAACTCACTGGAGAAATCCGTTCTAGAAGTGCAAAATCATACTAAGACAGTTCCCCTACATCAAGGGTTAATATTTCTTATTCACCTCCACTGCTCAGCCTATCCCCACTTGGATTCTACTCCTCCCTCTACCTTCACTCCTCCCCCTACCCCCACTGCCTCCATTCCTCCCCTGCTCAAAAGGAAGACTGACACCTGCTTCATCTAGCAAGAAAAGGAAGGGGATGAAAACTAAGGTCCCCGCTTCACAGAGGGTTCTTAGAAGTAAAAAGGCTTGGAGCTTTCGAGAATCTCCGCACATTAGCCATCTAGTGGAGGAGCCTAAGGATGAGGACTTTTTGATCGAGTGGGAAATATGAAAAAGAAATTCAAGAGCTTAAGAGTGTTATTAGAGATATGGAAAAAGCTAAGGGGAAAAGCAAACTACAAAATGATGAAGAAGAGGATGTCACTTGCTAATATTTTCAAGAATCTTCAATCTCTAGATGGCATAATTGGAAACACAAAAGGGCTTAGCGAATGTATCCTCTCTACCCTTAAAAGTATTTACAATTTCATCGAACAACACATTCGTAGTATCTGTAGTCTCAGCAGGATTACTGAGGACATTTGGGGCTCCAAGGAGAAAAGAGATATTGTAATTTATTAGGCGGATCTGAAAGACCTTCCCGTGCCACCGCCATTGCATTCTTTTCTCGCTTCAAATGATCAAAGCCAAATATTTACCGGGATATCGGGTGATGTGGCGCTTTGTTGCTATTTACTATTTGTGAATTCACTGTTGACTAGCGGTTTTGGTGCTATTTTTTGGCTGAGATGACCAATCTCTTGTTAGTTTTTTGTCTCTTCTGCTTTTTCTCGAGATCATTGTATGTCTTGATCCTATTTTATTAGTATGTTGTCTTATCTGGTTGTTGAGCCCTTTGGTGTTGGTTGTTTTTCTCTTTTTTGGGTTGTTTCTACCTCTTTTGTTATCTGGATTTTGAGCCTTTCTATATATAGGGTATAGTACCTTCAAAAATATTTACCCTTAATAAAAAAAATAACAAGGTCTACAACCAAAAAATCTTACTAGATCATAAAAATGCTAATAGTGGAATGATCAAAGATAGTAGGCACATTACATTCATTATATAATCTTTGAATTTGAGTATCATCTGGAAGAATAACGTAGCGATATAGAGTGGTTAGTTCAGCTATGGTTGTTTCATCATAGATAGGATTAATACTCACATGAGGAATGACTAGCCAAGAAAGAGAAAATTTAACCTTAGCCAATAAGTTTTTACTGAATCCTAGGAAAGAAGTTATAAGCTATGGGTTCACCAAAATTATTTAATAAAATCTATATATTTTATTAAAATCTAAATGTAAGAATCTATTAAAACTAATAAACAATGGAATATAAAGGTTAAAGAATTTTTTTAATTTTAACTATGAAAGAAAATGAGAGGGATAAGGTATTTATCTTAATTTTTCTAGAACTAAAATGAGTCGAACTAGAAAATTTTATTGACAGAGCACATACCATCATAATCAAGGCTAAAAAAGTAGAGATGATCGTGATCCCTAGACATGCTTGGGAAAGGATATGGGTGCTCGTAGATGCCCAAGACTTTTATGTGAGCATTGGAGTTTTTAGAAATGGTCAAGACCTGGTTTTGATATTTTTAATAGGGATTCACATTGATTCACCTCTCGGTTACCTTTATGTTTCACTTGGATCACCGGGTACTGTAAATTTTCACAAAAATATCCTCCTGTGAAACCCTTAAAAAGACATTAAATCCTAAATAGAAAGATGTAAAATGATGGGTTGGATTTCCCTAGATGTCATAATGGTGAACTTATGACTGAGTGTTACAATACATATCAAACCCAATGTAGTTCTATGTGATTTTTGTGTAATAATGATCATAGGTCACCCTCACACCAATAACGCCAAGATATCAAACAATGGATAGATAAAATACAAATGTGTGGATGTAATAGAATGAACTCCCCTTCTTATGTAGTGTGTATGTAGAATAATGTGCACAAATAAAATCTATTGACATATGTAGATAGATATCCCTTGATAAGAATTTATCACCCATATAATGGTATGTATATTGTGTTTATAAAAGGATCTCTTTGTTGAATTTCGACACTAATGACCCAACATGCTGACTATTACCTCATGATATAAGAGAGAAAAGAAAAAATATTGAACTCAAATGTTAAAAACAAGATAAAATATAAAGAATACATGGGCTACTAGGATGGGACGGGATCACCTGGCACTAGTTTCCATTCCTAGGCACTATTGTCTAGATACAAGTGATGAAAAATGAGTGAAGATTGAAAAAACGGGATCCCTATGACCTGACTAGAACTAGGTATATGAGTGAGAAGTGGGAAAGATAAAAAAACAATAGAAACCAACAAGACAAGTGAATTGTAATGAAGTTACTTGATTAATTATGATTATCACCAGCAATAGAACACCAAATAACACAATATTGCTGATAAATTCTCTCAATATGAAAGTATATTAGCTTGGCCACATCAAGGGGGTAGCCTCCGAACATACAATAAGACTCAAATACTCAACATAATGATCATCCACTACCTATAACCCCTATTTACACTATTCCTATGCTATGGTCATCAGCAAGGCCAACCAACCAATGATAATAGATCATATATGAAAGAGATACATCATGATATTAAGTTATGATAGCAATAAGTCGGCTATATCCATCCCATGTAAGATATATAATTAAGGACGTAACATGCCCCTCCCCTTCAAAGCAACATTGTTCCCAATGTTGGGAAGCTCTATATTCTACTACATGAATGCTTCATCTTCCCATGATGCATCCTCAATATTCATATTCTTCCACTTGATCAGGTACTTAGTAATGACTCTGGTCCTCAGTCTTTTGGTGCATGTCTGAAGAATGCCTTCAGGTTCCAATATGATCCTTCCTTCCTCGTCTAGTTCTGGAAGCACTGATTGGGTGGAAATGTGTTGCCCAATAACTTTCTTTAAGCAAGAAACATGGAAGACTAGATGTATTCTACTTCCTGGAGGGAGCTCTAGCTTATATGCCACACTACCAATTTTCTGCAAAACTCAATAAGGACCATAGTATTTAGGAGAAATCTTATTATCCTTTTGTTGTTGTTTTAAGGATAATTGCTTATATGGTTGTAACCTTACAAAAACAAAGTCTCCCTCTTCAAAGTGTCACTCACTCCTATGTTGATCACCTGTTGCTTCATATGGTTTTGTGCCCATGCCAAATTTTCTCTAAGACTAGAGAGTACCTCATGTTGATGCTAAATGTGATCTTCGACTACTCTCACCTTTGGTTTGACCTTCAAGATAGATATGAGTGATGGAGGATGGTACCCATAAAGTTCTAGAAATGGAGACATTTTGGAGGAGGTATGAAATGAAGTATTGTACCACCATTCTACCAGTGGCAACCATTGCACCCAACATTCTTGTTTATCTGAAGTAAAACATCGAAGATATCCCTCTAAAAATTTATTTACCACCTCAGTTTGCCCATCTAATTGGGGATGATAAGAGGAAATTTGGGCTAGTTTGGTACCTAGAAAATAGAACAAATCAGTCCAAAAGTTACTTGTAAATATTGCATCATGATCAGTTACTATATTTTTTGGCATGCCATGGAGATTTTGAACTATATCCATAAAAGAGATGGAAATGGTACTAGCTGTGAAAGGATGAGCCATGGCACAAAAATGAGCATATTTGGTAATTTTGTCTACCACGACCATGATGACACTTTTCCCTTCTGATTTAGGTAATCCTATGATGAAATCCATTGATACCTCTTCCCATCTCTCACTAGGAATAGACAGAGGTTGGAGAAGACCATGTGTCTTAATGGTCTCACCCTTATTTTTTTGGCAAACCAAACATTCTGCCACAAATTTTTGAACATCTCCTTTCAACCCCTCCCAAAATAAATCATTCTTAACTCTATAATATGTTTTCAGGACCCCAACATGGCCACCTATTTGAGAAGAATGTAGCTCTAAAAGAACATGGTGTTTAATTGTAGAGTTATTATATAGATATAACTGATCTTTGTACCACAATATATCCCCCTTCCATATAAATTGATCTGATATGGATGGATCTACCTGGATATTTTTAATGAGAGTATGTGTGGTTACATCTTTCTTCCATTCTTCTCATGCTTGATCTACCCAATCTGCATGTAGTATAGAGATGGCACATAACAATGCTTCGGCGGACTCATCCCTCCTAGACAAAGCATCAGTGACCAAATTTTCCTTTCCTTTCTTATAAAAAATCTCAAAGTCATATCCCAACATCTTAGTGACCCATTTTTGTTGTTCTTTTGAAGATAGACATTGTTCTAAGAAATATTTCAAACTATCATGATCAGTTTTTACCTTAAAATGTCTACCCATCAAGTATGGTCTCCATTGTTTGACTGCATGTAGTATTGCCATCATTTCCTTTTCATATGTGGGTTTTAACAAATTCTTTCCTTTTAGTTGTCGGCTCTCAAAAGCAATGGGGTGTCCTTATTGCATTAGTACTACTCTGATTCCATTTGCATCGCACTCAACTACGAAAGTTTTGGAGAAATCTGGGGTTGCCAATACTGGAGTGGTGCACATAGCTACCTTCAATTTTTCAAATGCCCTAGATGCTTCCTCATTCCATTGAAAGGAGTCCTTCAATAATTTTTTGAGTGGTTCTGCTATATTGCCATAGTTTTTGACAAATCTATGATAATACCCTATGAGACCTAAGAAACCTTGTAATTGTTTGAGGGTTCTTGGGGTTTCCCATTCCACCATGGCCTGGATCTTGTGAGGGTCCACCTTAACACCTTCATGAGAAACAATATGGCCCAAGTATTCCACTTCTTGTACCCCAAAAGAACACTTTGAAGGCTTGGCATAAATTTGATGTTTCTCTAAGACTTCTAAGATAGTATTGACATGATGTAAGTGTTTCTCCCATGATTTTCTGTAGATGAGTATATCATCAAAAAATACTAAGACAAAATTTCTTAGGAATGGTCTAAATACTAAATTCATCAAGCTTTGGAATGTGGAGGGAGCATTGGTAAGGCCAAATGGCATCACTAGGAATTCATAATGGCCTTGATGAGTTCTGAAAGTTGTCTTATGAATATCTTCTTGCTTGACTCTAATTTGGTGATACCTAGAACGTAGATCTAGTTTTGTAAAATAAATGGCACCATGCAACTCATATAATAAATCATCAATGATGGGAATAGGAAACTTATCTTTGATAGTGAACTTGTTAAGCTCTCTGTAATCTAGACACATGTGCCATCTTCCATCCTTGCGATGCACCATCACCACATGGAGTAGAATAGGCACTTTGACTATGACAAATAATACCCATTTCCAACATTTCCTCCACCATCTTCTTGATCTCATTCTTTTCACATATGGATATCTATAAGGCCTAATGTTGGGGGATTGGCTTCCTAGAATCAACTGAATAGCATGATCATGTTATCTTTTAGGTGGCAATCCTCTTGGTTCATTGAAGACAACTCATGTTGATTAATAACCTTTTGAAGATTAGGATGCAATACCTTCATTTTTGGTTGGACTTTTATAGAGAATAATCATGCTACAAAACCTTTAGACCCCTTTTTAAGAATCTTCTGCATTTGGTGAGAACTCACCACTAAAGGATATTTATCTTGTAGACCTTGAAGTTCAAATTTTTTACCCTCAGAATGAAAGCGCATGAACAATTCCTGGAAATTTATCTCTATGGTGCCCAAGGTAGTGAGCCACTAAACACCTAAGACAATATCAGCTCCACCCATGGGAATAGCAAACATCGTAGATTCCAATGTGTAATCACCCATCATGATTTTGACTTTATGGCATTTACCTAAACATTGGATTGTGCCACCATCTGCAATCATTACTTGAAATTCAGGTGCTGGGTAGATGAAACAATTTAGTCTTGTTGCCAACTTATGATTGATGAAATTATGTGTGCTCCTAAATCAATCAATATTGTTACCTTCTGCTTCTTAAGATAACCCACAACTTGAAGGGTTTGTGGAGTACTAATACTTGATAGAGCATGGCATGAAATAGTGGGCTGAGGATCTCCAGATTCTTCCTCTAATTTTTCCACTTCCTTTGTTGATGTTGCCTCATATTCTTCCTCATCACCAGATCCTTCAATGTAGAACAATTTTTTTCTCAGAACATTTATGATTTGGTCCATATTTGCTATCACAGTTAAAGCATAACCCTTTGGCTCTTTTTTCTTCAATTTGTTGAGGTGTCAACCGAATTGGTTGAGGGTAAGAAGGAGACAAGGTGTTATGATCTTTATGCTAGAAAAGGTTTTCCTTCTACTGGAAAGAAATTTTTCCTCTACTCGATGTGCCATGATAATAGAATCAACAACCTTGAGTGGGTTAAACATGCATACCTCATGCTCAATGTGGTCCTTAAGACCCCCAAGAAATAGGTCATTCAAATACTCTTTTGTAATATCCTCCACACGTAAGGACAAAGTTTGGAATTGATGGACATACTCCTTAACTAAACCAATTTGGCATAAATTTGCTAATTGGCTAAAGTAATTCTCAGAAACACTAGAACTATAGTGTAATTGAAGCTCTTCAGTGAACACTATCTAGGTGACATTTAGGCCATTCTTCTACCTTTGAGCACATAACCAACGATACCAAACAAATTGATTAGGTTCTAGGTATAAGGATGCCACAATTACCTTTTGTCCTCCTGGGATCTAATGGAGATCAAATAAATTTTCCATTTGGGTAATCCAATTGAGTGGATCCTTTCCATCAAATTTATGCATTTCAAATTTTGGAATCATGCCCCTCCATTGGTGAGAAGATCCACTTGAATGATTAAAGGATCCTCCCTGATTTGAGTGATTTGGATTTGTGTGACCATTTCTAGTAGAACCCATATGACTAGCATTGGAAGTTGTATTAGAAATAGCATTCAACAACTCCTGCTACATTGCATGAAAATCCTTCTGAATCTCACTCCTAAGGCTACCTTTTAGTTGATGAAGCTCAACATTAAGGTCATCCTTACTCACCATATTGTTTACCCTTTCCTGAAGTTGGATGACCACCTCAGATGCTCCCAAACCAGTAGAATCTGAAGCCATATCTTCCTTATTTGGGGTCATTCCTGGAGTTTCTTGTCCTTTTCCTTGGCCTCGGGTAGATCTACCAGCCATGACGAAGGATGTGGGCCTAGGGTAGACTTAATAGGGCAGAATTTTAGGGTTTAGGGTTTCGTAATTTTTTTGGCCGAATATAGGAATTTATAAAAATTAAACCCTAGCTATTTTTTGGAGGGTTTCTGAAAATTTAAGAAATTTGAAACTTTTTCAAAAAATTAGACCCTAGGGAGCCAAATTATGAATAAATATAGAACCGTAATAACTTTTTCAAAAAAAGTCAAAACTTATTGAAATTTGGAGAGAAGCTTACTTGACATATTTATCCTCATCAAAAAAAAAAATTGCATAAAATTTCGCTACCAACCTTGAGATATAGCCGGACCTTTAGAATTAGGGTTTGATGTTGTCTTGGCGAAATCAAGCTCTGATACCACTTGTAATGAAATTGCCTGATTAATTATGATTATCACCAGTAATAGAACACCAAATAACACAATATTGTATATAAATTCTCTCAATATGAAATTATAATAGCTTGGCCACTTCGAGGGGGCAACCTCCAGAACATATAATAAGACTCAAATACTCAACATAATGATCATCCACTACCTATAACCCCTATTTATACTATTCCTATGCTATGGCCATCAGCAAGGCTGACCAACCAATGATAATAGATCATATATAAAAGAGATACATCATGATATTAAGTTATGATAGCAACAAGTCAGCTATATCCATCCCATGTAAGATATATAATTAAGGGCGTAACATGAATGGACTATGGAATGGGTCGCTAACAAATACTTTTCTTATGAAAGATCCATATATAAAACCACATACTTGGTGGTATAGTAAATAGTAGTAAGTGTGTGATTTTGTGTCAAAATTTGGTTTAAAAATAAACCGAGGAAACCACTAAAGCTTAGAACAAAAATGTTAACACATCTCCATTCCTTGAGTGGTTGAAGTGAACATTTACCAAGGAATAATGTATATTGATGTAGGAATTAAAGAAGTTGAATATTGAGATTCCACTTTTGAGAGAAATTAAATAAATTATAGAACTTAACCAAGTTATTAAAGGCCTCTACATAAAGACACCAAGAAGAAAACATAGTACCGAAAACTAGTTCAAGTTACTTAAAAGTTAGTTGATATATTGTCGGGAAAGTTGTTCTTACCTAAGGATGAGGATCCAGGAATTTTAGTCATTTCTACCACCATATATGGTTAAAACCATGTCTAATGTTTTGGTTGATCTTGTATATTCCATTAATGTATTGAAAACAGATACAATGAATCTAGATTGCCTTTTCTAGGATTGTAATCAACAAAAATATCCTCCAAATGGAACACCATTCCATTTTTGTACCAGAGAGAGTCATAGGAGATGTAATGGTTATAGTTGAATCATGGGAATATCCAGTAGACTTCATGATCTTACAAAGAAAAATTCAAAAATCTAGTTATCCAATTATTTTGGGAATGCCTTGTCTTGTTGTTATTAATGTATTTATAGATTATAGGTATGAAAATATGACTATCTCAAATGGGTCTAAAGCAAAGAACATTTCCCTTTATCCTCCTACTCAGCCATACTTTGAAACTTATGAACATATGTGGATTGATGAACTATATCAATATTGCATATGCCCTTCTTATTTAGCAATGATTGTAGTAAAAAACCATGTGAATAATTAAAGAAACATACAATATATTTGATGAAAATTCTAGTATAGCTCGAAAAGAACCATTATAGATATAGAAAGAACCATTATGTCTTTAGAAAGAACCATTATGGATCCATAAAGAACAATTATAGATATGGAAAGAACCATTTGGGATACTGAAAAGGATAATAGGCTTCTAGAAGAAGGTAATGTTGAAATGTATGATTATGCTCCTTCTCAACCACATGTTTTTCATGAGAAACAAATGTAAGATTATTTTCATTATACTTTAGATAGAGTCATGTCTTATGAAAACACAACCATCTTCCATGTGTTACAACCCCATTTATATCATTTGACTTATCTAGTGAATAAAAATAAGCAAAAAAACCTACATGAGATTAAACAAATGTCTATTCAACTAGGGAAAGAATTGAACATTGGTACGAATCTAAATGGTGATCAAGAATATGAACTTATTAATTCCTTGAGAGACCATTCTAAAAAATTAACCTAGGATTATAATGATATGAGAGGAATACACCCTAACATCTATACTCACCACATTTACACTGAAGATGTTAAACCAATTAGACACCACAATATAGGATTAATCCAACACTCAAAGATATTGTTAAAAATGAAATTGAGAAACTATTGAAAGTTAGCTTTATCTATCCTATATCTGATAGTCAGTGGGTGTCCCCACTTGTTATAGTTCCTAAGAATAATGGTAAATGGATAATTTTTGTAGACTATAGGGAACTTAACAAAGCTACAAAGAAATATTATTTCCCTCTACCATTTATAGACCAAGTTTTGGATAATTTGGAAAGTAAGAAATATTTTTCCTTTTTGGATGGATTTAGTGGCTACAATCATATTTCCATATTCCCAAAATATCAAGATAAAACCACTTTCACATTTCTAGGGGGAACATTTGCATACAAAGTTTTACCATTTGGTTTATGCAATACACTTGTTAATTTTCAAAGGGAAGTCTTGGATATTTTTTCATATCTTACTAATGAATGTGTTGAGGTATACATGGATGATTTTCCCATCCATGGGGCTACTTTTCAAGAATATTTGAGTAATTTAAAGAAATTATTAGCAAGATATAAGCAGCACCAAGTCTCCTTTAGTAATGAGAAATTTTTAATTATGGTTGATTAAGGGATTATTATGGGTCATCATATCTCTACTAAAGGTATTCATGTTTATCCTAAGAAAATAGAAATCATTACTAACCTACCTATACCAACAAACTAGACTAATGTTAAGATCTTTCTAGGCCATGTAGGTTACTACAAAAGGTTTATCAAATATTTTAGTAAAATTAATGCACATATGTTCTCTTTACTTACAAAGGAATTTGTTTTTGAATGGAAATATCAATGCCAAAATTACTTTGAATCCTTGAAAGATAAATTAACTTCTTCTCTAGTTTTGAGAGGATTCAATAGGGGAAACTTTTTCATATCTATATCAATGCATCTAATACTAGAATGGGGGTATTACTTGGTCAAAAGGATGAATAAGAGAAAATGTATGAAATTTACTTCATCAACAAAAATACAAAGAAAAATTACATTATAATTGAGAAAGAGTTTTTCAGTTATTTATTCTCTTAATAAATTTAGGCATTATGTTACTAGATATAAAATATTTGTATACACAAACCATTAATTGATTAGTTATTTGATGAATAAGCTAGTAGTAGGGGTAGGAATATCATATGGTTACTCCATTTGTAAGAATTTGATCTAACAATAATTGATAAACAAGGGAAAGCTAATGTTGTTGATTTCCTTTCAAGATTGAATGTTTTAGGTGAAGAAGAATTTTTTAAATACCACTTTACATATGAGAACATATTTGTAATATTAGAAAACTCACCATGATTTACTGATATTGCTAACTATATGTCCACATGAAAGTTAACAATTTATTTTACAAGAAATTAAACTATTAGTTCAAAACATTTCTACTTATACATGGTGTAATATAAATTTATTTAAGCGTGGTCTTGATATGATTATTTGTAGGTGTGTTAGGGATGATGAAGTGTATGATATCATTATATCCTACCATAATGAACTAGGAGGAGGAAAATATTAAGTGAAGAGGACAATCCATAAAATCCTTCGAGATGGATACTACTAGCCTTCCCTACAAAATAATGTTAAAAAATATATATGGTAGTTTGATGCAAATCAGAGAATGGGGAATCCTTATTTGTCCACTTAAATTCCCCTTAATCCTCAATTAGTTTTAGGACCTTTTAAGAATTGGGAAATTTATTTTTTCTAATCAATATACCCCCATCTTATGGAAAACAAGTACTTGTTAGTGTGCATTTATTATGTTACAAAATTGACAGAGGTTCAATCCATTCCTTTTGCTAATGAATAATTTATAGCTGATTTATTATATCACATGATTATGTAGATATTTAGAGTGCCTAGAGACATAGTGTCTAACTAAGGACCTCAATTCATGTCTAACATGATTGAGGCCTTTGTAGGACTCTATCAGATCAAGCACTGGAATTCATCACCATATCATCCTCAAGCCAATGGACAAGTTGAAGTTACAAATAGAGAACTGGAAAATATCTTGACAAAGGTTTTGAATAAAATCAAAAATATTGGGTACCAAAGGTTCCTCAGAAAATTTGGGAATACAATACAACATAGAAAACCACCATAGGTTTTTATGCATATAAACCTTTATATAGTAAAAATCCACTACTCCCTATAAAATTTGAATTGTAGACCTTAAGGACACCATTGGAAGTACAAATTGATATTGGTGTAGCCCAGAAAGATGGAATTATTTAAATCAATGAATTAGATGAGAAGAGGTTCCCTCCACCCACTTCAAACAAATTCATGGCATGAATCTCACATCAAGACTAGTAGGTTAAAATAAGTATATTGGGCCCTTTTATTTGAATCAAAGTACCATCATTTAAAAGGAAATTTAAGGAATAAATGGTTGGGGCCCTATCATGTACAAATAATATGTGATAATGGATCACTTAGGTTACTACTCATTAATGGAGAAAAATAAATATGATGATAAATGGACATAGAATGAGGTTGTACCTAAATCCTAAAAGCAAAGACGATTTTACAAAATAAATTTAGTCATGTTATGAATTTAGTTTCATGGAAGAATGTAATTATTCCACCTTGTTGTGTTAGGGAGTTCAAAACTCAAATAAAGGGAGAAAATTGGAATTTTAAATGGTATTATTTTCCCCATGTATGTGTGTGTGTGTGTGTGTGTGTGTGTGTGTGTGGTGGCTATATGTGTGTATGTGTGTGTCCGTGCGGGTGTGCATGTGCGTGTGCGTGTGTGTGTGCGTGCGTGCGTGTGTGTGTGTGTGTGTGTGTGTGTGTGTGTGTGTGTGTGTGTGTGTGTGTGTGTGTGTGTGTGTGTGTGTGTGTGTGTGTGTGTGTGTGTGTGTGTGTGTGTGTGTGTTTATTTCTGAAGATATTAAATAAAAGCATGCAAATAATAAAGGCAAGTATGATGAATTTCCTAACATACACACTAACCATAAGTCTTTTCAAATGTAGGGATGGAGAACCAAAAATCAAAATGAGACATGTTCAGTGAGGTAAAGTGCATTTATTCCACCTACTAATGATTTTTAATTTCTAAAACATATCATTCATTTGAGTTAATGAAATTGACGAGTATAAAGACCAAAAAAAATCAAAGTGATCATGGCATGATGAAAATAAGCTATGCACAAATTTGCAACATATGGCTATGGGAAGTAAGATCATAAATATCATGTCAAACATGTCATAGTTAAATCAAATATCTTATAAGCATGTCATTGAATTAAATAAATAACTATTTGGATATCACTAAAGCATAATTAGAACTACTAAACACCACCTAAGCGAATGAAGATTCGATAAAAAAATAGTGCTCTAGAAAGAAGTGCTGGTTATACTCTATGAAATTTATTTTTATTTCAAATATTTCCCCTACAAATTTCCATATTAGATGGGATAGAAGAAGAAATTATAGCTTGAGTTGTCATCGTTTATCATAAAAACATAGCGATCGCTAAAATCTTCCATGATGCAAGTTGATTATATTTTAATGAAAAAAATGAAGGGTATGAGTCTGAGTTGGTTGAAGATTTTATTTAAATTTTAAAAATACCACACAAGGGTTAGAGAAATGAAAATTGAAGTTAGCAACACTGTAAGTTCCATAAGTGTCTTCATTAACTTTGCAATCAAAGTATCAAATCATCATTCTATTAAGGACCTCATTCAACTATTTCATGATGAAATTAAGCTAGACCCTAAAATCATACTTAACCCCCAAGGGATTCAGAAGTGGATAAAGAGGGAAAGCCTACCTAAACTATGGAAATTTTTGCTTCTTGGATTATAAATTACTTCAATTGTGATGGGAAATGATCTGTATTAGGTTTAGATGTAATGAGACTTGTAATTCACTTCAAACAAAGGAAGAGAAATCCATATCTCAAATTTAACCTTCTAAGTTTTTTTGTGTCATTTTCACCATGGCCACAAATCAAATTCGGGGAAAATCGTCCTTTGAAGTAGCATGGTTTAATTCAACTAATTTCTAAGTATCATTTCTTAAAGAAACCAAGAGGGGAGAAGTCATGGGAAGCCCTAATGTGATTTTTTTTGGAAAAAATAAAAGAAAGGTCCTTACACACCTCTTCCACCCCTCAAGTTTCTATAGAATTTGATGACACTCCATGCCAATCAAGACTGAACCTCATAAACAAAAGAATGAAGAACTAGGACTAAGTTTTGAATTGAAGGAAATTTTGATTTAAGATTCAAATAAGCAAAAAAGGGGGTTTCAGGTCCCATAATCCTAAGGAAAAGGACCAGGGGAAAATGTTTCTTCTTAAACCTCAATAGAAGGAAAGAGAATGTATATTTTGACTAATGAAAGATATGCCCAAATCTTGGGAAAATTTCCCCACATTGAGACACCTAAAGCTCTAGAACCCATATCTCCAACTTCGTAAATAGAGAAGTGAGCTCCAAAAACAAAAATAAGCTCTAGAAATGAAAGATACAACTCCATAAATAGAAAGTGAAGCTCTGAAAATAAATGATTCAACTCAAGAAATGGAGAAGAAAGCTCTTAAAATAGTAGGTGGGGCTCCAGAAATGGAAAGGCCTATTTTGGAAATCAAGGAACAAGCTCCAAAAATGACACAAAAATAGTGTAAGGAATAAGAATAAGTTCCCTCTTTTTATAAACATGTTTTTTCTATTCCAAAGGGAAGGAACAATTTGTTTATGTGGAAGAGGCAAGTCCTTCCTCTCATGATGAAGAAAACAAGGAAGAACAAAGAGAAATTTAACATGTAATCATGTTATCAAGAGTGAATTGCTTATCAAAGAAAAAGAGTAAGAGATTGAACTCCAAAAGAAAAATATAAAGGTATGGATGAAGTTAAATATTCTTTGAAAAATGAACTTTAACAGATAAATTCTCAAAATCTAGGCAAAGAAAAGAGAATTTTGTATTTGAGTTTATAATTTTCATATTTAAGGAAACAAAAACATATTAGGCTACAAGCTTGGACTAACATAACTGATGATTGGACCAATGTTTTTCAATTAAATAAGAAACTTCTTGTTGAAAATAAAATGTTAAAAGAGAAATTTTATTCTAGTCATGTGTTGAGCACACATAATATTGTATTAAGGAGAAGAGACACACGAGATTCGCATGCGGGAACACGGTGCATTTGAAGGCACAGAAATATAGGAAAGGAAACACGCACTAGAACAAGTTGACTCAAGACTTAGCCATTTTTATGGATACGTGCTATTTTTTGAGATAACATACGGAGAAAATATCAGGATGGAAACTTGTGTGACACAAAAATTCTATTTTGGAAACGAATGACTGATAAGCACCATGCATGAGCTTGAGTTAATAATAGGATTACTTCTTCCAGTTAACTATAGGATGTCTATTATTAGCGCACTTGCATGTGTTCATGTTATTGTAAAGGTGCATGGCTATTATCAGCATGTGACCTATTTTAAGAAGTGCATAGGTAGTGAATGGAAATTCCCCACCGCTATAAGTATTTATTGAACTATGTAGTCTAGTAGCAGTGAGTTATTGTAGAGTTATGTTATTGAATCCGTTGTGCACATGACTTATGGTGATACTTTGTAATGTAATAAGATTCTATGTTTTACAATGTTTAATGTAATGGAGTATGTTGGCTAGATAATGGTGTCAAACATGACTGTAGCTAATTCTTGTATGGTTTATCTTATTAAAGTTATTGTTTTGTTCATGATTCTCTCGAGATCTAGATCTGGAATATGCTCTGTGGAATGTTGTTTGTTATTTATGGTTTTGAATATGCTTTATCTTCATCACACTAACATCCTTCACAAGAAACTCTAAAGAGGGGCATGGTACCTTTGTGTTCTTTGGGTGAGCTCTCAACATAGGTTGGGTGATGTGCCAAAGCATGCCTAGGTTTTATATTGGGTCCGTTATCGGGACCTCTTTTCATTTTTCTTAGGATGTTTCATGATGAAGATGTACCAATTGACTTTAGCAGGTTTTGAGGAATGGATAATAAATATGGAAGAAAATTATGATTCGAGGTTCAATACTAGATTTGAGTTTAACGCATGCATGTGGGTTAATTAGAATTTTTATTTGTTTATATGAGATATTATTTGTTATCTTTCTAGTAAAGATTTATGAATGGATAGTTTATTATGCATCTAAAAGGAATTGGAGGTATCACACACTTTCTCGGACCCGTGAAGAATTTGAGGCCCTCTATGATGCTAATCTAATTTAGACACATCTTGTGGATACTTGGTTCTATGGTGTTTTGAATAGCTATATTTTGGAGTACTTGATTTCCACTTATTCTTGCATGATGGTAGCTGAGTTCTAGTTTTTCATCATCCCAGTGGAACTTATTTGCAATACATCCCACTAGATATCAAAATCTTGATGGTAACCCCGAACATGAAAGAAAATTCGATGGCTAGCTAAACCCTACCATGCTTGAGGGCAGGATAAGTATTGGAGAAGGATGACTAACCTAATGAAAGATAGAAGAAATAAAGATTAAGTAAAATAAGGTACGTGAGAGGGAGATAAAGAAGCAACATGATATTGTAGAGTAAATGGAGTTGAGGAGAGAGATGGCTCGTGAAGGATTTGAAGCTCATGTAGAAGGCGTGGAGCCAGAGCATCTAGAACTCCCCATTTGGGAAAGCATAATAGGTAACCCTCCTCAACCTCACATGGGAGTGCACCAATAGAGATGACATGGGCCTCGGGTAGGCATCTTAATATACCCGGAAACCTAGCCCTGCACTTGGTTTTCCAAAGTAAATAATATAACCAATAATCAACAACATAGTTTAGGCGGTAGAAGAGAAGGAGTAAGTCAGATAGTAAGTACATATATGGCCAGTAAAACATCTTCTTTGTTGTTTGGAGGTACCTTCTCAGGCACATTGTCAGCACATAACTAAAGTGTGCAGAATTTTAGACTCACTTCTTGGAGTAGTACCACTTCATAAACAGTAGGAGTTCAGTTTAGTACCACTATTGGGACATAGGGTAGTACATCCACTAGTCCACTTCTGGTTATAGGTAGAGGATCATGGAACATAGGTGGCTTTAGTTCTGGTGGTTCTAGAGGTAGAGGTAACATAGGAGGTTCTGGATAAAGTGGGTAGGGTCCTCATCAACCCCAAAATATTTACATGGAGATGTCTCTCTATCTTCCAGAGTATAAGGGCATAGAATATTCTACTGAACACATGCACATGTGTGAGATATTATTGCATGCAAAAGGAATTATGACTTCAAAGTGCAAGGAAAGTCATTTTGTAACTACATTATAGGGATGCGTACATAGTTGGTACGGGAAGTTTGACCACGATCAGACTTGTGTAGATTATGCAACATTAAAGGATGTTTTCCTTAAGGAATTTCATATCCCTGAGTTTTACCATAAGAGTATAAGCACACTCAAGGATATTAAACAAGGCACTACGAGAACATTTGGGAATATCATTCCCATTTCAAGAAAGCTGTTGTGTAAAATTTCTTATTGTAGTCCTATAAGCCAACATGAACAGGTGGTTTCTTTGGGGCTTGATCACACCTTTCAAAAGGGCATTGTCACATAAGACATAGAAAAACCCACACAAAGCACTTGAAGCCACTTTACACATTGAAGAGTCTAGAGTATAGACACTAGAGTAAGCCCATTTGTGGAGGCACATATTGCAGCTATGGAAAAGTAGTTGGAGAAACTATCATAAAATTCAATCGGGATTTGGTGTCTTGATTGTGAAGTGGAAGGGTACACTAAGGATAGTTTTCCCCACATATCAGTACATTTTTTGTTGCTATACTATGAGATATTTCATTTGGACCATGATGCAAGTCGTTACCCATTACTACAACATGCAATAAGAAAGAATGTATCTTGTTATTGTAAGATTTTCTAGTCCACAACTCATAATACAAAATATTACAGGTTGATTAGTCAAATCCATGATGCCATAGATATTGGTGTGTGATAAACAAGAGTATCTGATAACTCTAAAGGAAAAAGTGAGCACCATGACCCTGATCACACTCAAGCATGCTATGATCGAAATGAAGAGTGTTTTGAAGTGGGTCATGGAAAAAGTCAAGGATACCATGGTGGATTTGGGGGCCGAGACCATAGTGGTGGACTGACGAAAGTTTCCTCATGGAATGTGTTTTACATGTGGATCTCTAGA
Source organism: Taxus wallichiana var. yunnanensis (assembly GCA_018340775.1). Classification (NCBI taxonomy): domain Eukaryota; kingdom Viridiplantae; phylum Streptophyta; class Pinopsida; order Cupressales; family Taxaceae; genus Taxus; species Taxus wallichiana. Next base: position 60,029,850 of record CM031239.1, on the reverse strand, counting down.
CCACCATAGGCACAAATGTTCTTAGAATATCACTTGTTCTTTTTGTGGGAATAATCATAGCTATCAGAATTCCTAGACTTATATGAGCATCTTAGCAAGCAACATATACATGAGAACAAGGGTTCAAGGATGGTTGGAGTACAATGTGTTCTGTAAAATCATTGGATGAAAAAGCTGGCATGGGAACCTAGGATATTATATGTGAAGATTACTACATGCACTGAAGTTGCAGGCACTAGAGAGAAGTTACCACAAAATCCTACCATCACTAAGGAGGAAGTTTTCCATGTAAGGTACCCAGATCCTGCACATTAGAAGTAGGTTTATCGGGAGACCATGGAGGCACTCGAAATCTTCAAGGTGAAATATAGTGTTTAAAGGAACAATACGGGAAGGTAGAAGAGACAGTCTAATTGGATATTGATGACTTAAAAGAGATATGCAAGATGTTTCACCGGTAGAATATCATTCCATTATTAGGTAATTCACTACAAGGAAACATTCATCGTGTAAGTATTGAAAATAGATGGTATATCTTTCATGTTAATCTTCCCCTCGTAGTTTAGATTATCACAAGGAGATCACTTTGAATGCTTTTGTGGATGGGTGGATATTGAGAAATATGTTGATTGATACATGCGTGGAAGTTAATGTGATTACTTTAGATGCATGGGTACGAGATGGGTAGACCACCATTGTAACCATTCTCCAAAGTATTGTTTATGGCTAATCAAAATAAGACCATTCCCATTAGAGTTTTAAATGATGCATCTATTACTATACAAGGGGACAAGTTCACTGGGTACTTTGAGGTCTTAACACTTGCAAAAGAAGACAACTTTCCAACTCTACTTGGGTGCCCTTGGTGTTATGCAAATAATGCTTATCTATGGTTCAATAAAGGGTATATGAGTTTTGAGAACAAGGAACAAATAGTGATTATCCCTTTGATGGATGGGAAATATGTAGTTTATGTTGAACTTTTGAGTGAGGAAGACCTTAATGAGAATTTATGTATGCACCATTCGGGACCCGAAGTACTTGAGCCATCTAAGGAAGGAATCCTCCGGTGGGAAAATACACATCTATTAGTGATACTAAAATTATTTCTTGTGATAACTAGGTGCATGAAACCTATGAGATGGTTGGGCACGAAGTAAGAAGCTCATTTGTGTGGAGAAGAAAACCTCATTATTTTAGGAGGACAGGTAACTCTGCACCTTGGTACACTGGAGAAGGAGACCCTACAGTATTCCTACAAGACATGGATAAGAAGCTGGATGAGTCAAGTGGAAAGAAGAAATATGTTAGTTTATACTCTATGTAGGACAACATCGTGCTAGTGGATGGTTCATAGGTATAATCACATAGAATGGAATGAATTCAGAATTTCTCTAACCACTCGATTGTTCAAGAGCAATGCACCTATTCAAATCTGCATGTATCATGGTAATCAACTTGTTCAACACTATGTTGGTAGTGTGAGAGACTCGGAAAGGGGTTCGGGAAGCTTTACAACCTTCACTATGGGTACACAAGTTTTATTCCACTTTACAAGGTTATTCACATGCTTGGTATGTTTATGCGGAGCTGCATAGGGTGACTCGAAATTGGCGAGGACTTGATTGCGGGAATGACCCAAAATTTTGAATCTACTAAACCTCCGGTAGAAGAGGCATTAAAGGTTGTAAAGAGCTTAATTATGGGAGACAATGTAAAGGCTAAAGAACTCCTTTATGAGTTATTGTTTGAGGAAAAACAAGGATCATGTTTTGATGAAATACATGATACATATGTTGAACTATTTACATGTGCTTTCTTTGAAAAGGAGAAAGGAAAGATGGTCTACATAGTGGATGATAAGGAAGTATAAGATCGGATATAACTCATTCAGCAAGTGTGAAGTGTTAGATAGTGTGGATAAGAATACATGTGCCTATCATGCACCTATGAAGACAAATAAATTGAACATTGGCACAAATGTTGAACCTAAGGAAGTAATAATCGAGGATAATTGGTTTGATTATTAAGTGGAAAAAATAATTGAATTACTACGTGATTTCCAAGAATTATTTCATAGGGGCTACCATGATTTAAAAGGATTTTATGATTCATTAAGGGAGGTGAATATTAAGCTAAAGGAAGGTGCGCATCTAGTCAGGAAGAGACCTTATAGGATGAACCCTAACCTATGCATAAAATTTAAGTAATAAATTGAAAAAATGTTGAAATCTGACATCATTAAGCCCCTAGAGGAATCAAAGTATGTTAGCCTAATGGTAATCAATATAAAGAAAGATGGTCAGATTAGGATTTGTGTGGATTACAGTGAGCTGAATGTTCCATGTGTGATTGATACTTTTCCTACGCCTTTCACTGAAGAAATATTATAAGGCGTTGCAAGGTGCAAAGTTTACTCTTTCATCGATGGATTCTCATGGTATCACCATGTTATAATTGCTTGGGATGATCAAAAGAAACTGAATTTCACAACTGAATAGTGAAGTTTCGCATATACTGAGATACCCTTTGGTTTGAAAAATGTGCTTGCTGTGTTTTTATGCATATTTGTTCAAGCATTCCAATATTTTATTCAAAAATTATTGTAGGTTTACTTGGATGATTGGATGGTATATGGGCTTGTTAAGAATTATTGTGACAATTTAGGCTTGATGTTTGAAAGATGAAAATAGTTAAGCATCTCCTTAAACATCAAGAAGTGTGTGTTTACTAGACCTTTTATAACTCTATTAGGACACATCATCTACAAGGAGGATTCGTTAGTAGATCCAGCTACGGTTATAGTTATTGTAGGCCTGGAGGAGCTTTCCAATCATAGTGAGGTGTGTGGATTCTTGGGCCACACAAGGTATTATAAAAAATTTATCAAAGGGTATGCAAATATTGTTGCACCCTTGGAAGAGTTACTAAAAGGAAAAGGGACATTCTATTAGGAGAACTACAACAATGCACATTTGAGGCATTGAAGGAGAGACTTACTACAATGCCTATTATGCATTTTCCCTTATGGAACCAACCATTTCATGTACATGTGGATGCCTCTGGCACGACCATTGGCATGATGTTAGCTTAGCCTAGAGAAGGTATTCTAGATCATCCTATCTATTTTACTAGTAGAAAGTTGACTCTATAGAATAGAATTACACAACTATAGAGCGCAAGGCCTTGTCAATGATCTACGTGCATTGCATAAATTTAGAAAATATTTTCTAGCAACACCATTTTTATTTTATACTAATCACATGGCATTAAAATAATTGGTAAATAAGCCCATTCTATAGGGGTACATATGTCGATGGGTGCTCTTATTCCAAGAATTTGACTTTACAGTCATGGTAAAACTAGGTAAAATTAATTTTGGCCGGACCACTTATCAAGGATTCAATCAGGGGAGGACACACTAGACAATTGAAGATACAATGCCAGATGCATAGTTATACAAGTTACATCACACACCTTCAGAATTAGAGGATATTGTTTTCTTTTTATGTATAGGTATAGTGTTAGAAGGAATGAAGGCATTAGAGAAGAAACAACTTACAATTTGCACAACACCCTTCATGTTGATTAGTGGTGACTTATATAAAATAGGACAATATGAAGTATTACACCAGTGTGTACTAGAACATGAGCACACAAATATCATGGAAGAGACTCATGGTGGTATTGCGAGTTGGGTACTATGCAGTGACGCTACCACATACAAGATTCTACTCATTTGGAATAGGATGGGAGACACTTTATAAGGATTCTAAAGCGTATTGTAAGGCATGTGATCATTGTTAGCACCTTAGAAAACCTAAGAAAAGAGTTGAAATGCCTTTGAGGCCTAATGCTAGGGTAGAACCATTTGAGAAATGGGTTGTACACTTTGTGGGTCTTATTTCCCCATCCACACGTAGAAATGGATTGCAGTATATCATCACTTACATAGATTATCTTACAAGGTGGCGTAAGCAAGTACATATAAATGATTTTACAACAGCTACAACAACCAAGTTTTTATGGAAAAATATTCTTACTAGGTATGGATGTCCGTTGAGCTTAACAAGTGATAGGGAACACACTTCTTGAATTAGAAAATCAGGATATTGTTTGATGAATTTATGGTTGTGCACCACAAGTGTAACACTCTCGACAATGGTTATATTCCTCTTTTGCATTTAAAGTGTTAACATGTGATTTTATGGATAAATATGTGTTCTTTTGACTACTGAAGATCATGCTTAATATGGATAAATCATTTACGCTCTTTGATTGTAGGGTTAGTATGTTGTTACTTGCAATAATCTATTTCACTTCTTATGAGTAAAGTTGTAATCTGGTTTGAATGGTTGCAAATTATCCTTGCAATTGGACTCATCCTTAGATCAATTCCATTGATCCAAGGTATGTTTTAAATATTATTATCAAAATTGAAGGAAAACTGACATTAATTGATTAAAATACTTAATAGAATGAACTTGTAGTTATTGCAAATTCTTTATCATCTTGGAAACAGTGCTTACATTTTATTTTGTGTTTTTCTTGGCTCTTCTTGATTGACCCTTGCAGAATGCTTAATGGAATTAAGGGAAATAGAAACACTACTTCCAGATTCTTGAGAAAAAAATTTATTATGTACCCTTTACCTATACAGTCTACCCTAATAGATACAGGACTCGGGTAATTTACCTAGCTACTACTACACCACTTTACATGGGATGGCATTCTAACCTAAGTTGTTAGCTTGAAAGGAAATAACCTAGGGGATGCTAAGTTATTTCTAAACCTATTGTTTTGGTTAAATCTACATCCTATCCTAACATGGAAATTTATTGTTGGGGGTTATATCCTAAGGTTCTATATATTTAAAGTAACCTAAGATCTAACCTAAGAAAATTCTATCTATCCTAAACTAATGGGATATGAAAGAGGACCTATGGGTCATTGGAAAGTGGGGAACTAAGCGGTGGTTCCTAAGATTTTTATTGGGATTTGATTTTGATTTGGTTTTGAATGCATGAAAGTACTACCAATGTGGCAGGGGTTAGTGAAAGTTTAGAGGAACCTATGTGGAGGCATCACTAAGTTTGGAAATGCATTTTGAAGTGCAATTAGGTCTCGCCAACTATGAATGGAATTGGAAAGGAAAGATAAGTGGGAAAATTGGAATTAATGTCATTAATATGCCTCGGGTTTGGTGAGAAAGTCGTCTTGGAAGGAATGCTAGTGGATTTGTTGGGGGTTGTTTTGATTTGCATGCTTCATGATTTTTTTCTCTGCATAGAGCTATCTGGTTTTTTGAACCAGAAGTTTGATCTACACTTAGTGGCCATTTTTGAATTCTTTGATCTATTTTTAGTTTGAGGAATGTATGAGAGGCCTTTGTGGAAAAATATTACTATTATTTGATCTTGCTCGGAGAAGAAGAGGTCTTGGAAACTTGGCTGGAAGTCTTCTTCGAATCGGTAGAAACACTATTAGGCATGATAGGATCTACCCATTAATATTTATTGCTTTCTTCTAAATGATTCATTAAAACAATTATGCTCACTGGAAATTTTATATTTGCATGATGTATGTGGTTATTCACTTACATGTATTCTTGGAAATTATGTGGGTTTTGGAATGTGAATCCTTTGCTGTTATTGACAATTTTTGGGAACTTTCTTTGTATTGGTTGTTAGAGGTTTGCATGTGATTTGTTTTGGAACTCTGTAACCTGTACTTGAAGCTCTATTGAACTCTATAACTTGAACTAGTAGTTCTGTTAATTGTATTTGAATCTTGTAGCTTGTATTCGAAGCTTTGTTTTCTTGCATTTGAAAATAATGTGGAAAGAGTTGGCTTATTACTTGTTGGGTTCTGAATCTCTATTTAGACTTGTGTTTCATGAGCTGGAAGTGGAGCTCCATAGGGGTTCTAAACTTGTATTGAAGCCTAAGATTTGTTTTAGCTTTATTGGGACCGTGTGTTGTTTGGACTGTGTTTTAACTTATTGAAGTTTTGAACCTTGGTTGAATCTTCGTATTCAACAATTGAACTTGTATACAATTCTTATGAATACTAAATTCATTTTTGAGTTGTTGCATTGTGCCCTGTACTAAAGCTCATAACTGTGGTTTTATTCTTCCTTAGGGAAATGAAAGGCTTGAAACCATAATAGGGTGTTGGCGTTTAATCTAATATTTTATTAGGGCCATGGGATTCCATTTTAAACTCATATTTGATCTTGTGTTATTAAGACTTGTTATCGATGAACGTATTTAATGCAACACAGGTACTCCATTAATGGTTGTTTTGATTATGTATTTGGAAATCGATGAGTTGTATACTTATAGGTATTATGAATTGAAATATTTTTGTCTTATTTAATATTGTCTGATGGAGGGGTCTTGTGAGTTTTTTATGGTCGGAATAGACCGTGTAACTTCTTTGTGGCCTCCTTTGTTTTGACTTTGAGAAGGAATGGTTGTTTTACTTCTACCTTTTAGACTGCACTGTGTTTTCAAACTTGATAGGGCATGTGAATTAAAGAGTGTATTCTATTCATATCTGCTCTAAGCATACCCATGTCTTGTGGGAAAACTTGACTGCTTTGTTCTTAGAAATAATTGGAACTGGAACTATGTTCTATTATGGGATAGTCATATCAGTTGTAGAGGTTCATGGAATGAATTACTTACTTCCTTTCTATCTTTTATGTTAAATGAACCCTACCTATCTTATGATTTTAAAAGGAACTAGAGAAGTTTGTGGTTATTTTGTTCAGTCGAGTTGGAAGAAGGTAGGACTAGAACTTGTCTTATCGAATTACTTAACTACTTACTTCCATCTGAGTCGTGGGTTTTTTAGAATGCTAAATTTTAAACCTGTTATTCTGTATGTGGTTCAAAAAGTTACAGTATCACTTATCTAGATGTTGGTAATGTGGATTTTTCTTGGGATTTCGAATTTCCTTCTCATTTGCAATTTTTGTTAATGTTTGTAATGGGAATCCAGTCTTGAGTTGAGAGTTGTTATGACTTTTCAAGTATTTTTGATTAGAGGAATTTTAATCCACTGTTATATCCTTGTTGAACCACCATGTATTAAAGAGAAAGAATTATACTCTCTTGGGGGCATTCTACAGTTTAGAACTATACTATGTATTTCTTTTGAGATTTCATACTATATTTGAGCTAGGTGAATGAGAATAGGTCTTCCTAAGAAGGTTGTATGGAAATTGGAAGTTTGTGGGCTTTGGTTGTGTAATCGGTTTTGAGTTCTCTTTTGGAAACTAACTTAAGAATTTCCAAGTTTGTAATAGATGATGGATTTCATTTCATAGTATAAATGAAATGAAATATGGTTTGGGGTCCTTGTTGGTTTGAGATCCTTTTTCTGTTGACTGATAATTTTATTGATTGAACTTCTCATTATTTGATTCTCTTCTTTGTCTATATGGAGGGATGAAACTTACTAATATCAGTTATGTTGTAACTAACTCCTTGCAGATTGGGAAAAGTTAAATGTGTCCTTCTATCCTTATGAATTTATGAAATAATTTAATGATAAGACTTGTTGACTATTTAAAAGTAATTGATAGGATCAATTAAGTCTTGTGGTATAATTCTGATGTTGCAGATTATAAAATGTTCCTTTCTTAAAAGTAAATCCATATTTCTTAATTGTACTTCTTTCTAGATGTTATTACTTATGATTATCTACATGATGTTTTTCAATTGTTTCATGAAAGAAGGATTGACAAACCCTTACACTTAATCAAGTAGAGGAAGGTTCTTCCTCGCTAAAAGGAATGTAATCTAAAGAATGGTGATATGATTGTAAATCATTAGAATTCATTTCCCTAGAAAGTCTACTCTAGTTGAACCTATTTGGTTCTTTACACCTTCATTGAGTGATTAAGTTATATTTAATGGAACTCATGATATCGCTGTCCTATTTTGGTTAACTATTGTTAAATAAAATAAATGAACATTGAAAGTAATCATGAGTTAAAGTAAGTTATTTAATGCTTAATTGATTAAAGTTTTGAACAAGGACTTAAGGAGTGTTTGATTATGGTTTTGCATTGATGTTGTAATCTATTTTATAATCCAAATTAAATTGACATTAATAACCTCCTTGGGGTATGTACACCATGATGAGGTAGTTTCGTAAGATGTTACCGCATGGAAACTATAGGGATGTACCTTTGAGAAGACTAGGGTTTTCTCAAGGATACAACATTGCAATTGACATGTGGCAACACCCTTCTACATTGATCATCTAGATCTACACACAATAAGGACTTGAACTTAGTTTCTCTCTAGGTCAAGTTAGTGGCATGTTTAGGATAGGTAGTAGCTCTCAATGGCTCAGGGTACCTTGGCACACCTAGTTGACTTAGGTCAACCGAGTATGCCCATATACCCTAAGTCATTGTGAGCATCTTCCTATAATGATTTATGTTTCTAACCGGGACTAGGGTTAAACTTTGGGCAAGTGGACTGACGGTAGTCAGTAAAGACCATTCATGATAACAGAGGAGTGAGGTGAAGGACGTATTCCAAAATGACGAGTATGTCATCTAGGAATAGTGACATACACAGTATGTTGTAAATCTTTGGCCAAAGTATCGCAAGTTGCTAGTTGCATTTTCCTATGTCACCTAGTTTAAAGCAATGTGATATCAGATGAATATTGGTAACAAATATTCAGGTATGTTCTTTAAATAGATCACTCAATACCTAGTTTAGGGTAGGAAAAACCAAGTATACGATAAGTATTAAATACTTAGAGTAATGAAATTAATAGATCACCTTTGGATAACCAAGTCATTTACAAGTTGCATTTGATTATCTGTGTGAGATTGATTGGAATGGAATGTTTATTCTAAATAATGATTTATTTAGAATAGTGAACATTATGAAAAAAAAAACAATTCCCTTGTTTGTAAAGTCTTAAAATGGGAATGTTACATCTTGGTATCAGAGCTGAAGGTTTCAGCTCTTGGACCTATTGTGTCCATAATCTGATGAAACTTAAATTTTATTGTAACATAAAATGGTTAGAATAAGAGGAAATGTTGCAAATAACCCTCTGCCTGAGGAAGGAGCAACAACTACCTAGAAACTTGATGAGATCCTTGCTTCCCTGTTGGACACAAGAGATCATTTGGTTATACTTGAACAACAAGTAATGGGAAATGAGGAGGAAGAAGATGCTGATAACAACAATCAGCCACCTCCTAGGGACAATGCTAATGTAGGTGTTGATAATAATAATGTGAACATACCTATTTAGCTTTGAAAACAAAAAGGCTATGCTTTGGTAGCTGAACTCACTAATGATATAAAAAGGATAAGTCCAACTAAGTTTGATGACACAACATTAAGAGATGGAGGTGAGAACTCATCTCCATGAAATGGAGAAATACTTTGCAATAAGGAATTTCTCGCCAGAAGAAACAAAGGTGATATGGGGAGCATATCATCTTTCTCATGAAGAATCTTCATGGTGGGACAAATGTAAGGTTTAATTAAACATTGATGAAACTAATATCACACGGGACCAATTTAAAGGTTACTTTAGGTAATGTTGGCTTCCACAACCTTACTATGATCGAGAAAATGATTGAATTTTAGATCTTAGCTCAAGTATGTACCTCGGTATCAAACCGATGTGAAGTTCGGGATACGTAAGTTCATCATGGGATTGAATCATATGGTTATAGGAGGAGAGGTGGATTTTCATAGCCCATCCATGATGGAAGGGGTTGTTGAAAAGGCCATAAGGTAGGAACAAAAATTAAAGGTAATTTATGCTCATAAGGAGGAAGTAAGGAAGAAAGTTCCTAACTCCTCTTCATCATATATTGTACCTAAGAAAGGACCATAGAAGAAATTTGGAATGAAAAGTAATATTTCATCGATACTAATAAGAAAGCAGCAAAAATAAGTTTTTGGTAATGCAGAACAACTTTGCTAAGAACAATAATAACGGACAAAATTTCTATGGGGGTCAGAACAATAACTCTAAGGCTGGAAATAAACTCGAGCCTAGGAAGGGACCTGTATGAGGCTGTTATAACTATGGAAAATATCATTATGCAAATCAGTTCCCTTTGAAAAAGGATGGTCATAATCAGTAGCACATGATACATGCTGCAGTAGCTGACAAGCGGGATGAGAAACAGGCCATGCCTATTGAAGTTTCAGGTAAGTTATTTGGTTTACCTGTAACTATTCTTTTGTTAATAGAGCTACTAAATGTTTTATTTCTAATAAATTAACATCAAAACTAAGAAGAAAAGATAGAAACATGGACTGTACAGTATGGAAACAATTTTGTTCATACCGTTAGTATGTGTCTTTTTGGAGAAATCCTTGATTTACCTAACTTTTCCACTGAATTTGATCTTTATGTTGCACCTTTGGGGTTTTATGATGTAATCATAGGTGTTAATTGATTAGTAGAACATGAGGCTAAAGTGGACTATTTTGAAAAAAACATTAGTTGTTTATATGACCTGCAGAAAACAACAAAGATTCAAGGTGTGAAATGTGAGATTTCTGTTAGAAAACTATCAGCTATGTAACTTAAAAAGGCCAAAAACAAAGGTTGTACCTTATATGTAGTAAAAATTACTAAAACAACTGAAGAGAACAATGATGTTATGGAATGATATCCACTATTACGAGACTTCAGTGACATATTTTTGAAGAATTGTCAGGTCTTCCACCCAAAAGGGAGTTTGATTTCATGATTGAGATCAAGCCTGGAACTGAACCTATTTCTAAAGCACCATATCGAATGACTACTATAGAATTAGTAGAGCTTAAGGCTCAGTTGCAGGAAATTTTGTCTAAAGGTTTGATTAGACCAAGTGTTTCACCTTGGGGAGCACCTGTAATTTTTGTGAAAAAGAAGGATGGAACACTTAGATTGTGCATTGATTACATAATCTTAAACAAAGAAAAAATCAAGAATAAATACCCACTCCCTAGGATTGATGATTTATTTGATCGATACTGGAGAATCGGTATATTCTAAAATAGATTTTCGATCTGAATATCATCAATTATGGATTAAGGATGAGGATATTCATTAAATAGCTTTCATGACAAGGTATGGACATTATGAGTTCATTGTTTTACCTTTTGGATTAACTAATGCACCTGCAACATTTATGAATTTAATGAATAATATCTTTAAAGAATATTTGGAGAAATTTGTTCTCATATTCTTGGATGAAATTCTCATATATTCTAAAAGTATTGAGGAACACCATGAGCATTTGAAGATAGTTTTGGAAATATTAAGAAAGAGACAGGTTATTTGGTAAGTTGTCTAAATGTTCTTTCTATGACACAAAAGTACACTATTTGGGACATGTAATAAGTAAGAATGGAATTGTTGTAGATCCTTCAAAAATTGTAGCTATAACTGAGTGGCCTACACCAAAGAATGTACATGAAGTTAGAAGCTTCATGGGACTTGTTGGCTACTATAGGAAATTTGTAAAAGACTTCTCTAAGGTGGTTGCACCAATAACTTCTTTACAAAAGAAGGATAAAAAGTTTGTTTGGAATGAGAAATGTGAAATTGCATTCAAAAATTTGAAGGAACAGTTAACTTCAACACCTATTCTTGCAGTACCAGATCCTAATGGAGATTTTATGGTGGTAATTGATGCATCTGGTGAAGGTCTAGGAGGTATTTTGTTACAAAATGGTCATGTCATAGCTTACGAAAGTAGAAAAATTAAGTTACATGAGTTGAATTATGCTCCACATGATTTAGAGCTTATTGCTATTGTTCATGCATTGCAAGTTTGGAGGAATTACCTGCTTGGTAAACCTTTTGAATTGAAAACTAATCATCTTGGGCTGAAATATATCTTCACTCAGCCAAATCTTAATGCAAGACAATGAAGGTGGTTAGAGTTTTTGTCTCAATATGATTTTGACATCAATTATATCAAGGGTAAAGAAAATAGAGTGGCTGATGCCCTAAGTCATAGGAAGCACATTTCTTCTCTTATAACATTGAGAAATCAATTTAAGGATGAAGTAAAAAGTGTTATGGAATCTAATTCTTATTTTCAGCAAGTAAAGACAACGTTTACATTGCAGATCCAAATGATTTGAGGTATAGAGGTTTTCACTTTGATAATGAAGGAATCTTATGATTTGAAAACAGAGTATATGTACCTTTGCTAAACAATTTAAGTAAGAAATTGTTAGCAGAATTTCACAATTCACCTTTTTCTAGACACCCTGGTATTAAAAATGCTTGCTGATATAAAAAATAATATTTCTTGGAAGGGAATGAAAAAGGATGTTATAGATTTTGTGACACATTTCCTTGAATGTCTACATGTTAAAGCAGAACATATGCACCTAGCCAGTTTATTGTATCCTCATAGCATACCGCAGTACAAATGGAAAGTGATAAGCATGGACTTCATACAAGGGTTACCTATGTTAAGAAATAAACATGATGTTATTTTAGTACTTGTGGATAAACTAACAAAGGTACTTCATTTTATTGTTGGAAATATGAAGGATGATTCTCCTATGTTGGAAAAAATATTTGTTCACGAAATTTTTAGATTACATGGAGTACCTAAATTAATCATTTTGGATAGAGATCCTAGAATGACATCAAGATTTTGGAAAATTCTTAATGTAGCTTTAGGAACTAAGCTGAATTTCAGTTATGCGTATCATCCGGAAACGGATGGACAGACTGAAAGAGTTAATCAAGTTTTGGAGGATATGTTATGAATGTATTGTATAGACCAGAAATAATATAAGTGGGAAGAGTATCTTCCACTAGTCAAGTTTGCATACAATAACACATATCATGCCTCTCTTAAGATGGCACTGTTTGAAGCATTATACGGAAGAAAATGCATAACCCCTATTAGTTGGGACAACATGGAGGATAGAGAGGTAATTGGACCTGAAATCCTTATTGAAATGGAACAACAAATTAAATTGATTCATGAATGCTTGAAAGAAGTAGGAGATAGACAAAAGAGTTATGCTGATTTGAAGCGGGTAGACAGGAAATGTAAACGTGGTGAGAAAGTCTTTCTTTGGATCAAACCGAAAAGAGATCTATAATTTTGGTAAGGATGCCAAGTTATAACCTTATTATGTGGGACCTTTAGAGATAGTTGAAGTAATCAACCTTGTAGCTTACAACTTAGCATTACTTCCTGCTTTATCACGAATGTATGATGTTTTCCATATTTCTTTGCTTAAGAAATACGTTTCAGATTTATCACATGTGTTAAATTGGAATTCCTTATAGGTCCAAGACCCAAGAATAATTGTGGTTAAACCCATATGAGTTCTGGAAACTCACCAGTTGCATTTGAGAAATCATGATATAAGTCAATGCAAGGTCCAATGGGACCAGTTTAATGAAGAAAGTGTAACCTGGGAAAACCTGGATGATATGAAAACTGCTTTTCCATATCTATTTGAACATAATTGATTCTGTTGATTGATAAAAAATTGTGATTTTATCTTTATAATACAATAAGTATGCCAGTTTTGGGCAGATATTTATTTGTTTTGAATAAACAACTATTTAATGCTGATTTCTAAAACTTAAAATTCAGATACTGTTGCAAACATATGTTAAGAAAGTGAATAAAAATTGATTATCCTAAATGTAATGACTAAAATGAGGTAATCATCGGGATGATGATTCTTTTTAGGAGGGAAGCATGTAACACCCTCGACAATGGTTATATTCCTCCTTTGCATTTCAAGTGTTGACATGTGATTTTCTTGATAAAGATGTGTTCTTTTAACTACTGAAGATCATGCTTGATATGGATAAATCATTTACACTCTTTGATTGTAGGGATGTTATGTTGTTGCTTGCAATAATCTATTTCACTTCTTATGAGTAAAGTTATAATTTGGTTTGACTGGTTGCAACGTATCCTTGCAATTGGACTCATCCTTAGATCAATTCCATTGATCCAAGGTATGTTTTAAATATTCTTATCAAAATTGAATGAAAAACTTACATTAATTGATTAAAATACTTAACGGAATGAACTTATAGTTATTGAAAATTCTTTAGCATCTTGGAAACAGTGCTTACATTTTGTTTTGTGTTTTTCTCGGCTCTTCTTGATCAACCCTTGCAAAATGCTTAATGGCATTAAGGGAAATAGAAACCCTGCTTTCGGATTCTTGAGAAAAAGAAATTATTATGTACCCTTTACCTATACGATCTACCCTAATAGATACGGGACTCAGGTAATTTACCTAACTACTATTACACCACTTTACGTGGGATGGCATTCTAACCTAAGTTGTTAGCTTGAAAGGAAATAACCTAGGGGATGCTAAGTTATTCCTAAACCTATTGTTTTGGTTAAATCTACATCCTATCCTAAGGTGGAAATTTATTGTTGGGGGGTTATATCCTAAGGTTATATATATTTAAACTAACCTAAGATCTAACCTAAGCAAATTCTATCTATCTTAAACTAATGGGATATGAAAATGAACCTATGGGTCATTGCAAAGTGGGAACTAAGTGGTGGTTCCTAAGATTTTTATTGGTATTTGATTTTGATTTGATTTTGAAAGCATGAAAGTACCGCCGGTGTTGCAAGGGTTAATGAAATTTTAGAGGAACCTATGTCGAGGCATCGCTAAGTTTGGAAATGCATTTTGCAGTGAAATTAGGTCTCACCAACTATGAATAGTGGTGGAAAGGAAAGATAAGTGGTAAAATTGGAATCAATGTCATTAATATTGCACGGGTTTGGCGAGTAAGCCGTCTTGGAAGGCATGCTCGCAGATTTGTTGGGGGTTGTTTTGCTTTGCATGCTTCATGATTTTTTCTCTCAGATGGAGCTAAGTTGGTTTTTGAACCAGCATTTTGATCTATACTTAGTGGGCATTTTTGAATTCTTTGATCTATTTTCAGTTCGAGGAATGTATAAGAGGCACTGTGGAAAAATATTATTGTTGTTTTATCTTTCTTGGAGAAGAAGAGGTCTTGGAAACTCAGTTGGAAGTCTTCTTCGAATTGGTAGAGGCACTATCAGGCATGATAGGCTCTACCCATTAAGATTTCTTACTTTCTTCTAAATGATTCATTAAAACAATTCTGCTCACTAGAAATTTTATATTTGCATGATGTATGTGGTTATTCACTTGCATGTATTCTTGGAAATTATGTGGGTTTTGGAATGTGAATCTTTTTGTTGTTATTGACAGTTTTTGGGAACTTTCTCTATACTGGTTGTTAGAGGTTTGCATGTAATTTGTTTTGGAACTCTGTAACCTATACTTGAAGCTCTATTGAACTCTGTAACTTGAACTAGTAGTTCTATTAATTGTATTTAAAGCTTGTAACTTGTATTCAAATCTTTGTTTTCTTGCATTTGAAAATAATGTGGAAAGAGCTAGCTTATTTCTTGTTGGGTTTTGAATCTCTATTTATACTTGCATTTTGTGAGCTAGAAGTGGAGCTCTATAGGGGTTCTAAACTTGTATTAAAGCCCAAGATTTGTTTTAGATTTATTGGGACCGTGTGTTGTTTGGACTATGTTTGAACTTATTGAAGTTTTGAACCTTGGTTGAATTTTTGTATTCAACAACTGAACTTGTATATAGTTCTTATGAATACTGAATTCATTTTTGAGTTGTTGTGTTGTGCCCTATACTTAAGATCTTAACTGGGGTTTTATTCTTTCTTAGGGAAATGGAAGGCTTGAACCCGTAATAGGGTGTTGGTGGTTATTATGAGATTTTATTAGGGCCATGGGATTCCATTTTAAACTCGTATTTGAGCTTGTGTTGTTAGAAATTGTGATCGATGCACGTATTTAATGCAACACAGGTATTCCATTGATGGTTGTTTTGATTATGTATTTGGAAATTGATGAGTTGTATACTTACAGGTATTATGAATTGAAAAATTATGTCTTTTTAATACTTGTTTGATGGAGAGGGTCTTATGAATTTTTTACGGGCATAATAGACCATGTAACTTCTTTGTGGCCTCCTTTGTTTTGACTTTGAGAAGGAATGGTTGTTTTACTTCTACCTTTTAGACTATACTATATTTTTAAACTTGACGGGGCATGTGAATTAAAGAGTGTATTCTATTCTTATCTTCTCTGAGAGAACCCATGTCATGTGTGAAAATTTGATTGCTTTGTTCTTTGAAATAATTGGAACTGGAACTGTGTTCTATTATGGGACAGTCGTATCAGTTGTAGAGGTTCATGGAATGAATTACTACTTCCTTTTTGTCTTTTATGTTAAACAAACCCTACCTGTCTTATGATTTTAAAAGGAACTAGAGAAGTTTGTGGTTATTTCTTTCATTCGAGTTGGAAGAAGGTAGGACAGAACTTGTCTTAGTAGATTACTTAACTACTTACTTCCATTTGAGTCATGGGTTTTGTAGAATGCTAAATTTTAAACCTGTTATTCTGTATGTGGTTTGAAAAGTTATAGTATCACTTATCTGGATGTTGGTAATGTGGCTCTTGCTTGGGATTTTGAACTGCCTTCTCATTTGCAGTTTGTTGTTAATGTTTGTAATGGGAATTCAGTCTTCAAGTTGAGAGTTATTGTGACTTTTCAATATTTTTCGATTGGAGGAATTTTACTCCACTATTATATCCTTGTTGAACCACCATGTATTAAAGAGAAAGAATTATACTCTCTTGGGGAATTCTATAGTTTGGGACTGATATTGTGTATTTATTTTGAGATTTGATATTGGATTTGAGCTAGGTGAATGAGAATAGGTCTTCCTAGGAAGGTTGTATGGAAATTGGAAGTATGTGGGCTTTGACTATGCATTCGGTTTTGAGTTCTCTTTTGGAAACTAGCTTAAGAATTTCTAAGTTTGTAATAGATGATGGATTTCATTTCATAGTATAAATGAAATGAAATATGGTTTGGGGTCCTTGTTGGTTTGAGATCCTTTTTCTGTTGACTGATAAGTTTATTGATTGAACTTCTCGTTATTCAATTCTCTTCTTTGTCTATATGGAGGATGAAACTTACTAATATCAGTTATGTTGTAACTAACTCCTTGCATATTGGGAAAATTTAAAAGTGTCCTTCTATCCTTATGAATTTATGAAATAATTTAATGATAAGACTTGATTGTTTAAAATTAATTGATAAGATCAATTATGTCTTGTGGTATGATTCGATGTTGTAGATTATAAAATGTTCCTTTCTTAAAACTAAATCCATATTTCTTAATTGTACTTCTTTCTAGATGTTATTACCTACGATTATCTCCATGATGGTTTTCAATTGTTTCATGACAGAAAAGTTGTTTAATGAAGCAATTAGTGGAATGCACTTTAATTTAATGCTTAGTTCATTATCGAATGACCCATGCTATCAATTTTGTAGATGGACATCGTAAGTGATTAAAGAAGATGGGAACTTTCATGTTGTATTGGGTTATTTAATTTTTAACCTTATGTAGAGAGTTTCGATTCTATCTTGAATTGTATTAAAAAGAAAATTTGTATTCTTTTTTGAATGAAGGTTGTTTGTTATCCAACATGCCCGAAATACCTAGTCTTGAAGATGAATATGTTTTTAATGAGGAATTGAATGTTGGAGATTTACTTGTATTGATTGTGTAAACTATTTTGTATTTATGAAGAAGATGGAATTCCTATCTTTATAATATTATTCATATCTATTATATGCTTAACTCAGATAAACTTGATAAGTTAGACAAGAAAAAGGGAATTAGTTTAATCTCCCTTAATAAGATTCAACTTGTTAATTTGCATAAGTTAACAATCTTATATAAACAATCCTAATATAGTATTGGAATGTGTAATGAATATGCATAAAACTTTAGAGTTTTTGAAAGATAAGAAGGGTTGACAAACCCTTACACTTAATCAAGTAGAGGAAGGTTCTTCCTTGCTAAAAGGAGTTTAATCTAAAGAATGGTGATATGATTGTAAATCATTAGAATTAATTTACCTAGAAATTCTACTCTAGTTGAACCTATTTGGTTGCTACACCTTCATTGAATGATTAAGTTATATTTAATGGAACTCATGATATCGCTGTCCTATTTTGGTTAATTGTTGTTAAACTAAATAAATGAACATTGAAAGTAATCATGAGTTAAAGGAAGTTCTTTAATGCTTAAGTGATTAAATTTTTGAACAAGGACTTAAGGAGTGTTGGATTAGGGTTTTGCATTAATGTTGTAATCTGTTTTATAATCCAAATTATTTTAACATTAATAACCTCCTTGGGGTATGTACATCGTGATGAGGTAGTTTCTGTAGGATGATGGTACATGCTAGCTATAGGGTTGTACCTTCGAGAAGACTAGGGTTTTTGAAGGATACAACATTGTAATTGACATGTGGCAACATCCTTCTGCATTGATCATCTAGATCTACACACAATAACGACTTGAACTTAGTTTCTCTCTAGGTCAAGTTAGTGGCATGTTTTGGATAGGTGGTATCTCTCAATGGCTCAGGTACCTTGGCACACCCGGTTGAATTAGGTCAACCAAGTATTCCCATATACCCTAAGTCCTTGTGAGTGTCTTCCTATAATGATTTATGTTTCTAACTAGGGACTAGTGTTAAAATTTGGGCAAGTGGACTATTAGTAGTCAGTAAAGACCATTCATGATAACAAAGGAGTGAGGTGAATGACGTATTCCAAAATGATGAGTATGTCATCTAGGAATAGTGATATACACTGTATGTTGTAAATCTTTGGCCAAAGTATCGGAAGTTGTTTGTTGCATTTTCCTATGCCACCTAGTTTAAAGCAACGTGATATGAGATGAATATTGGTAACAAATATTCAGGTATGTTCTTTAAATAGATCACTTAGTACCCGGTTTAGGGTAGGAAAAACCAAGTATATGATAAGTATTCAATACTTAGTGTTATGAAATGAATAGATCGGTGGATCACGAAGTCATTTACTGATTGCATATGGTTATATCTGTGTGAAATTGATTGGCATGAAATGTTTGTTCTAAATAATTATTTATTTGGAGCAGTGAACATTATGAAAATAAAAATAAAAAAATTCCCTCATTTCTAAATTCTTAAAATGCGAATGTTACAACAAGACTACAACTTATCATCTTCAGGAAAATGACACAATAGAGGATTTCAACAAGATATTGAGCCAGACCTTGACAAAAATTGTGATGTCGGAAGGAAAGATTGGGATGATAAAGTTTTTGTTGTACTTTGGGCATATAGAAAAACCTATAAGAGGTTGAGTAAGGCCACACCCTTTCAGTTGGTGTTTATCATAGAAGAAATCCATCCAATGGAATTCATGTTACCATCATTGCTTATTACACATGTTGGAGGTCTAGCTAATGAGAAAGCTTCAGAAGAAATAATTATCAGGTTAATATAGTTAGATGAGAGGCACATAATATCACGTTGGAGTCGACTAAGGAAAAGGACAGGAAGAAGGTATGGCATGATAGACACATTAGGGACAAGAAGTTTGAGGTTGGATAGATGGTACTTATTTATGATTCTAAGTTTCTGTGCCATCCAGGAAAGGTTAAGGTGTATTGGTTGGGACTGTATATTATCACTCATATACTTGAATCAGGTGCTTTCTAGTTAGAGGCACTTGATGAACTACGATTACCCGATTACTTTAACATGAGTATGATAAATCCCTACTACAAATAAGTATTCTTAGTTTTGTAATAAGGAAATGTTTCAATTTAGTGTAGGTTTCCCCTTACGTATTTCTTTTAGTGTATTTATTTCTTCCTTGATATGCTTTGGCAATTTATTTTAGTGTTTTGTGGAATAAACACGTTTTGAGATGGAAGCTAATTACAATCTAAAGTATTTTTATGCACAGAGGACTACACATACCATTGGTGTGGGGTGGTTGTTATTTGTTATTCAAAAATGGGTACACATGAGAACAAACTGTTACATGTTCTATTTAAGTATGGAAAGGAGATGTTAGAAAGGAGATTGCTTCTAAAGAAGACCATAGATGGAAATGAATGAAGGAATAGTATAACGTGAGGTAAGCAACGATCGTGGAAACTACCAAAAGAGGGCGTAGTAGTAAGGTACTTTGCACATGGAAGCATGTGCGAGAGAAGTATCTAGCCAGAAGGTAGGAAGGTGCATTAGAAGGTTATAGATGGGTCACGGTGGTGTACCATAAGGAAATTTAGAAAATGGTCAATTAATGAGAGGATTGGTGGTAGGTGAAGGAGCAATAAATGGACTATCATTTTGAAAATCTATATAAAGACATTATGCAGGTTCATTTTTATCTTTCTATTCACAAGTATTTAAGCGAGCTAAGTGTGACCAAGCCAAGTGAATCATATTGAGGTGAGGAGAGATATGAAACCAAACGTGGAGAGAAGATTTGTGCATGGAAGTGGCTTGCATCCCCATTGGTGAAGGGTTTGAGTGTAACATAAGCATTGAGAAGGAGATAGGGCACACATTTTTAATCTAGGGAACATGATTTTGAGCTAGGGTTTGAGCTTACTCGATACATAAAAAAGGTAGGATTTTATAATGGCACCAAAGAAAGCACCTATAGTAGGCACAAAGGGAAAGAAAAAGGTGGAGGTTGAGGTTGAAGTTGCACTCGAGAGAAACTTTTTAGAAATGTAGTACCTAGAAGGAGTGATAGTCGAGAAGAAATTGGGATTCCTATGTTTGGAAATGCAAATTACGTGATTACAATCACCACACCACCGATAACAGGGGATAATTGGATGTGTTGTTGAATAAGAAGACCAACAAGCACACGGTGGACGATATGCTAGTATATGATGATGTTGGGGAGAAGTTGCTTAAGAAGGTAGGGGTTTATTAGTTATATGAACTCCCATATTTTGGAAAAATAGAAGCTTTATACCAATGGCTGATGAGAATATTCCATGAGTAATTTTTATATTTTGTTGGATGGAGGATAAGGATCATAGCAGCCATGATTTCCACATTGACAAGACTAAAGGGTGCAGGGACAAATATTATGAGTGATCTGACTGATAAGGTAGCTATTATAACAACTAGTAAGTATTAGGATACTCCAAAGGTCCATGCGGAATGGACATAGACAAACTAAATAAGTATCTTGTAGTAAAGGAAGTTGTGTACCTACTCACAAAGTTAAATGATCAAGAGAGATGGTCGCAGATAAACAAAATGTGGCTACATATTACAAAGATAATATCAAAGGGTGAAATCTACAACTTGGTTGGATACATTGCTGAAACTATTACTGAGAAAATGTGTGCAGGTGAGAGGATAAGTTTTGGCACTATCCTACTATCCCTTGTTTTTATAGAAATTGGAGTGCCTAATGGGCCAAAGAATAGAATTTGGGAATACCCCATTATGAAGAAGTCCCTTGCGGAAAGGTTTGAGAAATATTTATGTGAAGGATAAATGAGTGTTCAATTCAAGGAAAGGGAAGAACTATGGTATGACTGAATTCATGTGGTTTCTGAGGAGGAATGGTGCATTCCAAAGGAACTACCTTCGGTAGTAGGAAAGGCATTATAGTTCATGGTGTATCAACATTTATGCATCGCATAGTTTTCCATGAAGGATGGGACATGGATTCCACTATGAAAACTTCTCTATGCCTTCACAACACGCTACTTCCAAGCCTCATTTCACAAATTTATTGATGCACACCCTTTGAACTTCAACACATATAAGGCAAGATTATTACTACCACACTCTTGGGAAAAAATATGTATATCTAGGTTGATTTTTCTACATTGAGTGGCTCATTTCAGATGTCATAAATATAAATTCAAAATTTTTGGCTATATGGGACAATGTGGATGTGCTCATCTATCTTCAGCTCAAGCCTAGGATAGAGAATAACAAGTATACGAGAGAATGATTTTTTTTTACCACAACCTCCCAAGCGAAAACACACGATGGAGAATGTGTCATCTCCGATGCCTAAAATGAAAATAGAGATAGATTAGGAAGAATAAAATGAGGATAGTGGAGGCTTGGACCATAGATACTAGAGGCAGCCTATAGATAGAGTGGAGAGTGACCGTGTTGTTACTCCACCACAGTGCAAGAAGGAGAGGATGACTTGGACATGGATGTATTCCTTGATGAGAACTATTTTAAAAGGGTATCTAGAAGAACCAAGACCCAAGACATAGGAACATCATAGCCTATAAGAAGATTACCTTGACTCTCCCTCGAAATAGGCACCGAGAAGAAATGAAGAAATTTGAAGCTTAATGAGTAGGCGAAGGAGTCCAAAGAGAGAACACTTGGAACTCCGGTGTAACGAGGAAGATGTGGAGGATCCGGGGATGAATAAATGAAAGATGAATAAGGGGTGAAATAAGAAAAAGAAAATAAGTGTGAGAAAACCAACTCACCAATTACAACTCATATTAGAGAAGAGCCAACTCCAAACCTTGGTTCTCAGGTTCCTAAGGGGCCAAGGGTGAGGAGAAGTGAAGAATAAGTTGTGCAAGTATGGGCTACGTTGAGGACACAAGAAATATATTTTGTGCCTGGTTTCATAGTATAGTGGACCTTAAGGAGTTATATGCGTGGGAGCTGATGGACTCAGATATGGCCACCACATGTGCAAGGAAAAACTATCCTCATCCATGTAGAATCATATGGATGAACCAAATTTTGATGTGTGCGAGGAGTCTTGTGTCTCAAGGAGAGTAAAGAAGGCACCTCAGAGCAGGCACATGACCATAAATCCCACACTTATGTCTGATGAGCATGTCAGCAATGCCTTAGTCAAGGTATCTATTGAGGTGGTGTGGAGAAATATTGATAAGGTCACCACCATTAGAGTGTTGATGGAGGATAACAAGGATAAAACTGTGGAGATAGAGCACTTAAAGGAATAGAAGGAGAGAGAACGAACAAATAATGATGCCTTTGTTAGCATGGTAGAGGAGATTGGTGATTACATTATGAAAGCAAGGCCTCATCTAGAACCAAAGGTACTTGAAAATTTTCCTTCTATAATGCATTATGTACACACATTGGTTGATTTGGTGCTAGAAGATGGACCACTTAGAATGCCTACACTAAAGGATGCTAAACAAGAAGTAGAGAGAGAAAGGGCCTCTATGATAAGAATATTTTCAGTGTATGAGGTGCTACTCCAGACTTTCAAGGATGAGCTGAAGAAAGAAGACCAAGCTTTGAATTTGTGTGCAGCTCCAGAGTAATAGGAGGCGTGTAATAAGGGCTAGAACACTTGTTTAGGATAATGAAGTTTTGACATCAATGAAGGATGAGACTTTAGGGCACACAAAAATATTGGCACTAGTGAAAAAAGTGTGAAGCCCTTACAGTAGCCCAAGATCCACATAAGGAGAGGATAGATGAGATTGGGAAGCTCATAACGCAAAAGATGGATCTTCTGGAGGGAATGATGTTTGTTATGGCCAATGTTGTCGACATTTTATAGAATGAGAAAGAAAATATTAATCGGGATGAGTTGGATGCAATTGCTACTGAGAAATTCCAGAGAAGACAAACACCATGCTAGATGGTGATAGACATTGCAGTGAGATTAAAAGTGAATATCAAGAGTTTCTCCTCCCAATTGAAGAAGAGGAAGTTGTAGAGTAAAACTCCATTCTTTTGTATAGTTATTCTTTATATTCTTTCAATTTTTATCCTTTACTATTTGGGAACATAAAAAAGAATCCCCATTCGGGATAGTAATGTAATATAGTTTGGGGTAATGTTGAGCCGACATAATATTATGATAAAGAGAAGACACACATATGATTCACGTGTGGGAACAAGGCACATTTGAAGCACAAAAATATAGGAAAGGAAATGTGTGCTACAACAAGTTGACTCATGACTTAGTTATTTTTATGGATACGAGCTATTTTTAGAGATAACGTGTGGAGCACACATCAAGATGGAGACTTGCGCAACACACAAATGGTATTTTGGGAATGAGTGACTGATAAGTGTCATGCATGAGCTTGAGTTAATAATAGGATTACTTCTTCTAGTTAACTATAGGATGTTTATTATTAGCACACTTGCATGTGTGCATGTTATTGTAAAGGTGCATGGCTATTATCAGCATGCAACCTATTTTGAGAAGTACGTAGGTAGTGAAGGGAAAGTCCCCACCCCTATAAGTATGTATTGAACTATGTAGTTTAATAGTGGTGAGTTATTGTAGATTTATGTTTCGAATCTGATGCACGCATGACTTATGGTGATACTTTATATTGTAATAAGCTTCTATGTTTTATAGTGTTTAATGTAATGGAGTATGTTGGCTGGATAATGGTGTTAAACATGACTATAACTAGTTCTTGTATGGTTGATATTATTATAGTTATTGTTTAATTCATGATTCTATGAGATATAGATCTGTAATATGCTTTGTGGAATGTTTATGTTTATTTATGGTTCTAAATATTCTTTATCTTCATCACACTAACATCATGCACAAGCAACTTTAAAGAGGGGCCTAGTACCTATTCACACGGGTTTTATACAATGGATTCAAAGTTGCATCATCATGAATCAAGAATGAAGTTAGATTCTAAGCTTGGTATTATATTTGAATTATTCTAGAAACTCCTAGCCTATAGAAAGTCATCTTTAGTTAACAACCTATTTCTTTAGAAAGCGATTCCATTTTTAGCAGCTCACCAGATTGTGTTATGGCTTACCTCATAAAGTAGCTAATGCAAAAATTTTATTTTATGCTTACAATACTATTTCCAAGGAATACTAAAGTCTACTATATGAATGTTTTTTTGTAACATGGTTGTTCATAATACACCGATTTCATGCTCGATTTGTACGTGGGTTAGTTTCAATTAAAATATTGCCAATCCTTATTGTCTAATCAGATTTTATGTTATAAAAAAATGATGCTTTCATGAATAGGGAAAGACCCATTGGGTTCTTCATTAGACGCAAACATGTAAATATAGACCAAATGATGAGAAACTTCAGAGAATACTATTACTAGCCTGATTTTCTACATTGCAACCATAGATTATGGAGTAATACATTAACAAATTCATATCTTATAGTAGGGAACACAATGGGGTATTTTTGGCTACATGCAATGCAATATGGGAAAATTTAAGCATTCCATTCAAAATGAGGGAAGTAATATCTCATGAAGCATAAGAAGAGAAAGGAAAATTGTGTAAATCATTCAAGATATGGTACAAGAAGAAAATGATGAATGGATGGGAATGAGGACTAGACCACCTTTGGTTCTTAGTCCTATGACATCATGGAAAAATACTACACCACAACATGAGGAATAATTTAAAGAATGGGTAGACTTAGTCTATGAACACAGGGGATTCAAGAGTACAACTTCAAAGAGATATTCAGATCAGTATGAAGAATTCAATATAGTAGAAAGACTTAAGAAATGGTTAATATAGAATTAGTTTGCAAGATAAATTGAAAAAGGTGAGGTTCGGGGAGATTATGAGTCCATGGATTGACTCATTAACTCAAAAATTATAATACTTCTTCTTCCAAACACATTCATTAAATCATGGTATGGTTGGAATTTATTAAGTCCAAAGTAGGAAATAATACATTTTATCCTTGTTGAATATTTTGGACTAATGATTATGGTTTCTTCATAATAATTACCTTGAAGAGATGTATGATGATGTGTGCATGGTAATTAATTCATGGTAACTTCTATTACTACATGTCACCATCTAGATTGATACGGTCTGCTCCACCATAAAGATGAGTTGAAGAAGTTAGTGAAGACTAGAAACTAAAAACCTAGTTCTTAGCACTCTTTTATGAATTATAAAAAATTCTAAAACTTTCCTCATATCCAGCCGCCTAGATTCTTGTGCATTGGAGGAATGAGCTATAAAATTATAGTCTTGAATGATTTGATAAAATAGATAGTGTGTAATAGAAAGGATATAGATGTATGTAATAGAAAGTATCTGTTGTAAGTCATTTTCAGTTATCTGTAAGAAACTCTTTTTGATTAAAAGGAGTTTTGTTTTGAGAAAATTGTGTTGAAAAACTAATCCAAAGATGATAAATGGCCCACTCAAACAAGGAATTGGATTTTTGTGTTGTTATTTATGTTCATACTTTCTTATAATATAAAATTACGAGTGTGCTTAATAACAACTACTTACAATATTATAGTATTACAGTTGGATTAGAATTTCTTTCATTGTATTTCATTTACATAGTACTTTCAATTCTTGAAAATTTTCTTTCAAAGTAGTTTGAATTCCTTTGATCTTTCTTTCTAAGTAATTTAAATTCCAGTAATTTTTTATTAGAGTAGTTTCATTCTGCAAAAGCATTTCCTTCTTCATGTTGATTCAACTAGATTATAAGTTGTTCAATTTTGAATAGATTAGAATTTTTTTATTTTAGTAGTTAGTTAAATAAAATAATGACCCAAGAAAAAAATAAAACCCCCAAAACACCAAAACTACCAATACCAATTATATATTCCTTTTCTTCTCTACATATTGCATTCCGTATATCATTGGTTAGAATTACATCAACTGTGAGTTAATTAATTAAATGATCGAAATCATAATGAACCATCATAAATCAAAAAAATTGAATTCACGGGATGAAACTTTAATATGATATGCATGTTTGATATGATCTTGGTAAATGCAAAATTGTTCCGATGTGTGGATATGCCATGAATACAACATTTCAATTTTGTGTAAGTATCATTCTCAATATTCACTATCCCACAGAATGTTTATAAGGGAAATACATAAAGTTGGAATTTTGAGTTCTAGAGGTATGTCGACTTCTATACCATACATGAGAGACAATAGTGTTGAATATTAGGAGTATGAAAAATAGTGTGGTAAGACCAAAGAACATATAACATTTGATTTTTCCAATCGTCGCCATTGCGGTCAATGACTTTTTAGAAAAAAATGTATTATTTGATTCACCTTGAACATTTTAAGGGTAATAAGGAGTAGAGAATGTGTGTTTGATCTTGTATTTTGTGCAAAAAAATTGATAGTGTAATTTTTAAAAGATGAGCCATTGTCAGTCACTATTGTAGAGGGAACCCCAAAGTGGGTTATGATATGAGTATTACGGAATTTGCAAATATATTTGCTAGTAATAGTTTTCAAGGATGAAACGTCAACCCATTTAGTGATGTAATTTATATCAAGTAATGATTAATTTATTTCCATTTGATGATTCAGGGTTAATCTTTCTAGTGAGGTCGAAATACTATAGTGAAAAAGGCTATGTGGATGCAATAGGTTTTAAATAATGAGCTAGTGCATGATGTAGGTTTCTATGGTGTTGGAACTTATCATAACCTTTGAAATTTCTCAGAAATCTTGTTCCATGGTGGGCCAATAATACCCTTATAGGAAGAGTAGTATAAACTCTTCCTAAAAGTAGGGATTTATATTTAGCTATATTATTTATGCACAAGAAGTTGAGTCAATAAGAAAAGGTCATAGGTTCACCATGTGATGTAATGAAAACAATACTAGTGTTGATATCTATGGTGCAGTGGGAGCTTTTGAAATACATGGTCAAAATTTTAGAATCAATAGTATATGTAGTAAAATCATCATAAAATTCATCATAGATAGGGAAAGGATTTTGTATAAACTAGCGATGACTTGACCTTTGATAAATTTTTGTGGAAAAAATGAATATTAAGTTCATTATGTAACATGATCCAATGTGCTAGTGGTCCAGATAGATGGGTCCATGAAAGCAAGTAGCACAAAGGATCAAATTTGGTAATAACATGAATTTTAGTGTTGATCATATAATGATGTATCTTATCAGTGATGAATACAAGGCCAATGAATAAAACTTTCAATATAGCTATAATTGTATTCATAAGAAATTAAGGTGCAACTGATATAATATATGGCACATTCTTGCTAATTCATATCATTTTGAGAAAAAAAAAAGTGCCTAAGGCATAAAAAGTGGTCGAGATGTAAAAAAATAAATGGTTTTATAGGAAAATGAGGAGTTAGTAAAAATAGATTAAGTAAATAAGCTTTGATATCATCGAATGCATGTTGAAAACTAACATCCCAAGTAAATATAGTATCCTTTTTCATGAGACGTGTAGATGGTTTGGTCATGTCAACTATTTATGCAATGAAATTAAGGATAGCCTACATTTTACCTTATAAAGAATTAATCTAATGAAGGTTTCATGGAGTAGGAATATCTATCATGGAATGGATCTTTTGTGGATCAATCTCAATACCTTGTCAGGTGTGATGTATCCTAAAAAAATTCCACTAGTAACTTCAAAGACACATTTTTGGATTAAGCATTACATTATATTGCCATAAGTGTGTAAAAAGTGTATGGAGATCCTGAGCATGGTCATTGCAATATTTACATTTGACAAAAATTCATCAACATAGTCCTCAATGATCTTATAAATATAATCATGGAATATGTGGGTCATAACATGTTAGTATGTAGTCTTAGCATTTTTATACCAAAGTGCATAATAGTATAGCATATAATTCCCCAACGGGTGGTAAATGATGTTTTTTCTTGGTAGATGGGTTGATTTTGATTTTATTATATCCAAAAAATCCATCCATAAAAGAGAGCATATCATGGTTAGCAGTGGAATCAACAATAGAATCAATGAGTGGTAGAGGAAAACTATCTTTAGGAGAGGATACTACAGTCACAAAAGTTAGTGCAACAATAGACTTGTCCATTAGGATTTATAACTATAACAATATTAGAGACCCATTATGGATAATCCATAGCACAAATAAACTTGGCATCTAAAAAATGTTGAATTTATTCTTTTACTAATAAGGCGACACGTGGATGCATTTTACGGATTTTCTATTGGACGAGTTTAGCATCTTCATATAAGACAATGTTGTGCATAGCTACATATGGGTAAACTTGTGGTATGTCACTATAATTCCAATAAATATTTTTAACTAAGTCTTGGATATTTTTTTGTATATCATCCCATTCAAAAGTATCACTACAAGAAGTAGTTTGGAAGAATAATATGTGGATCATCATCACTTCCCATATTATAAGAAATGGTTTCTTCATTAAGAAATGTAGAGAAGTATTCAATATAAATTTGATTTGGTATAGTTTTAATAGCATTATTTTATAACATGTTAGGATCACCCTCACCAAAATATGCAAAGTGGTATGTAAGAATTAGGGTAACCTCTTCTTGTGACGGTGTCAAGGGAAAGTGTCATATGATCCCATGTACTCAAAGAGTGCCTGATCATTATTAAACTCATCTAAACATGGAAGATCAGAAGATGCATTGTCATCAATAAGGTGTGGATGAACTAGCTGCAATGTGGAGGAATGGGAAGTAGTGTAGATCTCAGAGTAGGCACAAACAAGGAGAAAAAAGGTTCCCTAAGAAAGTGTAGTAGGGGATCGAGGGACATAGTTGATACCGAATTTATCGGGATTCTTGGAGATGGAAACATGATTCGTTATACCTTGGCCATTCTTTCCAAGTCCCAAGCCAAAAAATCCATGTCGAAGAAAATACTTATAACCAACACCATAGGTAGTATAATCAACAATAGGTAGTGTGGGAGGAGATGAGGAATTAGACGGGTGGTCATGAGGAATGGTGTTATAATAAGTAAAAGGGGATGGATCAACTAAGACATCATAAAGAACACCCTCAAAAATAAATTTGAACCGAGCATAGATGGTAAAGGGAATAACATGCATAGAATGTAATAAAGGGTATTCTAGGAGCATATTATAACTAAGATTATTAGGCATAACATAAAATGACAGATTGATGGTAGATGGTCCTATAATAATGGGTAGAGAAATTTCACTTAAAATTTGCTTAGGATTATTATCAAAACCATGAATGCATAAATTAGAGTGGGTAAGATTATCTCAGAAAGGCCTATCTAATGTAAACAAAAGAAATGTTGCATATTTAAGGATGAGATCAACTACCAACCAAACCATGCTTGACTAAAACATTGTGAATATGATTTTGAATATATAAATGAGGTGAATTATGAACTATTCCTTGGGAATGAATGTCATATGAAGTAAAGGTAATATTCTCATGATTTAAAGCCAAGGCTAAAGATACTCAATATGTATCATAGGTGGGTTAAATATCCGATCGATTAGGGTATGATCCATATTATACTGAAAATAATTAGTATACTCCGGAGAGGCTAGGTATAATGTGGTCAAAGAGATATCCATGAAGGATCCTAAGGTCTGATCAATAAATGGGTTCACAAAATGATTTATTAAAATTTAAATATATGTACGAAATTATTGATCGAGATGAATATAACACTATTCAAGCAAGATCTAGCTATAAAAATACAAGCACACATGATATATAGGGTATTTAGAATGACTCATATTTCCTCCATTGGTATTTAATGATTCTATACTAGTGACTGATATAAAAATACTAATCCTAAATTGTTTAATCTCCTATTTATAAATTAGAATGTGACTATCTCAGGGACAAAAGTATCTAAGAGAGGACATGACCACCTAGGCACTATAATTTATTTTGTGCACTAGTTTCAATGGGATAGTTGTAATTCTGGTATTCTCCTCTATTACCTCTTGTCACCTTTATTTTTATGTAGTTCATATCAGGTTTGATAAAGTTCTTCTCAATCATACCTATAACTTTTTAAGAAACCCTATCTACTTGTACAATAATCATACACACATTAGATGAATAAATAATTCATATTCTTAAGTCAAAATGACCTTGGTTATTACACCAATGTGATTATCACTTAGTGTTACACTAAATTTCAGAATCAATGTAGTTCTAGTATGTGTGATTGGAATAGTTTCCTTGAGCTATGAATCCTCGTGATAGTAACATAAAGAATAGCGGTATACAACTACTTTATCCCAATGCAAAATGTGTGATATGGAATTTAGAATAAGCCTTTCCCTATGTAGTGAATAATGCATCCCAAAATTTAGTCTCTTGTGTTTTTCTTTTATATGTGGTAGATATAAAAATGATAGCCCAATTTCCCCTTAGAATAGTTAGTAGGTTGTGTATATATATGAGTTCTTAGTTTTAATTTTGGCACATAGTGACACCAAAATCTGACCTAGGTCATTAAAAGGAGATAAGAAAATACCCAAATCCAAATTAAACCAACAAAGAAAAAAATAAGGTGAAGAGGACAGAAGCTCCCATAAGGACATTAGCACCTAGGCACTAGTGTCATATCTAAGAGGTACTATCACAGAGCAGAAACCATAAATAAAGACCCTGTGAATTGACAAAAATATGAAAATTCCAAATTAAATATGCGAGAAGATTAAAAAAATAAATAAAGGGATGAAGAGGTGTCACAAAGTGCCTAATTTGTGTACTCATAAATCATGTATATAATAACATATTAAAGGCATAATGTAATAGTAACAAGTGCATATTTTAGTGACTAAAAATTGGTCCTGAGAATCCTTGGTATCATGATATCTATACCTTTATCCTTATTTAAAATATGAATTCCCAACATAAACAAAACCTAGTAAAATGTGCTTTTTCTACACTATCCTAATTGACACCTTATATAAAAGAGGATATGATGGAAATATACTAAGATGTCTCAATCAAGATGAAGAAAGACAAATTGTGGTCGACGTACATCATAGTATATGAGGTACACAAACAAGTGGCATGGTCTTAGCTAAATATATTTTACACATGCGTTATAATGGCTCATTATGGAGTCTCGATGCCTATAAATTTTCCAAGAAATGTTTGGCATGCCAATAACAGTCATATAACTTCATGATCTCTTCAACCAAACACCACATCTTGGCCTTTCTCACAATTGGGGATTGACCTTATAGTAAAAATCAAACCCACATCTTTTGATGTCCATACATTCATTATCACCACAACCGAATATTTTACCAAATGGGTAGAGGCCATGCCTCTCACTTATGTTACTAGTACTAATATTTCCATGTTCATATTTAACCATATCATAAGTCATTTCAACATCCATTCCTCCACCTGTCATTGATAAAATAACATCATTTAAAAATAAAACCATTAAGGAGCTAGCCAAACACTTCCATATCCACCTTCGTTAGTCCACTCCTATTATCCACAATGTAATGGCCAAGTTGAATCATCCAATAAGACACTCAAATCCATCTTGGAAAATATTTTTGATAATATGGTCACAATTGGCATACATAATTATATCCTACCCTCTGGGCCTATCACACATCTTATCGTACTCTAACATGATCCACTCCTTTTCACTAGTATATGGATCTTAAGTTATATTAGCCATAGAGATTGATCTATCATTGCTTTTTATATCCCTCAAAAATTTGATCAATGAATATGAATACGAGACATGTCCTTCTTGTTGAAATCCACCTCTTGGATGAAAAGAGGCTTAGTAATTTAAACCATTTGAAAGTGTATTAGAATTGACTTATTCATAGTTACAACAAAAGGATAAAACCTATAGAGTTTCATATTGGTGACCTAGTAGTAAAATAACATAATAAAAATACAACAAAATATTAGGATGAGCAAGGAAAATTTGATTCTAATCGGTTACATCCTTATGTTATCACTCCAAAATTCAGATCTAGAGTATACAAGCTATCCACTAAAGATGGCCAAGAGCTTAAAGAACCCATGAATGTGGTTCATCTAAAAAATCTATTCTTGAATCATCTATGAGTACCCTTTTTGTTGGGGTAATTTTGACATGACCACCTATATCACTCCTTCATCCTATCCATCTTACTAAATCTCAAATCACTTTTATGTCACTTGTTTCTTGTAGTTTTGAAATTTACCATTTGTTATACCATCCATATTCACTCATATCCATTTTCATTCATCCCTTGGTCTCATAGATATCTTACATTCTTATGAATACTTAGATGGGTCCTAGGTCACCTAGAGTATCTTATTGGCTACTAAAAATTCAAAAATCCCTAAACATCCAAATATGTCTCCAAAAATCCAACAATCTCGCAAAATAAAAAAATCACAAAAAAATACATTTTTTTCCAAAACTACCAAAAACATATTAAATCAATGAAAAACCGACACAAAAAATAAAAAATTGAAAATTTGTTCAAAAATCAAAAAGTCTACAACAAACGAAAATCCCAAATCTTAATACATTGACTCTTATCTTGGTGTTAGTTCCAAATATCAATCAATCAAAACAAACTAATCTAAATCCCTTGCATGTATCCTCTCTTGGGGAAATATCAACTCTCATTTACTACTCGTTTCATATATCCTTAAATGGGGATAATGATCCAATCAATCATGAATCATTTTACCCTTGCATGCATCCTTTCGGGGAAAACCAAGTCACTCAATATTCATTGTCGAACACATTAGGGGAAGAGTTAAGTGTATTTATTATATAGTTGTGTTACATTGTTAATTTTATTTAGTTAAATTTATAATCAATAACAAGTTTATTATTTATCACCTTGGATAATTTATAGCCATGGTGGGACCATCTATTGTGTATATTTCGTTTATTTTTAATTTTATTTCATAAATTTTTGACCAATTAGAAGTTTTTTTACCATCTTGATTCATATATATCCATTGTGCAAACATCTACTGTGTATATTGGATTTTGTTTACCTTTTTGTGAGTTGTATGAATGTTTTTTAAGCACATAATGGTTTAATCATCATGGTTCTTTAACAATCATGGTGCTAACTCTATCTTGTACAAGAAAAGCAAGTTACTCCAAATCCAAAATCCAAATGGAAGCTCAAGCTATGAGAAATGTAATCATAACATCATTACATTACTTCCTACATATCATTCAAAAATACAAAAATAAACAAAAACATCATTTTCATATTCACATCCATCTATAATAATAACACGTCATCTATAAAGCCACACAAATCATCATCTCTATACATCATCATATACAATGTCCAATGTCTCACAAATATCATATATACATTATATAATCTCTCAAAATGTCATATGCATATTTACATCATCATGCGACAATGGGAAATTATACAATGCATGAGGCATATACAAAATATTTTGATGTCTATCATACAACGTCAATCATTTATCTCACCCACCCTTGGATTACTGGTCTACCATCTCACCTTGACGGTGGCATATGAAATGATCTAGCTAATCTACACGTCATGTATGATCTACCCAATCTACCCGACCTCATCCTTGTCCTCTTTTTGTATCCTATCACTCGTGGCTCTTTGGGATGGTTGTCTTGTATAATCGTATGTAATAATCCACATCATGATTTATTGTTGATGAATCCTATAGTATGTACCCCATACCACTCTCCTCGACCTCACAAAAGGCCGCATCCCTCTCTCTCTGTTGTAACCAATTATAGTTGTATTGTTAATCAGATCTCTTTCAAATGTCATCTTCTATACACGGACCCTCATAGAATCCAACTATGTATCCAACTCTTGATCTATAATGAGAGAGTCATCTCACTTTCACATTTATCTATCTATTCATGCCTAGACAACATGCAACTCTTCTAATGATGGAACTAGAGGCTGTACTAGTGGTATACGAATTAACATATATACCTCTCCCTATCTCTCTAACCATCATCCCCATATTCATCCCATCTCCCCATCCATCATCCCCATCAACGTCTCCTCTTATTGGACTTGGTGACCTCTATGGAGAGACTAGTACTTGCACACCTTGTGCACTGTATACCGTTTCTAACATGTGCTTGTGTACCCACTATCTATCTAACAATAATTTCATTAAATTTGGACATATTCTAGTCTAGATTAAAAACCAAAATTTTCTATATTGGTTTTATTTGTATCAAATATTGGAATTCAAATATACTATTATTGGATTCCAAATTAGATTTTTTGGAATTATATATCATCTTTTTTGGATTTCATTGTTAAGGTTTACGTTTTGGTTTGAATAAAATAGTAAATACTACTTGTTATATTAAAACATTTATTAAGAATTATTTATTGACAACTTTTCCTACATCTAAGATAAATTTAAAGCATAAAAAAGTTAATATAAAAGAAAATAAATGTTACATTAAAACTTTGCATATAAATTCATATTCTAGTCATTTCAAATATTTTTACAAAGGGTATATGTCCATTCGGAACAGAAAAATATTCTTAGAATGGACATATGCTCATTCTCTTATTATA
This sequence comes from Taxus wallichiana var. yunnanensis, assembly GCA_018340775.1. NCBI lineage: Eukaryota > Viridiplantae > Streptophyta > Pinopsida > Cupressales > Taxaceae > Taxus > Taxus wallichiana. Next base: position 59,994,611 of record CM031239.1, on the reverse strand, counting down.
AAATCTAAAATAATTACAATTAGTTGTTTGACACGTTTGGAGATAATGGAATTAAATCGCGTCTAGAGTTGGAAGTAGAAGTGGTGTAGAGATAAAAGTATTAATGTTCTAAAGTTAGATGTATGAATGATTTTGAGTTAGAAGTATAAGTAGTCTAGAGATAAAAGTGTTAATGTTCGGAGCCATGAGTGTAGATGGTTCGAGAGATGGAAGTATGAATGGTCCAGAGCTAGAAGTATGAATGGAATAGAGTGGAAGTATGAATTGTATAGAGTTGTAATTATGAATGATGTAGAGATAGAAGTATGATTGATTTGGAGGTGGAAGTATGATTATTAGGAGCTCATTCTAGAGCTTCTATTAAGGAGAATATACATATCCTAGATCTTAGTCCGAAGCACAAGAATAGTACTAAAGTAACATAATAATATTTTCAGTAAGAAATAAAAGATGAATTATCATCATAAAATGTGAATTTGTTTTATAGATGTATTTCTGATTGACTATTCAAATAATTCAATTTACTATTCAAATAATCAACTTCTAACTAAAAATGGAAAGTTAAATTGAATTTCAATTGACTATAAAACTTAAACAATTTAATTGTATTTGTTAAACATTGTAACAATATTGAGTAAACTCAATCAATCTCACTAATTATTTTTGTATGTTTCTAATGAATGACACATATTTTTGTGTGGCCCCACATGATTTAACCATGTGCATAAGTGTGTAAATATTTTTCTATCGAGAATACATTATGTTGTTAAAGGTCCACTAACACGTAATCTAAAGAAAAGGGCTTCTTGTCTATCATGAACAAAGCATGTTTTTCACCTATGAAAAATATGTTATCTTCTCCATAATTATTAATTTACTTGTCTACAACCTTTTACATTTTTTTATGTAAACCGACACAATGTTCCTCTTCCTTGATATTAAAAAATTATCATTGATTTCACATTACATTATTCTCCAACAAATAATGAATTCTATATTTTGTATCCAGTTAATTTTTTTAATGAAGACACATTGTTCTCTTGAGTGCAAGTATGTAAATCACAATCCAATATCATAATGTTGTCATGACATCCTTAATAATATAGGGCTATATGTTTGATAGAAGTATTAGTGGCATGAATATGTAAAATCTAGTTATATGTTCGGAAATCTAAATTCAATAATCCCTAGAACTCCAAATAGTAGTCCTTCTACCCCCAAAACTAATAACTTCCTTCCATGTGGAATGAGATCTGAAAAATCAACCAATACACAACAATTATTTTTCAAAATCAAATAATAGTTTATAGTATACATTTTTTTCTATATAAATTTATTTTCCATAGTTGTGATATTTTTTCTATACTCTAACAATAAAATTTTAATAAGAAAATATTATTGCTAAGAAATTTGCACACTTCTATTTTATATTATTTAAAGTATAAAGTCAATTTTATATGTAATTTCCTCGTGCAACATTTTCACAAATTTTAGGGCATGAATGTCAAAATTATATGTATTTAAATACAAATTTTAATCTAATATAAGTTAAACTATCAATAACATTATAAGAATTAGATAGTAATCAAATCATATAGAAAATGGTTAAAGGAACATTATAATTATTACAAATGTAATTTTATATATTGATTTGTTCAACTATTGTCTGAGATAGACTACATTGCTTTAAGGCTTCTCTTACATCATGTGTATCACCTATTAAGGATAGTTGTGTAAACAATGTTTCCATAAGCCATTTACCACTTTTAAATTCTCTATCTGAAGTCACCTTTGGAGACACCAAAAAATTCTCCTCAGGCTCTCCTTTGTTGATTACATTGACTACAACCATTGTTTCACAATTGTAATGAATATTTGGATCTCTCCAAATTGTATCCAAAATTTTAATAAATATTTCTTCTTTTTTCACAATGCTCCAAACCCCAACAAACAATGGATTAGCCTCCACTTTACATGTTTGTAGTAGTTTCATTCTACTTTTTTAATTGAAATTTGTATCAAGTACAGACCAAAATGTTATTTGAAAGCTGTGCAGAGATCACTAATAAAAATTGACCAATAGAGCCTCTTGGTTGAATGTGCTCATTGTTTAATTGGAAAGTATTTTTCCTTTTAGAAATTTTCTTTTGAACTAACAATCCATCTAATTCAAGAACAAGCAAATGTTTCTTTGGAGGCACTACAAAAAAATATTGAGATACATTATTACATTATATTTATTTAGAATACGGTGAGAGTGTTTATGACATATCTAACCCTAGAGGGAAAGTTCCATAAAATTTACACCATCACCTCACAATCCTTAACTATTTTTGTTGTAATCAAGAAATAAGTTTCCCTCTTTTTCTTATTATGGCATCTCATTGTGCTTATCTCGGACTTGAGGAGGAAAAAGTTGATATTCCCATGCATCATAGATTGATTTTGTTATTATTCCAGAATGAACCTATTCTTCCCCATCCTATAACCCCTATGATCTGATGAGGATACCTTAGCCAACATGTTGTTAAATTTTAAAAATAAGGGTCCTATGGAGAATACCATTAAAGACGTGGTTGTGGAGGTGCTTTCTCTTATAAGAATAAGTGATTCCTCTAAGGGGAAAGGAATTGAGAATGAAAATATTGGAGACCCTATCAAAGATGTCGGGTTAGAAAATATAGAGGTTGAAATTCACACTTTTCTCAAGATAACCAAACATACGGTATAGTACATGGAGAGTCACATTAAGTCGTCTATCCAAGAAAAAAGAATCAATGGTAAAAATTTGAATTTCATAAGGAGAAAAGGATTACTATACTGTAGGACCAAATTTCTTAGCAAAACAAGTAGACGAAGAACATAAGGTTGGAGCTCAGCAGTACACATGACGACAAGGAGGTTTATTGAAACAAGGAAGACATGCAAGTGACTCATCTTGTTCCCCAACATAATTTGGAAATTTTGAGTCAAGGCCCTAGCTCTAGAACCAGGAGCAATAATAAAATGCAACATTAGTGGCCTTTTCTAAGCTGGGTCATGGGTCCTAATGGTTTCTATCCTTCCGGTTTCTCTTATTTTACGGGTTTGCATTTAGGTTTTTTTTTTTAAAAATTATATGCAATTGAGGATTTGTGGGCCTCACTCTTTGTTGGTATTTTGTGTTAGCCAAGATGTTTTTTCCTTTCTGGGTTTGTGCTGGTGTTTTGGGTTGTTCTTTAACCCTCGGCTACTTTGAGATATATATGTACAGTGGGTTTTTTAGTCCCCTCAAAACCAAATAGTTACCTAGTATAAAAAAAAAATTGTGAGAGTATTTCACTAAGAATATATTTTTATCTATATCCTTACAAATTTCCATTATTTGAATATTGTATCGAGCTATAGATTCTACACAATGTAATAATTGTAATTAATAAAAGTTTAACAAATTGATTCCAAAAAACATTGAAAAGTATTAAATTAAAAAAAATTGATGCCTGTCTACGAATTATTTTTCATAATTGGTGGTATAGGGTTTGATGCAACTTACATACTCCACCACCGTTAGTTGTGTGTCTTAGAAATTCTTGTTGTTTGGAATTGTGAATATAACCTTTAGGAATAGTATTTTCCTTAGATTGATTTACTTCATTGTTTACACTTGTTGAAGAACCACCCACATATGTTTTTAGTGGTTCAATATTCTCTTCCATGAAATATATAAGCACAGAGTATATTGACAATTACATAAAAGAGGTTAGTATAAAAAATAGAATAATAAATTCTTAATAAAGGCTAATCACCTAGAGGTGTAGTTTTATATTTATAATATTATTTCGGCATGAGCTCCTGCTTTGTATTTTCCTCTATAGATATAATGAAAGTATTCTAAAAAATTTGTTCGACTTTATTGCATTTTACCTCCATATAATATAAAAATGGGGGTTGAATCAGTGGTGTAGTTATTAATCATGTTATCCCAAAACCTCGGTGATATCTCCTATTTGAATGGATGTTCGGAATAATAACCCTAATATCACTAGTTCTAAAAGTATCCAAGGGCTCATCATGTGACTAATCAAGATCTACTTCCACATCATCATCAAGCTTTTCATTTGAACTATATAAACCTTAAATGCTAAAAAATATTGATAACCCTCTTAACCCATCATCTTCATTTAAAACCTTATAGCACCCTTCTGAAATGATTTTCTTTTTTGTTTTAGTTTTTCATGTAGATTCTTATAGAATTATGAAACAAATATGCTTGTATTGCAGGTAAAATAAATATGCATACACAATTCATGGTACTTGAATCGATGCATGTGAGAAGTTATATTATATATTTTTGTGAGATTTTACTCACAAGATTACAAAAATCATAAATAACCACTTCTACACTAAGTGGGAAAAAATGGTTTTGTAGACCTCCCAATGTTTTGTTTAATAATAAATGATAATAACATTGAAAAATAAACTCATATGTATCTAGTTCTCTTGGTTTTGAATTTCTATTAATAGAAGATACATATAATTTAAGGAGATCAATAGTATTCTTTGAATAATTTATCTCATCTCCTTGACTCCCTTGATTGAGTATCTTTACTTTTATTTTTCATTCAACTCAAACTCTTGATAGATTTGAGAAAAATGAGTCTCATGCATTTCAAATTTCTCAATCACATTTGTTACACTACATCCCATAAGAGAAATTTATTTTGGAACTATGGTTTTCATATATATTATAGTTATTACTCTTATGGATCTCTTCTCTTATACCATTTTGCAATAGTCCTCCAAAACTATTGTGTTCACACCATGTTAGTTTAAAAACCAAACTTCACCATTGATACATTTATCTGCAAGCAGATATAATTCTTCATTTTTATACCTTTTGTGCCCCTAAAAAGTCCTATTGTAAGTTGGTCTAATGAATTTATCTTGAAGTCAGGGTCAATAGCTTTCTTTGGACAACACAACAATCCACCATTAGCATACAAATAAAAAATAATACCTGTTTGTCCCAAATTTCATATAGAAGTATAAGGATTGGAATCTTATCACTTAATCTTTCTACCATTTTCATCTAAAAATGAGTTTGTTTCCTCTCAAATGAATGCATGTTAACATAAAAATTAATTTTTATTACTTGCATATTATAAAGAACCTATGTGCAATAAAATGAAGTATAAAATATAAATACCTTCCAATTTTTTGAGTTTTCATATCCAGAACCAACACATTGTGGTTTCTTTTCTAGGATCCACCTTGACTTGGATTTGTACAAACTATTTATAAATATTATGTGAACCCATGTTTATTACTCATATTCTCTTGTTTTCAAATGTTGGTTAATTTTTCTATTGTTTCTTTTGAAGATAGAATACGAGTTGACCTTTGCTTTATTCTTACATGAACATATTCAAAATTAAGATTGGCTATTATAATTTTATGGAGTGCAATAGTGTGTTGACCATAAATTATGTGAAATTGGATTTCATTATCCTATATTTCATGATCAAATTCAATCTCAATAATATCTTCAGTTTCTTTTTTGAAGGGAAGCAATATTACATCACATTGAAGAGACATGTGGTTACCTGACATGGAGTTTACAAGCTGACTAACACTTGTTTAGTCAAGTTCCTAGTATTAGTATAGTGGAGGAACTTGATGGTATTGGCCAACATCAATCTTGAATGATTTTTCATTAAATAAAAAATATGAATCTCTTGAGATGTTATAGATTCACTTTTTTAAATTGAGTTTCTACTAGCTTTAACAGAGATTTCTCCTTTGCAAATCCCTTAAGCTCATGGAAGTGTGATACTGAAGTATATTTTTCCAAATTAGACAATTTTTCTTCTCAACATTATAAACATTTTGGAATGTAAGTTTTTTACCCAATTATTTATCCATATTCAGGTAGTGGGAAACAGATGAAGTAAATTCATATTAATAAAGTTTTTTAAATACACTCACAATTCTAACACAAATATTCTGACTATATTGTACACTAGTCATGTCCTCCTCAATATATGGCTCTACTTTCTAGCCATAACTGTATGAGGAATATTTGTAACTCCATTTTTATATATAAAGCAACATGTAACTCCATTTTTAGTATTGAGCATGTTCTTTCTTTGTTGTTTATATTTTCAACTTGAATGCATACAACAATATATGATATACACTTTATGCTCAATATAATTCCCATCTCTTGATGTTTTCTAGAATAAGAATGAAACAACCACAAATCATTGTGGTAATTTTTTGGACTGTGAAGTTCCACAAACCATTCCTCATCCCTCCTTTCCAAATTAGTGGCACCATATATAAATGAAATATATTTGTATGGGGTAGTAGTAACAAGAGCCATTTTTTATACTATAAAATTTGTTAATAAAATCATGTATTTAAAAACTAAAAATTCTAACCATTCTTATAAAATAAAATGTATAGAAAAAATAAATATTTTCATATATTTTAGTTTGGTATAGAATGGGAAAATTCCAAATCTAATACAGGTAATGAGAATCGACATTTTCTTATTCTGAACATTATCATAAATACAACATATAGAATTGGAATATGTCCATTTAGTCATTATTTCTTCTCATTTTTATTTCTTTCTATTCACTCTCATACAATCATCTTTCTCATTCCTTCTATAATTATTTATGAGAATGGACATCTTCCCATTCTATTCATTCTCATACAATCATCTTTCTCAATCCTTCTATATTGCCTGAATATTTGAAATGGACATATTCCCATTCTAATCATTGCTTATAATATGATAATGAACATATTCCCATTCTATTCATTCTCATACAATAATATTTCTCATTCATTCTATATTACCTGAATGAGAATGGACATTTTTCCATTCTATTCATTCTCATACAATCTATCTTTGATATTGTCATTCCTTCTAAATTCTCATTCCTTCTATTTTTCCTTAATGTTCAGAATGGACATATTCCTAATTACAATTATGAAATTCAGTTCAACCTTATTTGATTTTTAAAATAATTTAATATGATGCAAACTATACTTCCAAATCTCTTGAAAATTCATACTTATAGCTCTAGAACATTCATGCTCTAGCTATTGATCATTTATGCTATTAACACTTATTTCACTAAATCTGGACTTATTCCAGTTTGAGTAGCTAAAAAATATAGCCAATATTGAAATATAATATTACTAGTTTTGGATTCCAAAATATTAAATATTGGAATTATCTACATTGCACAATCGCACATATTGGATTCCAATATCGCATATATTGGAATCTAGAATCACATATATTGGAATCTAAAATCACATATATTGGAATCCAAAAATCAAAATATTGGAATCCAAAAAATGCAATATTGGAATCCGTTAATTATCCTTCCGAGTCCAATATATCTGATCACAAATTAAATTAATGAATATGTGAAAAATCATTTAATGCTTCAGGGAATCCAACATTGATTTGATAAATAATTCCTATCCCATGCTAGCCCGTATGAAGTAGAAATATGTTCTATTTTAAATGGGATAACGGTCGTTGGGCTTAATTTTCACTTTGGAATAAGGCTCTTATCAGTTTTGAGATGCATTTAATATTAAAATATGCATATTTGAATATTTAAAATGCCTTTGGCTTAAGCGGCTACTAGTCTAATGACATTCACGAGATGTGATACACTTCTAGGTTCATTTACTATGATGTGATTAGACCTTAGGAAACCAAAGAATTACCAAATATGTTATGAAGAAACTAGCAGAGAGGGCAATGATCTATTTCAAGAGAATGTAATTAATCAGTAAAACCATTACGAGATATATTTTTATATTTAAATTTATATATCAAATTAACTTCATTTACTATGATTTGATTGAACTTCAACGCAACCAAATAATTTTTGAATATGTTATGAAGAAATTAGTAGAGGGTTACGATCCAGTGTAAGAGAATATAACTATCTATAAAACCAATCCAAATATATTTTCATATTTAAAAATAGATATCATATTAACTTCATTTCATATGATGTGATTGAACCTCAACATAACTAGAGAACTTATGAATATGTTATGAATAAATTATCATAGGTGACGACCCAATGTAGGAGAATGTAATTAACTATAAAACCATTCCAAATATATTTTCATATTTAAATTTAGATATCAAATTAACTATAAAACATTACATATATATTTTCATATTTAAATATGGATATGAAATTAATTAAAATTAATTATAAAACCATCCCAGATATATTTTAGTATTTAAATATAGCTATGAAATAAATTTAAATTCCTTTACTAAAGGTAGAATTATAGTAAAAAATTTGAATAATATTTTGAATTTATATTATAACACTATTCCCGAAGATGGGCTTCCAAATCAACAATAGAAATCATAGTAAAGCTCCAAAAAAGCTCCCTATAATTGTGTTTTTGATCTAATAAAATTTGGAACATGTTCAACGTCATTCAATGGTTGCAACAAAGGCCACAACACATCCAAAAGTATTTTTATTATGACTTAGCATTTATGTTAAAAAATTAGCAATTATGTAGTTCCCCACATCATCAAACTTTTGTTTCTCTAAATATTCATCTACAAACACTTTATTTTTATAATGGTATGATGAATTGAACCACCACCAAATGGAGTTAAGATTCTTGAGATATAATTTGGGATTACCATAACCTTAAAAATCGTGTGTGTTTGGTCTCGATGAAATCTTCATTTGTAAATATGAACTTGAAGCTTCCAACCTCTAAGACAATGTTGTTGATCAGAGAACACTTGAAAAAAGCACATAAGAAGTTTGCATGGGAAAAAAATCATATTCAAAGGCTCGAATGGATAGGGAGAACACACGCGCGGAGCAGGAGTTCAACTTTGTAGGACTTAGCCATTTTCGTTCATGAAGGTCTATTTTTAGAGATGGCGTGAAGAGCACACAAACAAGACGAGACGTGTGTGCCACACATTAACTATTCTTGGAGGATCAGATACGAAGCACTTTGCATGGACACAGGAAAGAAATAGATCTACTACTGTCAGTTAACTACCAGTAGTCTATTTTTAGCGCACTTACATGTGTGGTTAGTTTTGTAAAGGCGCATGGATAATAATAGCATACGACCTATTTTGGGAATGGATAAGCGGTGAAGGGAAAGTCCCCACCCTTATATATGTAGTAAACTGTGTAATAGAGAGAGAGGAGATATATACAAAGATATGTTGTTAAATATGTTACGCGCATACTAATGTTATTGTAATGAAGCTTCTGTATACTTATTGCATTGAATATAATGGAGGATATTGGCTAAATATAAGTGTTAGTTTTGTGTGTATCTGAATCTAGTATGTTTTTATCTCATCATGGTTAGTACTTAATTTTTTTCTCCCTTAGATATAGATCTGGTATGCTCTATAGAATGATGTGTTAGTAATAGAACTGCATGTGCTAAGTCTTCATCATGCTAACAACCTACAACATAACCCTAAAGAGGGACTGGTACCTTTGTATGCTTTGGGTGAGTGCTCAGTTTATGCTTTGAGTGATGTGCCAATGCCTCTAGTGTCTTTTTGGATTTGTACCATTGAATTATAGGCTGCATCATTGGTTCTGTTGCTAGGACCTCTTTTTCAGTTGTTTTCAGGATGGTTCACGATGAAGACATACCGGTTGACCTTAGCAAGTGTTGAAGAATGGATACATGATATGGAAGAAGAATACACACAGTGATTCAACACTAGATATGAGTTTAATGCATGTGTGTGGGTGGAACAGAATTTGTATGATAGTTTATATGAGATATTTTTCGCTATCTTTCTAGTAGAATTGTATGAGTGGCTGATTGTTTATGCATCTAAGCAAAATTGGAGGTATCACGCACTTGTCTGGACATAGGAAGAATTTCAAGCCCTTTATGATGCTGATCTAATTTGGACTCGAGCGGTGGATACATGGTTCCATGGTGTCTTGAACAACTATATCTTAGAATACTCAATTTCCACTTATGCATGCCTAGAGGTAATTGAATTCTAGTTTTTACGATATCAAGGGAACTTACCTACAAGGCATTTCTCCGGTGATCAATATCTTGATGGTAACCTTGAATCTAGAAAGTAAAGCGGTGACTAACTAAACCCCACCATGTATAGGGGTGGGAGCGGGATTGGTGAAATATGGTATACCTAGCAAAGAACGGAAAGGAAAAGAGAGGAAAGGTGGATTAAGTATAATGAGGTGTGTGAGAGGGAGATAGAGAAGTAGCATACCATTGCAGAAAGTATGGCGTTGAGAAGAGAGATGGTTTGTGAAGGATTTGAACCTCACATAGAATACATGGAGCGAGCATCAGAATCCCCCATCTTGGAAAGCATGACAGGGATCCCCCCTCGGCCTCATGAAGAAGTGCGTCAAGTAGAGACTACCTGGGCCATGAGCACACATTTGAATCCACCTAGTAACCTAGCCCTTGCGTTTGGTTTTCCATTATTTAGTACGATAAGTAATCAACAAGAAAGTTTGGGAAGTAAGAGAGAAAGCACATCAATGGAAGGGTAGATAACTTCATTGTTATTTTGATGTGTGTTTTCAAGAGCATTATCCACACAAAACATGAGTGTGCCAAATGTTGGGTTTGCCTCTGCAAGTGGAACTACTTCACAGACCGTAGAGGTTCATTATAGTATTACTATCGGAGCATAGGAGAGTATGTCTACAGGACCTATTCTAGCTACAAGTTTGGGATCAGGAGGCATAAGTACCTTTGGTTCGGGTGGATCTAGAGGTTCGGAGGTAGGGGAATCACTAGAGGTTCGGATGAGATGGGAAAGGTCTGCACCAACCCCATAATATTTACATGGAAATGTCACTTCATATTATAGAGTATAGGGGCATAGAAGTTGTTGAACATGTGCACATGTGTGGAATATTATGGCACACAAAATGGATTATGACTTCGATTGTAGGGAAAGCCAATTTTCCACTACGTTATAAAGGCATGCACACGGCTGGTACAAAAAGTTTGACCTTAATCATACTTGCATATATTATACTTCTTTAAAGCATGCATTCCTTAAATAGTTTCATATCCCCGAGTTTGAGCAAAAGATTATAAGTGCACTCAAGGATATTAAGCAAGGCGCTACTAAAATTTTTAGAGAGTATAATACATGGTTTGAAACATTATTATCAAAGATTTCTTAGTAAATACACGTAAGATAGCATACACAATGGTTCTTTGGGGGATTTATTACCCCTTTTAGGAGGTAATTATCACAAAAGACATACTTTGATCCACATAAATCAATTGAAGTAGTCTTGCATGCTTTGAGGCTATTGGAAGCATAGATATAGGGGTGAGCCCATTTTTAGAAGTAAAAATAGTATCAATGGTAAAATAGTTTGAGAAGCTATCAAAAATTTAGCACACGAGATGCGCACAAGGATTTGGTGTACATATTATGAAGTAGAAGGTCACACAAAGGATAGTTTCCCTCACAGAATAATACGATCATTGTTGATGGATTGTGAAATATGCCACCTAAATCATGATGTTAGCCACCATCCATTATTAGAAAATTTGATAAGGAAGAACGTTTCAATCTACTATAAAATTTGTAAGTCCACAACTCATGACAGGAGGAATGTTGGTGATTAGATAGATCCATGATGCTATAGATATTGGTGTACGATAGACAAGAGTTTTAGATAAATCTAAGGGAAAGAATGAGCATCAGGACCAGGAGCACAATCAGGTGCACTATGATCGGAATGAGGGGTGTTTTGAAGGCAGTCATGGCAGAGGTCGAGGATACCATGGTGGATTCAGAGGATGAGGCCATGGTGGTGGAAGAAGTGAGTTTCCTTACGAACATGTTATACATGTGGATCTCCTGACCACTATAGGTGCAAATGTCCTTAGAATATTACATTTTCTTTCTACGGAAAGAACCATAGCTATTAAGAGTGCTCGAGACTTATATGATCATCCGAGTAAGCAACATAATCAAGATAATAAAGGTGCATGTATGGTTAGGATATATCGTCTTGTGGACAATCAATGGATGACCAAGATAGAATTACAATATGAGGCACTAGAAGTGAAGATCATGACCCACACTAAGGCAAAACGTGCCAGGGAGGCATTACAACAAAAACCTACCATTACTAAAGATGAGGTTCTTCATGCATAGTACCCGGATCCTATCTATCGAGAAGAAGGTTTATCGGGATACCATGGAATTTCTAAGGAATATTTAGGGTGAGATACAGTATTTAAAGGAGTATAAGAAAGAATTAGAGATGGTACAAACTGATGTAGATGACTTGAGATAAGTTTGTAAAATGTTGTACCAGGAGAACATCATTCCAATATTAGGGAGTTGGTTAAAAGGAAACACTCTGCGTGCAGGTACTAAGATTGGACAAAAAATCCTACATGAAAATATCCCTCCTCATAGCCTAGATTATGATAAGGAAATCACTCGAATGTTGTTGTGGATGGGTTGCTATTAAGTAATATACTGATTAATACAGCGTAAAGGTCAATGTTCTTACCTTGGATGCATGGGTACAAATGGGAAGACCCCCATTGCAGCCATCCTCTAATGTATTATTCATTGCTAATCAGACTAAGGCCACTCTCATAAGAGTTTTGAAAGATTCATCCATTACTATACAAGGAGAAAATTTCACTGGAGACTTTGAAGTTTTAGTACTAGCAGAGTCAGATAGTTTTCCATCTCTATTGGGGAGTCATTGGTGCTATGAAAATAATTCTGATCTTCAATTCAACAAGGGCTATATCAGTTTTGAAAATAAAGAGGAAAGGGTTATCATCCCTTTAATAGATGGAAATTATGTTCCTTATGTTGAGCCCTTAAGTGAAGAAGATCTGAATAGGATTTATGTACGTGCCATCTAAGATCCAGAGATGATTAAACCAACTAAAGAAGGACTAATTCAATGGGAGGATGCATAGTCCATTAGCAATACTATGAGTGTTACATGTGATAATTGGGCTCATAGCACTTATGAGTTGGTAGGGCACAAAGTAAAGAGCATATTCCTCGAGGCACAAAACCATGTTATGTCAGGAGGATAGGTAACAACTCGGTACCTTGTTACACAGGATAACAATGTCCCATGGTATTCCTATGCACCATGGAATAAAAATGGATAGATCCACTGGAAAGAAGAAATATGCTAGCATATACACTATGTGGGATAGCAACATGTTGGTGGGTGGTCCACAAGGATAATCTAGTCGAATGGAATGAAATTGGGATTTCTCTTACTACTAGGTTCTTTAGGAATAATACACCTACAAAAATATGCTATTATCACGGTAATCAACCTGTTCAACGCCACATTCAAAAGTGTGAAAGAATTTGGAAATAAGTGCAAGAATTTTTACCACCTTCACTTTGGGTGCACCATTTTTATTCCACTTTACAAGGTTACACACGTGCTTGGTATGTATATGCAGAACTCCATAGAGAAACTAGAAATTGGCATAATTTAATTATAGGAATGGCCCAGACATTTGAATTCTTATCTACAAATCCTTCGGTGGAAGAATCATTAAAAGTTATCAAGTGCTTAACCATGGGGATAGTTCCAAGGTGAAGAAATCCTTCAGAATTATTATATAAAGAGGAATCAAGAGTGCATCTTAATAAAGAACCAAAGGATGATGTGACATTACTTCAACACGCTTTCCTTGAGAGAGAGAAAGGAAAAATGGTCTACTTAGTATATGACAAAGAAGTAGATAATCTAGATGTAAAATATTCAATAGGAAGGCACAAGGTATTGGAAAATGTGGATAACACCACACGTGCCTATCATGAACCTATGAAGATAAAGCAGGTGAATATTGGAACAAATACTAAGCCTAAAGAAGCCATAATTGGAGACTATTGGTCGACTCGAAGTAGAAAAAATCATAGAGTTACTAAGGTATTACAAGGACCTATTTCCTAGGGGGTAACATGAACTTAAAGGTGTTCTGAATCGTTAGGGGAGATGAAGATAAATCTTAAAGATGGTATGTGCCCAATTAGAAAGAGACATTACAGAATGAACCCCAATTTACATGAAAAGGTCATAGAAGAGATTGATAACATGTTGAAGTTTAGGATTATCAAACCCCTTGATGAGTCAGAATGGGTTAGTCTAATGGTGATCAATATCAAGAAGGATGGATGGATTAGAATATGCATGGACTACATGGAGCTAAATGTTGCATGTGTAGCTGATCCATTCCCTATGCCATTCACTGAGGAAATACTAGGATTTATAAGGTGAAAAATATATTCAATTACAGATGGGTTCTCTGGGTATCATCAGGTTCAAATTTCGAGGAGGATTAGGAAAAGACTACATTTACTACTGAATGGGGTAGCTTTGCCTATACTGTCATGCCTTTTGGTCTGAAAAATGCACCTGTTGTATTTTCACGCATAGTTTTCCAAGCATTTAAGGAATTTATTCACAACTTCTTACAGGTATATTTAGACGATTGGATGGTGTATGGATTAGTTAAGGATCACTATGACAATATGCGCTTAATGTTTGAATGGTGTAGATAGTTGAGTATTTATTTGAACATCAAGAAGTACATATTCGCTACACCATTTGGGATACTTTTAGGACACATAATCTGTAAGGAGGGTTTGTTGGTTGACCCAACAAAGGTTGCAGTCATTATAGGCCTAAGGAGCCTACTAGTCAAAGTGAGGTGCATGGATTTTTGGGTCATATAGGATATTACAGAAAGTTTATCAAAGGCTATGCCAAAGTTTCCACACCCTTAGAAGAGTTACTGAAAGGGAAAGGTACGTTCTACTGGGGAGAACAACAATAGTGTGCATTCGAGACATTAAAGGAGAAACTTACTACCACACATATTTTACATTTTCCTTCATGGGACAAACCATTTCATGTACATTTTGATGCCTCTGGCATGGCCATTGGCATGGTGTTAGCCCAACCTGGAGAAGGTATTGTAGATCATCCTATCTATTTTGCTAGTAGAAAGTTGACTCATGCAGAACAAAATTACACAACTACAAAGTGTGAAGCTTTGTAAATGATCTATGTGCTGCATAAACTCTACCAGTGCTTACTAGATACACCATTCATATTTTATATAGATCATATGGAATTGAAGTATTTGGTAAATAAACCTATTTTACAAGGGTGCATATGTTGATGGGTGCTCTTATTTCAATAATTTGATTTCATAGTTGTGGTAAAACTAGGAAAAATTAATTTTGGACTAGACCATTTATCAAGAATACAGTCAAGAGAAGAAGCATAGGCAATTGAGGATACCATGTCAGATGCATAGTTATATAGGTTACAACATGCCCCATTAGAACTAGAGGACATTTTTGTCTTTTAATGCACATGGATGACACTAAAAGGAATGAAATCCTTGGAGAAGAAATAACTTTCTATATGCACCACACCTTATATATTAATCAGTGGTGACTTGTAAAAATTAGGTCGCGATGATGTATTGCATCATTTTGTATTGGAAAATGAGCACATGGGTATTATGGAGGAAGCTCATGGTGGAATTTCAAGTGGCCACTATGTAAGTGATGCCACGGTGTGCAAGATTCTACTTGTTGGATTATTATGGGATACCCTCTTTTAAGATTGTAAGGAATTTTGTAAGGCCTGTGACCATTGTCAACATCTTAGAAAACTAGGTCGGTGAGATGAAATGCCTCGAGACATATTACTACTATGCAGAACCATTTGAGAAATGGGCTATAGATTTTGTGGGTCCTATTTGACCATATCCATGTAGAACTGGATCGTGCTACATTTTAACTTGCATGCAGACTATCTAACAAGATGGACAAAAGAAACACCTACAAATGATTGTAAAACAGCTACACCAGCTTGATTTCTATGGGAAAATATTATTACAAGGTATGGATGTCCTTTGACTTTGACCAAAGTGATAAAGGCACACGTTTTCTTAATGAAATAATCAAAATTTTTTGGATGAGTTCATGATTACACACCATAAGACTACACCCTATCATCCTCATGCAAATGGAACTATTGAAGCTTTCAACAAAATGATTGGAATGATAAAGTAAGCTGAGTACTTTGGGCATATCAAAAAAATATAAAATGTTGAATAAAGCAACACCATTTCAGTTAGTGTTTGGTGCATAAGCCGTTCTTCCTATGAAATTTATGTTACCTTCTTTACGTATTATTGCGAGTGCTAGAGATATAGTTGATGAGAAAGCTTTAGAAGAATGGATTGTAAAGATATTTAGCTAGATGAACGAAGAGTCATAGCACGTTGGATTCGAGAAGAAATAAAATGCCAGTGAAGGCTTAGCATTATAGAAACATAAGGGACAAGAAGTTTTAGATTGGAAAAATGGTACTTCTCTATGACTATAAGTTTTTACACCATCTAGGAAAACTTAAGGTACATTGGCTGGGGCTATATGTTATCACTTACATCCTTGAAACAAGTGCTTTCCAATTAGAAGCACTTGATGGAACACGACTAGCCTGATTACTTCAACGGGAGTAGATTGAATCCCTACTATAAATAATTCTTCTTGGTGTTTGTAATAAGGCAGTATTTTCATTTAGATTAGGTTTTCAATTCTACATTCCCTTAATGTGTTTCCTTATTTTTCACTATGCTTTGTCAATTTAGTTTTTATTCTTGTGTAATAACCACACTTGTGCGCATGAAGATAATTACTATATGAAGCATGTTTATACACAAAGGACTACAAATATTTTTAGTGTGGGGTGGATGGATTATTGATATTCAGGTACAAAATCATGGGAATTTAAAGGTGAAAGGAATAAGTTGATATAGGTGCTCTTCAAGTCAAAGGAATGCTTCTAAAAGTGACCAAAGATGGAGATGAATGAAGGGACAATATAACTCGAGGTAAGCAGAGGCCATAAAAATACCCAGTAGAAGATGCAGTGACAAGGTACATGGGTTAAAGGAATCATACTAAAGAGAATTCTATGACCAAAGGGTAGGAAGGCATGCTAGAAGGTTATAGTTTGGGCGCGAAGATGTAATGTGCGGAAAGGATGGAATTGGTCAATTAATGAGAGGATATTTGGTAGGTGAAGGAGTAATGAATGCATCAAAAATTTAAATTTATATATAAGGATGGTATGTAAATTAATTTTTACCATTATGATTAAGAGTATTTCAAAAAGATCTAGATGCGAAGATATGAGTGATCAAATTGAGGTGTGTAACTAGTCATGATGAAGAGATTTGTGCACAGAAAGAGTTTGCATCCCCTGGTGGTGAAGTGTTTGAGCGAAGAAAGGTGACAAAGAGGAGCGAGGGCACATGATTTCACCTAGGGAATGCTAAATCAAGCTAGGGTTTTATTTGCACATTGTAGAATTCAAGAGGCGAGTATCTACAAAGGATTGCAAGGTAGAAATGGCACCCAAGAAAGTAGTTGCAGTAGGAGTGAAGGGAAAGAAGAAGGTGGTCGAAGAAGAAGAGGAGATGGATCCGAAAGTAATTTTTCTGAAATGTAATATCCAAAGGTGGTTATTGTAGGACAGGAGTGGGATTCTCACATAATAAAAGGCAAGGTGAGTGAGTACAACCGCCGTACCACAAAGAATAAGAAGGACCGTACCACATAGAATAAGAAGGAGCTTGATGCCTTATTGAACACAAAGACAAATAAATGCATGGCAGAAGACATGTCGGTGTATAATGATGTTGGTGAGAAGCTCTTGAAGAAGATATGAGTTTACCAACTATAAAAACTCCCTTACTTTGGGAAATATGATCCCTTGTACCAGTGGCTCATGAGAAGAGTGCATGAAGATTTTTTCTACTTTGCAAGACGCAGAGCTAGAATTTTAGTCGTGCTCATCTATAAGGTAATGGGATTAAAGGGCACAGGAGAAGATCTATTAGATGATCTAACAAAAAAGGCCACAATATTGGAGACCAGAAATAATTTTGGGTACACGAAGGGCCCACGTGACATGGACATTGATAAACTAAAGAAATATCTAGTTGTGCTAGTAACCGTACATGTCAATAAAAAGTTAAATGACCAGGAAACATAGTCACAAGTGAGTACCATGTGGTTGCACATTGCTAAAAATATGTCTAAAGGGGTAGTTTACAACATTTTATGTTATATTGCAGAAATAATCGTTGAGGAAGCATGCATAGGAGGAAGGATCAGCTTTGGAGTTGTTATGTTGTCGCTGGTGTTCATGGAGATCAGAGTACCTGATGGACCAAAAGAGAAGATATGGGAGTATCCCATGGAGCACAAGTCACCTACATAATGCTTTAAAAAGTACTTGTGTGAAGGATCCATGATAGAACAAGTCAAGAAAAGGGATGAGAAGTGGTACAATAGGCTCCGCATGACCTTTGAAGAAGAATGGCGCATGCCCAAGGACTTTTCTTCGGTGGTTGGAAATTTAGTTCATTTCATTGTATACCAACATTTTTGTATAGCATGGTTCACCATGAAGGATGGAGCATGGAGCCCTTAGTGTAAATTTCCATATGCCTTCACAACAAGGTACTTCTAAGCATCAGTACATAGGTTCTCAGACTTTTGGCTCCTCATGTTCAATGCGTACAAGGTAGATTATGACTACCACATGCTAAGGAAGACATATGTGTATCTAGGTTGAGGTGCATATATTGAAAGGCTCATTTCAAATGTATTGAGCATTAAACCAATAAGCTTGGTTGTGGGAGATATTAGGGTAGCACTAGTGTACCTCCAACTAAAGCCCAAGTTGGAGAATAAAAATTATGTGGAATATGATTTTGCACTTGCAGCACCACCAAAGGGTAAGCAAATGATGGAGAAAATCCTAGTGCCTAAGCCCACAAATACAATTAAAGTGGAGGATGAGGAGGATGAGCGCAAGGATAGTGGTGGTTTGGATCATAGAGGTAGAAGACATCCTATGAATAAGGATGAAGCTAAGTGTGCCACTACACCACCTTAGCCATAAGAGGGGATTATGAGAACTTGAATGTAGTCAAAGGAGAGCATAAAATTGAGAGAGTGTTCAAGAGAACAAGGACCCAAGGTGCTACTCCGCAAATAGTGCGTAAATCACCTAGAATCTCTACATAGAAGGAGACAATCTGCGAAAAGGAGTAGGAAATTGAATTTGAATGAGGAGGTGAAAGAATGAGAGGAAAGTGTTGGTACCCAAATTTGTTCTCCTTTTTAGTCTGAGAAGCATCGTAGATATGGCATGAAGCTATAAGTTAGATAAATGATGATGTGTGTCATTTTGTAGTCGGGAAGTGATCTAACTAGCACTCAGATTTGTGGAGAAATGGATAACACTTTGAAAGGATTTGATCTGACCCTCACTATTTTAGGTTGTGCCTTTTCAACCAAGGTAAGAGAACCTATATTGTAACCACCAAATGGTGAAGGAGATGAAGATATCACTCAATTTATGCAAACAAGTATGAAAAATACTTGGGAAAATATTATCAACACTCTAAATTTGACTTTCACAAGTTGTCACTCCCAAATCATGGAGATATTTTCAATGCAAGGCAAGGGTTACTGAAGACATTGTATAATCCTAATTTGCCTTGTGCATTTTTGTAGATGGGTTAGATACTTTTGTTGACACACAATGCAATGCATGAGTAGTATGGGTAGGATTAGTTTGTTTGAATGAATTTTTTTGTGGGGTGTTGACAAGACAAAATAGGATATATCATATCTTTGATAACCTCTACATTACTTGAACAACTATCGGATAAAATGCTTCAAATAATCGGGATATTCTTTCAACCATAAGAGGCATAAATGGAATCCTGGGTTGCACTCTTCACACAATATTTTAGAATTCACCACAAAATCTTGAAGTAAATAACTTAATTAAACACAAAAATCCATGATCAAACCACACCTAAGGTACCCCAAAGGCTTACAAGAAATCTCTCTGTGATCAAGGAAGGTAAAGTGATTTTAAATTTGTTCATCTCTTTATCGGATGAAGGCTCTTCCGAACATGAGATTGCAAATTCCACTAAACTATCAACAATAAATGGAGATTCTGTGTGATTTCTAAAGACTTTCAATGCAATATTACAACAATAACAATGAAAACTATTTGCAGGCATTTAAAAAATGATAGCAGAAATCATATTTCCTAGAAAAACATAGATTAACTCAAGATCTTGTTAGATTCATCAGCAAGTGAGAGTTTCATGAACAATCTCGAACCGTGTGATGGCTATACACTTGTAACCAACTCACATACATGAAGATCCAAACACGGAAGAAATTATTTTTGTTCTTTGGTGGGTTTTTAAGAAAAGATGAGCTTCCTCTCAGAATTTTCTCATGATTTTTAAATTTTCCTGACTCCTTTTACAATTTCTCCAAAATGAATTATATACCTCATGCCACATTGGATCCTTCTTTCCCAAGAAAATAATATGTCATGGGATCAAGTTTGTTACAAAACAATCCTCATGATTAAATGAAAATGACATCAAACAGAAAAACATTTGCAAGGTTGTCAGGTGTGCCCAAAAAGATTAAATCATTACAAATATTTAGATCATTATCCATCCTGGAGGCATGTTTTTCATCATTGAGGCATGCAAACACCTTTTACTCATCATTTTCACCTTTTTACCTTTTGAAATTACCTATGCAACTTTTGATTTTGTCATTTCACATTTTTGGATGGATTAGGGAAAATTTTATTTCAAAATCACCTCAAATCAAAGAATTAATCCATGAAAGTGATGCCAATGATCCTGGAAGGCCAAGACGACACAAAATCACTATAAATTTGATGAATTTTGATGCAAAAATCATGATTCCAAGCTTCTTGGAGCTCCTATGGCGGTCAAAACAAATGGATGCATAACAACCATTGATCTCATCCATCTTTTAATCCTGGACCTCCATATGGAAGATGTGGACTTAGAAATAAGCTTGAGTTACCTTTTTAATTTTTTTGGATAAGGATAGACACATGGAAAAAATGATTAGATTGGGCCCAATTTTAAAACCTTTACTTTATGACTTTTTGAAAAATTGGAAAAATTGGACTTTTTCCCCTGCCTCTCCGCCTTTGAATTTTGGAGCTGACACATGGCACATGGTGGGTCCCATCATGATTGCACTTCAATTCTACACATTTTGACCTTTTTGGAAAATTGGAAAAAATTCACTTTTGCTCAGTGCCTGCACCTCTTATTTCTCCTTCGCAATGTGTCTCCTTATGATTCGTCGCGGACTAGCGCTCCACATTTTGATTCTAAGTCTTTCTTGCGAAAGGGAAAAAATTCCCTCCTGCCTCCATTGGCCTGCCAACCCACCTTTTCCTTTGTCATGTGTCACTCGATGATTCGCTAGCGGGCTAGCACTTCAAATTTTGATTTTAAGCCATCTTTGAAAATTGGAAAGAATTCTCTCCTGCCTCCGTCGGCTCGCCGACCCGCTCTGCCCGCCTTTGACCCTTAAAATGTGACATGTGTCTCACCTAGATTGGAGTGGAGCCATTTTTCATTTTTACCTTTTAGACAATAAAGGCAAAAATTCATAAAATTTTCCTTTGGCCCCTTCTTCTACCTTTTGCCTTTTTGGACACATGTCCTTTCCTGATTTGTTGCAGAGATTTGGCCCAAAATTTCATTTTAACTCCCTTTTTTGCTAAGGGAAAATTTTCAATTTTCCTTCCGCCAAGCTGCCAACCCGCTCAAAATTTATGCCACATGTCCTCCTCTGATTGGAGTGGGGAAAAACTGATTTTGAAACTTTAGAAAAATAGAGCTAAAAAACTCTAAGTCCCCCATCGGCCCACTCCTCCCTTTTTGGTCTTTTAGGACACGTGTCCACTCCCGATTGGCTGTGGGGCTTTAGACCATTTTGTGACTTTAAAATTTTACAAAATAAGGTCTAAAAACCTTAAGGGAATCTAACCACCCACCATCCCCTACCAATCAAAACATGCCACGTAGGCAAAATTTGGAAAAAAGGTCTTTGGGCCGAAAATGCCCCATTGTCAAAAAAGGTGAAAAATGAAAAGTTACAACACTTCCCCACTTTTCCTCAGCTAATGAAAACCCGTCACATTTTCAATACCTTATAAGAATTAATTTCAAGGGAAAATGATGCCTGTCTGACCATTAAAATGTAAAAATTCTAGGGATGCCCTAGAATTCAATTTTTTCACCAAGGATGGTAGATTTTTTGATTCTGAATCAACTGAAGCATGATTTCCAAACATTTTCAACCTTGGGATAGGATTTTCAATTACAAACAAGTATGATTTGATCAATTTCAATTTTTCCATGATCTAGCAAAGGGAAAAATGACATAGCCCACAAAATTGGAAAAACTAGGGCACAAAAAGGGAAAACTTGGATTATTCTTTCAAATTAGGGAAGAAAAACAAGTTTGTGAGTAGTTTTAAAGCATTTCAATTTGGAGGGAAGAATTACAGACTATCAAATCAAAGGATAAAATATTTTTGAGCACATATAGATTTGGAAAATTATGGAAACATGGTGCAAGCTAAAAAATGGCACCAACAGAAAGCACGCCTAATTCTCCTACACCTAAAAATAACGTAGAAGAACTAAAAGATGAAGAAATGAAGCAAGGAGAAGAGGAGGAAAAGGGAAAAGATGAGATAGTTACAGAGACTTCTCAGGACATGGAGGCACAAGTCCCAAATATGAAAGATCAAGTTCCTAAGTAGCCAAGATCTAGAAGAAAAAGTGGAGAGCACATTCCACCAACCATGGGTTATGTAGAGAATGTAGGTAAAGTTATCCACACCCATTTCAAGAGCACACCTTGTGTCAAAAATGAATTATATGCGGGAGTTAATGCATGAAGACATGGCTCCAAAGTGTGCACAAGGAAGTAGTTATCATGGTCCATGCACACACACTTGGATGAGCCAGATTTTGATGTATGTGAGGAGTCATGCATATCAAGGAGGTTGAAGAAGACACCTCAGGCTAGACACATGATGGTAAAGCCTACTATCATGTCAGATGAATAGGTAAGAAATGCATTGGTGAAAGTCTCAACAGAGGTGGTGAGGTGGAATATGGACAAGGCTACCACAATTTGGGAACTTAGAGAAGAAATTAAAACTAAGGATGGATAAATAGCGCACCTAACGCAGGAAAAATACTTAGCACAGAAAAAGAATGTTGTATTTATCAGCATTGCAGAGAAAATTGGTGACAATATCATAAGAGCTAGGCCACACTTGGAGCCAAAGGTACCAAAGACATTTCCTTCAGCAATACACTATGTAGGTACATTGGTGGACCTAGTGCTTGAAGATGAACCTCTACGCATGCCAGCACCAAAGGATCTAGCACAAGAGGTAGAGCGAGAAAAGGCTTTAGTGATGCAGAATATTACATCATATGAAGGACTAATACACATGTTGCAAGAAGAACTAAAGAAAACAGACCAAGCCTTGAACATCTACATAGCTCCAGAGGTGCTCATTAACATAAAAACCCTGGAAGAGAACAATGAGGTCCATAAAGTGATGAAGGATGAAACATTGGGCAACACAGAAAGATTATCAATGGTTAAATAGAAGCACAAGGCCCTAACAGCAGCACAAGAACCACACAAGAATCATCTAGAAGAGCTTGGAAATATCATTATGTAGAAGATGGATTTACTAGAGGGAAGGATGACTACAATGTCTAGCATTGTGTTGGTCTTACAAAATGAAAAAGGGGAGATTGTGAAAGATGAATTGGAGTCCATTGCTATGGAAATTCCAGAAAGAGTAGAGGAAGCACTCATTGAGTGGAAAACCTTGGAGGCTAAAATAAAATAGGAATATCCTAAATTAGTTATTCAGACAATAGAAGAAGAAACTGTAGAGTAAAAACATTCTTTCCATTCTTCTATTCTTTACTTCTTTCCATTCTTCAATTCTTTACTTCAGTTTTGGAGATGACCATTGTTGGGGTGACAATGAAATTAGTGTGGGGTAATGTTGATCAGAGAACACTTGATAGAAAGCACACAAGAAGTCTACATGGGAAAACAAGTCATATTCAAAGGTGCAACTGGATAAGGAGAACACATGCATAGAATAGGATTTCAGCTTTACGGGACTTATCCTTTTTCGCTCATGAAGGTCTATTTTTAGAGATGGTGTGTAGAGCACAAAAATGTAGAGACATGCACGCCATGCATTGGCTATTCTTGGAGGATTGGATATGAATAAATTTGCATGGACACATGCTGGAAATAGATCTACTATTGTCAGTTAACTACCAGTAGTCTATTATTAGTGCACTTGCATGTGTGGCTAGTTTTGTAAAGGTGTGTGGCTAATAATAGCATGTGACCTATTTTGGGAATGGATAAGTAGTGAAGGGAAAGTCCCCACCCTTATATATATGTAGTAAATTGTGTAATAGAGAGAGAGGAGATATATACAGAGATATGATGTTAAATTTGTTACGTGCATACTAATGTTATTGTAATGAAGCTTTTGTATACTTATTGCATTGAATATAATGGAGGATATTGGCTGAATCTAAGTGTTAGTTTTTGTGTATCTAAATCTAGTATGTTTTTATCTCATCATGGTTAGTACTTAATTATGTTCTCCTTAGATACAAATTTGGTATGCTCTGTAGAATGATGTGTTAGTAATAAAACTACATGTGCTAAGTCTTCATCATGCTAACAACCTATAATAGAAACCCTAAAGAGGGACCTGGTACCTTTGCACACTTCGTTTAATCACTCAATTTAGGTTGAGTGATGTGCAGAGTATCTAGGGTCTTATTGGATTTGTATCACTGAATTATAGGTTTCATCAAATGTTTATAAGGAATGAAGGCATCATGTCATCAACATTTCAATTTCTTGTTGATGTCCATAGAGTTATTTTGAAATTTTTTTGCATTGTTGTAAGAACACTTTCACATTTGGTCTGAGAAAATAATTATTTTTTTGAGATCAATGCCACCAAATTTTTTTAACCTTTTGTATGTTGAATCATCCTTTTGGAGGGTGTGTGTCAAAACACAATCTATATCAAATATGACTAGTTTCATGTTACATGTGTTCTTATCTACAAATTAAGAAATAACAAAATCAAATGGTTGAGGGCAGTGAATTAATTGTGAAATAAAAAACATGTCCTTTTTTATATTGTTATATCAAAAATAAAATGTTCGAAAATGGCATGTGTTCACTGCTCTCATGAAACATAGCTCTGGTTGATCGTGCATATCTCATTTCTGCTTGATGGTCATAGGAATTCCTTTTTCTAGCTCTATTGATGGAAGCCCTTAGTGGGGTGCATATGACACTAATATTTTTCACTATTAGAATGAGATTTGATGAGAGGAACCTCTATTCTTCCACCGACCGTGCCTTTGGTAAGATTTTTGAATGCATCCTCTTTCTCGGACTTCATTTTGCATCGGAGGGGAGATAACGTCCATGGCTCCTTAGATCTGATCTCTTCTTCTAGAGAGGTAGGAATCATAATGTGTGAGGGTGTTGCTTTCAAAAATCCCTCTTCAAATTTCAAAGGAAACCTGGAAGTTTTGCAGACATGATTCAAGTCCTTGTTCATTCTCTACAAGGTAATACATTATGCTTGTGGATCCATCATTTTGCTAGAGGTATAGATTTGAAATCCATTATTTCTCAGAAGGTTTTTCTCGGGATGAAGCATTTTGGACTATATTTTGTAGGTAAATCCATTACATATGACTCTAGGCTTAGTGCTCACAAAATTTGTAGAGATTCAACAATTTTTATGACTAGTGTCCTTCTGGGAGGAGCCAAAGATCATGGCTCTACCTCTTTCAAGGATTCTCTCTTTAAAAATGCAACACCATTGAAATCTACAATTCCTCCTCCTCCTCCCCCGCTTACATTGTTGAACAAGCCTCTAAAATCTTGGTTCTCGAGGTCATGGATGAATAATATCTAAATAAGTTGTAGGAAATTCAATACAAGGCCTTGATATACAAATTTAACAATGTTTGGCCATCATCTAACAACGTAGTATAGTGCATACATACTTTTTGGACTGATAATTGTAAATATTTCCTATGTGCTCAAGGTTTCTTCATTGTTTATTTTAATGAACAAGAAGACTACCAGAGAGTTATCGATGAGGGTCCTTGGTTCCAGGGCTCGGCTGGACTTTTCATTACCCCATGGTTTGTATATTTTGACCCAAATACCTTCACTATCTCGAGGGTCCTAGTTTGGGTGAGATTACCAAATCTTCCCCTGCACTTCACCTCCTCATTAAAGGACATTGGTAACCTCCTTGGGAGGTTCATTAAGGTAGACAGCCAAAGGCTTCAAAGCATCTTTTATACTTATGTCCGTATTTATGTTGATGTTGACCTCGGTAAGGGATTACCAAACAAGATTATCCTCAAATTAGGTGGTACCAGTTGTTACAGACTTTGGATTATGAAAATACTTCTTTCAGATGTCGAAATTGTAAAATCCTGTGTCATTTTCATGTTGCATGCCCTCAAAATATATCCCAGGATACTCAAAGAAAAGGAAAGTATTCCAAAAATTTGTGGACACCAGATTTAGTAGAATTTGACACCTCTGATGATGAAGACAATTTTCACTTGGAGGAGCAACAAGTTACAACTATTTCCCCTTCAGTTGTAACTATAAATCTGATTGCTACTACTACAATTCCTTCAGATTCATCTCCTTCTCATGTGGATGAGAAGTTGTTGGTTATCGCTACTTCTTTGGAAGGACCCACTTAGGAGCCAAAGTGGCCCCATGAATTTTATCACTCGATTTAGATAAAGAAGGTGTCCTTCCCTTGGTGACTCCTCAAACTTAGACATAAAAAAATACAAACCTCTCATCTCGGAGATGCTTCCATAGGATAAATGGAAACTAGTTCATTCAAAGAAGGGAAAGAAGGGATGAAATTTATCTCCATGTATTTATCTTCCCTCTTTTCATGATTTTCTTCTCTTTCGTCGGTCTTATAGCCTTAACATGATACATCTTTCCTTCTTATTTTGTCTCCCCTTTTGTTACTACCGATGGCGAAGTTCAAGTTTTCTCCTTTCTTCTTATTTGTTGCAACTAGTTTCACCTATTGGATCTTTGCTTCTATTTTGTTTCCTCTCTTATTTTTCTTCTATATTCTTCTTTTGGGCCTAGGATGTTCCTTTCTCCCTTTTCTCTCAAGAATATTCTCTTTTATGATTTATTGTTATATCTAGCCTTTGGGGATATTTGTAAAGGATGTGGATCCTTTCAACACCCTCAACATTTACCTAAATATAAAAATATATAAATAATAAACTGGTTTTAGGTGGTGAAGAAGGTAAAAAAATCTAAGGGTATTCCTCATTTCTTATTATACTAGGAATATTTTTTTTTGCATAATTTGTTTGAATCAAATGTAATGTTTCAGCATGACGAGTCTTTACATACTGTATTGTAGTTATTTCATTACATTTGAATGTGGTATATGTTTTCTATTATCAAGAAAAAAATAGTATTTAAGCATGCTCATAATTAATTTAAGAATACATATTTGATTAATAAAAACTTCTCAAAGATTTGTTACAATAATTTTTCTTTGTTAATTCACATTCACAACTTATACACTCATACTCTCAACTTATAATTAGTGAAAATATAAATACTCCCAACTTATATTTGTACAATCTCAACATACAAAATAGTTAAGAAGAACCATCATAAAAACATATGAATGTATTTTATTTACAATGTTAAGAAATATCATCATAATAACATTTTGAAATGATAAGTATTTATTTAGCATTTTCTCACTCCAAATATTTGATGCCCTCTACCACATTCAATCCCTTAGACACTATTAGTGATAAGTTTTTGTACAAATCAGTCATCAACCACATATCTTTTGAATAATATTCTCCTCTACTTTTCATCCCAACCATAAAATTTTCAGGAGGGTTTCCCTTTGCACCTAATGCAATAAATAATGTGTCTTTAGAACTGTAGGGAATATCATTTCTACTCTAAACCTTTTCTAGATATTTTATTACAATTTCATCAACTATATTGCAATGTTCCTTTCCCTAGGTGAGTAATGGATTCAATTCAATCGATAATTTTTTATTGAAGGCCTTTGTCATCTTTTCAACATCAACAAAAGTGATTTTGTTAGACCAGAATCCCATTTCAAATTTTGTTGATAATGACTTTATAAATTATTTTAGGCCACCTCGTAGGTTTATAGTCCGCTTATTAAACTTAAATGATATCTCCTTAGAGGATGTTTTAATTTTCTCATATAAAGCAAGCCATCCAAATCTAAAATAAGTAAGCAATTCTTTTTTTTATTATTGGCAAATAGTTTTTTGAAAGGGACTATACCCTTGTGTACAAAAGAGGGCCTAGGAGCTAGAATATGAATTAAAACTAGAAAAAAAGGATCAGAATCCAAGTGTGACAATGAAGCCCAAAGTAGCCAAAAAATAGCTACCTCATCAAGACAGAAATAGCAAAAACTCTGCAAAAAAGTAGCAAAGAGACCACAAAAAAATAGCAAAAAAACATATAAGTAAGCAATTCTTGTGGTTAACTACAAATAAGTATTTAATTTTTTAATCAGACTCATATCAATTCTAACCAATGGAAATAATCCACATTTTAGCTTGAGGCTACCACTTATTGATGGATATTGCGTCTAGATTGTATCTTCTTCACCTACTGACTAGATCCTTTAATGCAATATATATTTGAAATAAAAATTAATCTATTCATAATATATCTATTGCTATGGAAAATGAAAGCATATTTGCAAAAACATACTAATCTACATGGTAAAATGGTAAATTCAATACCAACACTTTAGGAGGCTACCACTTACCAACTGATCTTCTAGATTGGCTTGTATCAACCTTACCCACTACTAGTTTTTTTGATGCAAGATGTATTGCAAATAACATTAATCAATTTATAATTGATTTCATGTTATGGAAAATGAAAGCATAAATGAAAAAAACATACTGCTCTCCGTGGTAATATGGTAAGTACAATATCAATTTTCATGTCTCGTGAATGATGTTTAGCATCCACTAGGGTTTGCTTATATTTGTTGAACCACCCATTAGTAGAAATTTTTTTATGAGATATGGATGTGGATTAGCAACCACTATGTTATAACATATTTAGTTCGACTAAGCATTGATACTAATGTTTGTTAGTTATGAAATGGTAACTACAAACTATGGAGCATTGGATGCCACCATGAACTTTTGAAATATTTTATTTCTTCTTTGAAAATGGTTCCTCTTCTAGAGTTATTTGATATTGTTTTCTATAAATTTGTGAGCCTTATAAATGGTTTTGTTTAAAAATATACATGGCTAACATACCAGTTCTTATTTTGTATTCATGTTGGATACTGTTGTGCACTCCACTATTACTTTCTCTAGTTATTGGTTGTCTACATAAACCATTAATTGTATTATAAATTTATGGGGCTTAGTAGTAATTTTTATTTATAAATGTGCACTACTAACATACAAGATTTTATTACATATTCATGCCATATCTATCAAAATTATCCTCATCTATCATCAGAGCTAGTGAACATAGAGTATTTTCAAATAAACAAAAACCATGGGAATTGAAAATAGATCTCATTAAACATATTTATAAAATGATTGAATCTCAATCACCCTATTGAAATGGTTGTGTAGCGTCAATTTGAGAGGGTTTTACATCAAATCCTATGGTTTTTTGGTTGTCTACATAAATAATTAATGTGTAAGTAGATTATATCAGTCAAAAGTTGTTAAACAAAATCATTTGTTCAAGTTGTATTCCGTGACGAACCTTTCTTCATATGAGAATAGTAATATTTCAAAAACATTTCTTGACTATGTGTCTCAATAATAAAAATAGCAGATAGATTGGAATCAACTAATGCACACAGTGTGACATTGCCACCATAAAGCACTAATACTAGAGAATTTTGGGAACAACATTGAGTGAACATCTCATCCCAGAACTCATATGATCGTTCGCAAGGAAAAGGATGTTTGTTTCCTTTTAGGCTAATTTCACTTGTAGTTACCAATTTATGTGGAAGTTTCTCCATCTAATCCCTAGTGACTTATTCTCTTTCATCATTGTTATAGTTATAATTATAAACACCTAGTTATTGAGTACATAATACACAAAATTTTAAATTTCTCGTTGTTTTCATAAAGTCTATAACATCCATCCAGAATTGATTATCCATTGAATTTAACCTTTTCCATATATCATTTTACTATTTCTCTTTAAAAATTTGAATATTTAATTGGTATGAGAAAATAATAATATAATCCAACACACTAGTTCTAATAACTGTTAGTAGTTCCATTATTACATCAAAAGAAATATCACTAGACAAATTGTAAAAGTCAGCGATAACACATTCAACATTGAAAGGATTGGTGAGAGGAATAGATGATAAAGTTGATGGAAGCTGGAACAGATAGGCACATTGACAAGTTAAATATTTTGTGTGCTCTATCCTTACTAGTATATTTTCTTCCATTGACATCACATAGTTGTCTAATATTTTTTAAGCCTCAAAGGGAAGAACTTCTTCCTCCACATGGTCCTTTTTTGTTTCTCCTTTTTCCCCTATTTGGGAATCAAATTTTCTCTTTCATTTTCTCCTTTCACCTAATAGTATAGAAAACTAGAGGTAGTGTGATTCATGTTATTTAAATTTTTCAATTACATTAGATTCACTACAAGAAGGCACTAGAATATCATTTGGATGTTTATCTTTCAAATAATACAATTATTTTTATCTCATTTTATTTCTCCTTTAATTATCCAGTAGTAAGAATCAAAAATCTCTTTTATTACACCTTCTTGTATAGATCCGATTAATCAAGACATTCATTGTTTATACTTTATCGCTAAGACTCGATAGTTCTTCGTTGGTCATTCTTCTAACAACCCTTAATGAATTGGATATGAATATTTCTAATGAATTTGGCTGAAATTTAACTTGATTATATTTACTAGGTGAACAAGAAAGGCCACCTAATCTAAAAAACTATAATTTTGTTGTTTACTTAGTCCATATATCATCCGGCAATAATAGAAAAGTCATTTGTTGACTTTTGATTCTCAAAGCATTGATTCTCAAAGCTCTGCATTCAAAGGAAAATCATATTTTTATCTCATTATATAATGAAAGTAAATGTTAATAACAAATGTAATAAAATTAAAATACATTACCTTCCACTCTTCTATTTTTGTTTTTGACAATTTGGGACGTTGAGGACATCCAAGCAATTTCCAAACTAATCTAGATTTGTATAGAGAATCAATAAAGTTTGTTTCTATCCAAGTTTCGTTCACTTCATTCTCTTTTTACAAATATTAGTAATGGATTTTTTAGTTTCATTTACAGATAGAATGTGATCCCTTCAAACCATAGCCTTAGATGAAATACTTATCAATATTTGAGCCCAAAATCTCTTATTGTGCACATATTGTATGTTCTTCATCAAGTATATAAAATTTGACATCATCTGTTTCTAGGTATTTTTGATCTTGGAGTTCCACAACGTTATTCATAGAATAAACAATAAGGGAAGAATAATTACATCCCATAGTGTAGGAATAACATTTATCAACATGGAGTGCAAAAGAAGGTCCACATTCTCATCATCTATAAGATGATACTAATATTATGGAGGTGCTACATGGCACCTTGAAACATTAATTGAAAATACTTCACCATTGAACAAAAAGAAATGAAACTGCTGAATAGTTGAAGATTTTTCTTTCATGAATATAATGGTTTCTTTCTTCATTAATGCAGATGATTTAGTAATCTTTTTCAACCCCTGCAAATTTCATTTGATGGATCGATTTCTAATTTAGCCAATAGGTTCTCCTCATCATAGAAAATATCTTGGCATGTTTTGGAGGTGAAAGAAAACCTTTTCTATTAAAAAATGAAAAATAGGAGAGGTTTTATGATTTCTATGTAATTTTATGAGTATTGTAAGCATGCCACTCTAAATGTCTTCTACATTTAAATAGTCGGTTTTTGTTAGAATCCATAATAACCCAAATTCCAGCCATATGATGAACAAGAATATGGTTGTTTATCTATTAAGGGTTTAATTTCCCATTTCCTGAATAAAGAAACATCCAACTCTATATCTAGAATAAGACACATATTATTTTCATAATTAATGTTTTCAACCTGAACATGTATTGTACTCGAATAAATAATTGTTGAGGATATAACCATAATGACTTCCTCTTGTTTTTCATATTTAATAAAAAAAACCACAGGTCGACATATTATTTTTCAGGGGAATGGATTTCAATAAACCATTCCTCTTATTTTTCTTCCAACACTCAATGCCTTCAATGAATGGAATTAATAAGAACAAAGTGCAAACAATGGAAGACATTTTACCTGTAATTGGAGTAGAATATATTAATAATTACTTCACATATGGAGTAAAAATTATTTTTTTTACATTGTCTAATAATGAATATAAGTATTAGCCTTGCGATCACCAACCTCTAGAGTTCATTACTTTTATCATTGGAGAGTAATTAACGTAATGGTTAGCAACCATTAGGCTTTGACCAAACATGATATCTAACCTTCAATTGGTTACAATAATTCTTATTTTGTGGATCACATCAATAATAACAGAAATTATGCAAAAGTGTTCTTTCCAATTAACATGCAACATATTTTGGAAGGATTATCCTTTTTCTGAAAACCGTCCACATTGCGTAGATAACATGATAAGAATGTTTGAAAATATAGATGTTAGCGACAGATAGGATTTTAATCAACATATAAATGGATAGTTTTTAACATTCCTTGTTGTTAATTTACACAAAAGAATGGACTAGCGTAGAAGGCCATTAAGATTTAATTTTTACATATTTTGAGTAGAGTGTATGATAAACAAATCAAAATAACAAATATAGTGGGCTTTAAGTAATATTTATTAAAAATAAAAATGTTTAGTTGTTCCTTAACAAATATTGCAAGGAATAACTTAGTGGTCACTAAGACCTAACAAGTCTTATTTGAAATTAGGCCTTGGAATATATTGTGCATAACATGTAATTCACATCTATTCGTATCAAAGAAATGTTTAGCGACCACTAAGCTCCATTACTAATTGAAAGGAATGACATAGCATCCACTAGGCTCATCAGTTTCTTGATTTAAAAATAGTGATAGAATAACAAATCATTAGTCCAACCATCGAGTTCCCACCATTGCCATTGTAAACACTATCTCTACATATTTGAATCGATATTTTTTTCATTGATTATAATTGTATCATATTGGCTTGACTATCCCTAACGGAGCCAAGTGTTGCACTACATACCCTTGAGAGGGATGAAGCCTTATGTAGTTCTCATAAGATATATTCTTTGTGACGTATATTTCACATAGGTTCTTATATTATAAAATGCTTAAAGATACTTATGTTGCATTACTAATTGTAAGGAATGACAAACCAATGGCTAGGCTCAATAGTTCTTAATTTGAAAATAGTGATAGATAAAAATCATGGTCTATATTAGTGGTCATCTGTTCCTACCATTACCTCTTGTCATCGTAAACACTATTTTATAGTTCTAGAATGATAATTTTTTCATTGATTGTAATTATATCATATTGGCTGGACTATCCTAGGTAGACCCAATTGTTACACTACATTCCATCGAGAGGGATCAAGACTTATTTATTTATCCTAAGATATATCTTTGTAAATTATAATTCACATCGGTTCGTATCAAAGAAAATGCTTAATGACCGCTAACCTCCATTACTAATTGAAAGGAATGACATAGCAGGTCGCTAGGCTCAACATTTTCTTGATTTGAAAATAGTGATAAAATAAGAAATCATGGTCTAGCTTAGTGGTTTTAGGTTCCTACCATTACCTCTTTTCATTGTAAACATATTTGTACACTCTGGATCGATATTATTTTTCAAATTGATTGTAATTGTATCATATTGGATAGACTATCCTAGGTGGACCCAATTATACACTACATTCCATCGAGAGGGATCAAGACTTATTTATTTCTCCTAATATATATATTTGTAAATTATAATTCACATTCGTTTGTATCAAATAAAATTTTAGCGACCTAAGCTCCATTACTAATTGAATGGACTAACATAGCGGTACTTACTTGGATCAAATTTTTCTTAATTTAGAAATCATTATAAAATAAAAATCATGGTCTAGCTTAGTGGCCGCTAAGATCCTATCATTACCTCTTGTCATTGTAATCACTATTTTATACAACTTTGGATCGATACTTTTTTCAATGATTGTAATTGTATCATATTGGTTGGAATTTACCTGGTGGACCCAATTGTTGCACTACTTTCCATCGAGAGGGATCAAGAATTATTTATTTCTCCTAAGATATATATTCGTAAATTATAATTCACATTCATTCGTATCAAAGAAAATTCTTAATAACGCTATGCTCCATTACTATTTAAAAGGAATAACGTAGTGGTTGTTAGGATCAATAGTTTCTTAATTCAAAATAGCTATAGAATAAAAATTATGGTCTAGCTTAGCAAATCACTAAGATCCTATCATTACCTATTTTCATTAGAATCACTATTTTTATAGCTTTGGATCGATAGTATTTTTCAATGATTACAATTCTATCATATTGGCTGGAATTTACCTCAGCGGACCTAATTGCTGCACTACATTCCATCAAGAGGGATCAAGACTTAGTTATTTCTCCTAAGATATATCTTCGTAAATTATAATTCACATTCATTCAAAGAAAATGCTTAAAACTAAGCTCCAAAATTCAAAGGAAGCAATCTCTAAGATCCTTTGGAAAAATAAAATGAAAGGATCATGATATAGAGGTCACTAGGCTCATACCAATACCTCTTTTTATTGTAAACATTATCTTTATAGCTTTGGATCGGTACTAAATTTCATTGATTATAAATGTATCATATTAGCTAGACTAGCCCTATCGAAGCCTAGTGCCACACTATATACCCCGAGAGGAATTGATCCTTATGTAGTTTTCATAATATATATCATTGTAACATATAATTCACATCGGTTCTTATCAAAGAAAATGCTTAGTGACAACTAAACTACTTTATTTATTGAAAGAAATGACATAGCGGCCAGCTAGGCTCAACAATTTCTTAATTTGGAAATAGTGATAGAATAACAAATCATGATATAGCTTAGCGGCTACTAGGCTCATACCAATACCTCTTTTCATTATAAACACTATCTTTATAGCTTTGAAGCACTATTGTTTTTCATTGATTAAATGCAAAAAACACCTTTTGAGATTTCATAATTTTCATGCCATGTGTCATCATTTTAGTGGGTACTATTTATATAATAATATCACAGATTCATATAGGTTTAAAATATTTTATACACATTTCTTTATATATAAATTTCATAATAAATGTTTCAATTATTTTATTTTCTATCTATCAGGTTCAAATTTCCACATGGCACAATTTAATTGGAGAATTATATTTCATTAGTGCACTACATCTAAAATTTTTGAGATCAATTTTGATAAAAATAAAAATAAATGTTCCTATACATTTATATAATTTATTTCTTTTATTTTCTTATAATATTATATGTTTTATTACATTTTTACTATTTTAAGCTATAGCCAATAAAAAAAGGCATTGTTTTCAATATTATTTATTTTTTTGATATCCCACACCTTTTCTTAATGAGTGGTAAATTCAAATTTCAAATTATGAATTCCCCCACATTTGAGAGTATTTGAAATTTTAATATACTCTCAAATTCCCCGCTCTTTTGCTTAATGTTGGGAAAGTCTAATTTTAAAATTTTCATATCCCACACTTTTTATATTTTCAAAATTTCTAACGTGGAATGTGCCGAAAAAATTATTAAATACCTGGAGAAATTTTTGTTTGGGGTTTTTATTTTTTTGGTCTTGCAGAAAATCATCTCGTGAAATCATAAAACAATACAAGAAAGTTGTAGATTGCAAAGATGAGTGTAAGAATCCTAACCATTTTAGAAAGGGAACAATGAGGAAGTAATTATAATCTTATTTGTAGAGAAAGCACACAAAGGACACACACAAAAGAGGGAAGGAAAATGGGTTACAGATAGAATCATGTAGATAGTTTGTTCGATGCAGCAGAAAAAGGTTTGAAGGACATCACCAAGCATGAAATAATCTCATATCTAAATCAGGTATTTATCAAAAACATATATTATAGTAAATGTGCACATATTTTGATTGTGGGCTTGTTCAATCATTCTTGTTTTGATTATTTTTGTCTTTTTCATGGAAGTTCAACCTTGGTTTTCCCTACCAAAA
Source organism: Taxus wallichiana var. yunnanensis (assembly GCA_018340775.1). Taxonomy (NCBI): domain Eukaryota; kingdom Viridiplantae; phylum Streptophyta; class Pinopsida; order Cupressales; family Taxaceae; genus Taxus; species Taxus wallichiana. The sequence goes on along the minus strand of CM031239.1, from coordinate 59,958,169 downwards.
TGTGCTCTGTAGTCAAGCTCTGTTTACAGTTCCTTTTGATCATCTTTTCAAACTACCTTATTCTTCATGAAAACAAAGTTTTTGTTTTTTCCTAACGAAAGAAAATGTAATCATTTTCATCTCTAGTTTTTATTTCATTTGAGAATGCTTTCACATATTTTCCTTATATGTCTCCCTCTGGATTTTTTTGGCTCTTTCATTCTCGTTCCTAGGATTGTTTTTCCTTATAATGATTTCTTATCGCATAGTCACTAGTTTTTAAATTGTAATGGTTTGCGAGACCCAAAGTATTGTTTAGATATTCCTTATGACTACTTTTTCTACTTTTTATTATGATGATAGAAATAACCTGGGTAATTATTTCATTGTACATTATTTATATGGTTTTCGCATTGACTTTATGAGAAGATATTCGAGGTTAACAAAATTATTTAAAACTATAGAATCATATTAATTTTTCAATTGTATGATAATTTTTTGTACAATGGAAGGTAAACATATTATATATACGTGTAAATATTATCAAATAAAAATTTTAATCACTATATATTTAAATTTATATTTCCTTTTCTCCACAAGCTAAGCCATGAAAAAAATCACATAGCTTTGTAGTCACAATGATATAAATCTTTATTTCAACCACCAATTTGTGAAACCAGAAATTTATTTCAAATTAATTATGAAACCGGAATTAATAAATTTTATTTAAACATAGTTTCTAATATGTCATGTATTATTGGTGAAAGATAGAGTGTTTTTATATATATTAATTCATGATTCTACATGTATTTCTATGTATCTAAATGGAAACTCCATATTTATTTGTTATCATTTATAGATTTTCAATTTGATTTCTCCTATCGAATACAATCAATCACGAAAACGTTGTGTAGCTTATGACGCTAAGGCTATAATTTTCTTTTGAAGAAAAATTTTGTTTAAATCTTGATGATAAAATCTAATAATTGTAAACACATAAAAGGTTGATGTTTACATCTTAGCGGCCATAGGTTAAAGCCTCGAGAAAATAAGACAGACAATTTTTTTATTATGAAAACAAGATCTATATACATTATTTGAATTTACACTTTCGATTTAAGAATTTAAAGTAAGATTTTTTGAGCTTAATGAACACTAAGATATGCCACCAAATAATATTTGGATCTTAGCGGCTATTAGGAAATGCCATCAAATAATATTTGGAGCCATGCGGTGGTTATGATTTTAAAAAATAGATTAAAATATTATGATCTTAGTGGCCACTCGGATATGCCACAACATATTATTTGGAGCTTACAGTCATTATGCACTACCACAAAATAATATCTCAAACATTAGGGTTGCTAGCATTTAACAAATTAAGGAATGATATTCTTAGCTTAGCGTCCACTAGGTTATGCTACAACATATTATTTGGATATTAGTTGTCGCTAGGATTTAACAAAAACTAGTAATATATTGTGATCTTAGTTCTTGCCAGTTATGTCACTAAAAAATTTTGTAGCTTAGCAATCACTAGGTAGTTATGGATATTTTGAACTTTGAGGCTGCTAAGACACTACCACAACATAATATTTGGAACATAGCGGTCACTAAGATTTAACAAAATAAAGTAAGATATTTCGATATTAGCATCCACTAGGTATTTCCACAACATATTATTTGGAGCTTAGGAGCCACAAGGATCTCAAAAATTAAATTAAGGTAGTACAAAATTAGTGGTCACTATGTACTACCAAAGCATAATATTTCAGAGAAAATGTTTTGACAAGATTTAATAATTTAAAGGAAATTAATTTGAGATTCATGGATGCTAGTTTATACAATGATATAATAATTTAAGCTTAGCATTTGTTAGGATTTAATGCATAATATTTGGAGCATAGCGGTCGTCAGGATTTAACACATTAAATTAAGATTCTAGGAGCCTAGTGGCCGCTAGGATATGCTAAATCATAATATTTGGAGGTTATTGGTAGTATGATTTAACAAATCAAATTAACATATTTTGAGCTACTTAACATCTAGGTACTTCCATAATATAATATTTGAGCTTAGGTGTCACTAGCATTTAACAAGTCAAAGAATGATATTTTTAGCTTAGCGTTCACTAGCTTATGTTGCAACATATTATTTGAAGATTAGTTGTTGCTAGGATTTAACAAAAACAAGTAAGATATTGTGAGCTTAGCGGCCACTAGGTTATGCCACAATAACATATTTGGAGCTTAGTGATCGCTAGTCATTTACGGATATTTGAGCATAGTGTGCACTAGTTTATGCCACAACAACATATTTGGAGCTTAACATATCCAACAACAAGTGCATGTTTAGATAAGTATAACATTTGGAATATATACACAAACATTCAATAAATTATAAATATTCATCTATTTACATGTCATACATATTTCAATTGCTTACCCATCTATCTCAAATACTACAATTTATGATTCACTGTGGTTCTTCCTTAATTATGGGTTGTTGTTGATTGAGTCTGCATGCAAAGATGATTCTCAATTTTTTTCTTTTTTGTAGGACCTCTTTTATCATTTTTTTCATGCCACCTGAACATATTCTTTGCAAATCTTAGAATCTCTACTTATCTTTCCTATGTCCACAATCGGGTTTCTAAATAGCACATTAGCCTTGTCAAGCAAAACCTTTTGACTAACATTTTATTTTTGTAATTTCCTTCAAAGTCTCTATTTTCTATATTTTTCCCCTGTTTTGGAGACAATCTCAATGACATGTGAATTTTCTCCTTCGTTTTCCTGTTATTATCCTCCTTTGAAAATTAACCAATAATTGCTTAAGCGATGTAGCAAACTCTTCATCATAAACCAATTCATGGTTTCCGTTAAATACTTCCATGACCAAGGATTTTGTGAAAATATGATTTCCTCTCAAAATAATGTCATCAAACTAGAAAGATATTTTTCTTACCTGATCATTCCATTCCCTGATTCTTTCCTTCATATAATTAGCATATGTATGGCATATACCAATATCATCCATGGTCATAATTAAAGGGTCTTTACAAATTTATTCTTCAATGGCCTACCCCATATATATTAATGTTTTTTCAACCCTCTCATTTTATAATGATATTTTGGTTTTTTTCAAGTAGGCTTGTTCCTCCACCTTTTCCTCGATGCATTTCTTTATATTATTATACATGCCATGCAATGCCTCTTCTACATTAGAAACCTATACCGGAAAGAACTGTGGCCTTTAATTGAGTTTCAAGCTCTTTATTTCTAGCATGTATGCCTCTCACTAGTTCTATGGCTACTTCAATTGAAGCCCTTATCAAGGATTTTGGATCTTCCTCATATTGCACCACTTAGGAGCCTTTGGCTTTCCATTTCTTTGTAAGATTGAAGAGGTCTTATGAAGTTTCATGTTAAACAATGAATTGTTGTGTTGACATCTTTTTTTGGTTAGTTTTCAAGGTTCCCATCCTTGGATTGAATTCAATTTTACTAAGGTCTCTTCTTGTGCCTCCCAATTGAGTTATTCTTTGTGGGAAATTACGAATTTCTCAACCCAATATTGTCTTTCTTCATGTGAAATGGAGGGAGAAGATTAAGAGGGTTACACTATGACTACGTTGGCTGAAATTTCAGTTTACACAGTCTCCTCTTCTTCATATGAAGAATTTAAGGCATATGCCACAAAAGTTGGAGCTTCATTTGGTGTGGGAAAGACTTCTTAAAACTTAGATAGAGTTTTAATTGATGGAGAAAATGGAGCACATGGATTTTCTAAATGTTCTAAATATAAATATTCCTTTCTCTTTGTAGCCTCCTTTTTAATAGTTTCTCTGAGGTGGAACTACCCCAATCTCCTTCATATTCTACTTAACAAGGATATCTTCTATTTGGGTAATCCATACCTAGTCATTGACATCATGCACGTATGCATAGGATATATTTATTTTTCCTGTAAGTGACTCAAGGTGCTTAGAAACCCTTTTCATGTGGTCATATTTCCTTAGAGGGTGTTGGGGAGATGGAATGAATTTATATGGGTGATAAAGCTTTCAAATCAGTCCACCTATTAAATTTTCTACATCCCACAGTGACTAAAAGGGAGGATGTGTTTTAAGATTCTTCTCTTTACACTTTCCAACAATACCGCTATTAATCTAATACACCACCTCTTGTTATGCCAATTTTTTGGCACATAATAGGTAACTAAAAAGGAGGTGTAAGGATCCCCGACAATAATGATAAATGCGTATATTATGGATAGAAGAATAAATATCATTTTCCTTATGGAAGTGAGGATGTCATTAGATATTCTGGTGTCATCATTTCATGTAATTATTGGTAGAGAGAAGGATACAAATAAGTTCATATATCTTGAATATGATATTTGAACCAATGGGCATACAAGTCTTAATATAGTTCATTTATCTTCAAAGGGCATGAAGGATGTCAGTTTTGAAAAAATCAAGAGTTGATAACACCACAAACAAAATCGAGAAGATGAAGCCATATAAAATGATTTCCGATTATCAATGAAATTTTTACTTTGGCTCAATAAATTTAAACTGAGAACTTTCTCTAAGGAGGGAATATTTCCTTCATCAATAATAAAATAAATTAAAGGGATCCAGATACATCGACCTTAGAGATAGAATAATTTCCATATAGCCCATTCATGAGGGCCATGTCAATACGGACTCTAGTCTAAACCTTTTAATAAGGATATTTCTCATATTAGAATCATCCATATTATCTAATGGGTTAATGCCAAAATTTGGAAAAGAACTCTCATTCTCCTTATGGCCATCTAGGACTCAATTGTATCTATATTATATAGGGTGTTTGGCTCTATAATTTTATAATAACGTTTGTATGCATGCCTAACATAAAAACCTATTCTATTTTTTCACAATTTAGAAAATAAGCTCCACTCATTGGACTTGGAGAGAATTAGATATGAAGTGATCAGTTCCATAATTGCAAGAACCTTTATTTTAGTAGCAATTAAATTTTGACCAGCTCTTTTTATTTCCCTTATGTCCGAGACCTTAGTGCTTTATCTTCAAGACAACCTTTTCGTCTACGGTATCTACATCAACCCTTTCATCCCGTACTTATGGAAAAAATAGCTAAGTAATGTTGAAATTCATGATTTAAGGAAGTTAGATCAAACATGGTATCTCTAATTACTCTAGTGTCCACATAGGAATATATAAGCATCTACCGTTGACATTTTTAGGTATCCCACCATGTTGAAAAATTACAAGTCCAAAAATTTTCATAGATCATCAACAAAAACAATTACTGAGACAAATGACGTACTTAAATTTACAACAACATTCATATGTCTCTTATTCTTAATATTTGGTTAGATTAAAAAATCATTTCCAAATAAATGAAAGAAGTGTTGATCCTAGTGGTCACTAGGGTCAACCATAACTTAAAAGTTAGAGCTTAGCGGTCGCTAGGTATCATTCATGACCTACTTTGAATGAAATTAGCAAAGTGCGATAGTGCATACACCAATGAGGGATCAAGATATACATAATTTTTATCCTAACGATCACTAAGCATCACTCATAGTAAAAATATTAATGAAATGATTAAATTATTTCAATACATGCACTCTTGAGGCTTCAAAACATACATAGTTCGATCCCAGCGGTCGTTAAGTTTAGCCACAATGAAATATTTAGAGATTGATTATATCTAGGAATTATTCATAAGAAATCTATTTTTAGAATGAGAAAAATTGTGTCAATACTTTCACTGGTGAGGGGTCAAGACATATGTAGTGTTGATCCTAGTAGTCACTAAGTTTAGCCACAAAATTTTATTTAGATCTTGGCCATATCTAGGTTTTATTCAAAGGAAAACTATTATTATAATGAGAAAAATAATGCCAATACTTGGAATATCGATGCTATCGGTCTCTAGGGTCAGCCATAACATATTTTTTAGAGCTTAGCGGTAGATATGGATCATTAACAAATAAATATATAATTCTTATCTTAGTTGTTACTACGATCAGCCACAACGATATATCTATAGCTTAGTAGTCGCTACGCATCATTAACGGGAAAATATTAATGCATTAACAAGAAAAGATTGGAAATATATGTATTATTGAGGGTTAAGGAATATGTATTTCTATTCCTAGCAGTCATTAAGGTAAGCAACAATGAAATATATAAATCTTAGTGGTTAATAAGATCAACCTCAACAAAATATTTCGAGCTTAGTGTTAAATAAATATCATTCAATGGAACTCTATTATTGAACTGAGAAAAGAGTTTTAATACGTGTTTTCTTAATGGGTCAACCCTTACTTAGGTATGATTAGTTTATTATAGGGATGTGTATACCTTTATTTAATTATTTATAATTATACTATATTGGCTAGACTATCCGTGGTGGAGCGAGGTTCTCGCACTACATACCCTCAAGAGGGATCAATCCTTATGTAGTTCCCATAATATATATTAAAAGTTATTGATAGAAATATATAAATCACACATTTTATTTAGAAGGGATTTAATTTGTATACATACGTCTTTTTCTTGGTATTATAGGTGATCTTGAATTATAACTCCTATGTGACCATTACAATTTTAAAACTAGAGAAATTGTAAAGAAACAAAAACATCGTTGACCATGTTACTAATTACATCAATTTATCCCTTATAAACATGGTATAATGGGTTTAAATATAATGACCACACTCTTTCTAGTATTAGTATGAAGTCTCTCTAGTATTAGTATGAAGATACGACAATCGAACCCTATGTATAATCTCCTATTCATTAAATATAAAAAATTCATATGCTCCCACTCACCAAAGTAATTTCAATAATCAATTTATAACGAAATGTCTAGAGAAGCCTTTTGATAGCGGTTCTAAAATTAAATTTACTTCAATTGTCTACAAAATATCCGAATGAATAATAAAAATATATATTTTCCTTCACCTTTTCAACAACACCCATTTTGTTAGCTTCAAGCAATTATTATTGTCCATGTCAAGTATTTTAGGAAATAATTCTCGGTCCTCTTGCAAAAAAATGCCCATAACATGTTTGTGCATTTCTTGTAAGCACGGTATACACATATTTCACAAATCATTTAAGGATCATCAGATTGAATGACAAAAATGCCAAAACATTTGAATTGAGAATTTTTGTTAAAATTCATGAAATAATATGGTATCATGGATAGAATTGACTTTTGGAAGGACACAAAATGGGTTTTTTTGAAAAGGCTACAGAAAAATTCTACTTTTACAAAATATCAAAAATTGGGAAGAGATAAAATGGATCTTGTTTTGCATCATTTTTCCCAAAAAAATATTTGGAGTCGCTAATCAACATTAACATGAAAACTATTAATGCAATGAGCTCTATGCGGTAATACATGCACTATCAAGGGGTCAAGACATACGTACTTTTATTCCTAGCGGTCACTAAGATGAGCTATAATAAAATATTTATAGCTTAGTGGTCACTAGGCATCATTAATAGTAAAAATATTAATGTAATGAGAAAAATCCAGAAATACATGCACTCTTGAGGGGTCAAGATATACATTGTTATGATCCTAGTGGTAGTTAGGGTCAGCCAAAATGAAATATTTTGAGCTTAGCGGTCACTAGGCATCATTACCAGGAAAATATCAATGCAATGAGCAAAGAGTAGAAAAACATGCACTATAGAGGGGTTAAGGCATAAGAATTTATGTTCCTAGCAGTAACTAAGGTCAGCCACAACAAAATATTTAAATCTTAACAATCACTAGGCATCATTACCAGGAAAATAATTAATGCAATGAGAAATATGTGGCAATACATGCACTATATAGGGGTCAAGGCATACGAATTTATATTCCTAATGGTCACTAAGGTTAGCCACAAAAAAATATTTAAATCTTAGTGCTCACTATGATCAACATTGAAAAAATATTTTGAACTTAGTGTTTGCTAGGCATCATTCATTGGACATCTATTATTAGACTGAGAAAATATTTGCATTACATGTTTTCTTCAGGGGTCAAGCTTTACTTAACTCTAATTAGTTTGTTACATGGATGTGTATACCTCTCTTTACTTATTTATAATTATACTATATTGGTTGGACTATCCCTGGCGGAGCCAAGTGTTACACTACATACCCTTGAGAGGGATCAAGCCTTATGTAGTTCTCATAATATTTATTATAAGTTATTGAAAGGAATATATAAATTACACATTTTAATGATAAATGAAATCTCAAAATCCATGGTGGTCTATAATTAGTTGGTAAATGAAGTCTCAAAGGACATGGTATAATGAATATAAATATAATTACCACACTCTTTATAGTGTTAGTATGAACATACAGACTCCAAACCCTATGTATAATCTCCCTTGTCATTAAATATCACAATTTCCTAAGATATTACATCTCCCTATTTCCATATAGTTCCACCGCCATGAAAACAAATAAGGAATAAATTCCTTTATCTTACTTACTTCAATTTGCATGTAAAGCAATGGTCTTTTCTCGTATCTTATCAAGATCTATAATAAAAAAACATTTCTCACATTTTTAAAGTCAGATTAAGAAAGAAAATCCTTGTCATCTTATAATTTTTAGTGTTGATATATCATTAGCTTATTTAACTAAAATAATCAGAGCCTGTAATTTTAATATGTAATTGTTGCATTTGTATTTTTAGAAGTATAAATTAAGTGAAACATTATTAAAAATATTTGTTAGTCTACATTCTCAAATTACATGTTTTATAGTTCCCTGATTCACTATTTTTCAAGGAGGTACCTGTTAGGTTATGGAGCTTGTTTTCATGTGTGAAAGTGTTGAAGACTGTACACTAAGAGTATTGTACAATTTTTTTGGGCCTTAAAATGTGCCCGATATATTGAGAAATGTGATTTTCTCATATGGGTAGGATTTTTGACCCATAGGTTTATGGGATGGTTTTGGCCCATGGTTTTGATACCCACGGTTTTGTAAAACTGCTTAAGCAGTTGTCTATTTATATGGTTTTGTGCATATGGTAGATATAATGTAAACATTGCAGATGTGTTTTGAATTCGGCTATGAATTCTGTAGAGTTTGTTGAGCATAGCTCCAAACAGATCTGGGTATTGTATTGAGAGAGTGGTGGCTTGTAATAAAATCTAAGCAAGTGATTCTTTGTGGACATAGCCCAAATTGGGTGAACCACATTAAATACTATCTCTTTATGTTGTGTTATTTTATTCTACACTTTTATTTGAGATCTATAATATTTTCTGCATATTAGTTTCTATTGTTACGATTTTGTGAGGGATTATTCCACATATTTTATCCCTTATTTCCTAACAATTGGTATTAGAGCCTGGTTTGGTTTGTTGAAGTGTTGAATTGTAGGGAAAGTTTTATCTTGAGTGGGAGCTATGGCAGATGATGGAAGATCTAGGGTTGATAAATTCAATGGGTAGAATTTCAGTATTTGGAAGATGTAGATGGAAGATTACCTTTATCAAAAGGATCTTTATACTCCACTATCTGAGAAGGTGAACAAACCCTCGAGCATGATGGATGTAGAATGGGATTTGCTAGATAGGAAGGAACTTGGGACAATCTGCTATGTCTTGAATCTTTGGTATTATTTAATGTTTCAAAGGAAAAGACTACAAAAGAACTAATGGATGCATTAGGGAAGTTGTATGAAAAACCCTCTACCTCTAATAAGATATTTTTAATGAAAAATTTGTTTAATATGAAGATGTATGAGAATGGTTCAATAGTAAATCATCTAAATGATTTTAATACGGTTATAAATATGCTAGCTTTAGTTACAATAGAATTTGATGAAGAAGTTAGGGATTTATTAGTTCTGTGCTCTTTACCTAAGAGTTGGAATAGCTTGGTAATGGTGGTAAGCAACTCGGTTCTTGCTAACTCAAAGTTGAAGTTTGAGGATGTTGTAGGGGTGATTCTAAGCGAGGAAATGTGAAGAAAAATCTCTGGTGAATCTTCTACTTCATGGAATGCTTTGACAGTGGAAACTAGAGGGAGACAGAAGAATAGAGGAAACCGTGGAAAATCAAAGGATCGGGCAAGGTCAAAATCCAAAAGCAAGATAGTATGCTGGCATTGTGGAAAGTCTGGGCATGCAAAGAAGGACTGTTGGGAGCTTCAAGACAAGAAGAAACAACAGGAAGAAAACAAGGAGGAAAATGTGGCAACGGGTAATGTATGTCAGGATGCTCGATTCTTTCTTTACACAATATTATTGAGTCTTGGGCTTTAGATTCGGGAGCTTCTTTCCATTCTTCTCCACATAGGCATTATTTTGTTGATTATGTTCAAGGATATTTTAGGCATGTTTTTATTGGTGATGATGAACCTTACATCATAGTTAGAAAAGGTTTTGTTTAGGTTAACATGCAGAATGGGAATACTTGGCTATTAAAGGATGTCAAACATGTGCCTACATTAAGAAAAAAATTGATATTGGCAGGGTAGTTGGGAAGTGATGGTTGTACTATGATATTTACAAGTGGACTCTTGGAAGGTTACCAAGGGTGCTCTTGTGGTGGAAAGAGGTAAGAAGGTTGAAACCTTGTATTTAACCACTTATAGCACTAATGTTTATAATCTTGTGGATTCGAAAGTAGATACAACATGTTGGCACTATAGGCTCAGTCATATGAGCCATAAGGGCATGGAGATCATAAAGAAGGATTTTCTTGGATATACAGAAACAAGTTTGGAGTTCTGTGAGGACTGCATATATGGGAAACAAAAGCGAGTAAGGTTTCTCAAGGTTGGACCTACAAAGAAAGAGAGTAAGTTAGAGTTGGTGCATTTTGATGTGTGGGGGCTGGCTCAGGTATCATCTCTTGGGGGTTTAAGTTATTATGTTACTTTTATTGATGATGTAACAAGGAAATTTTGGGTTTATTGTATTAGAAACAAATATGATGTATTTGAAACTTTTGTTAAATGGAAAGCCTTGGTAGAGAATGAAATAGGTCTTAAGATAAAATGTCTCAGGTCAAATAATGGAGGGGGTATTACAACAACGAATTTGATGATTACTATTATAAGAATGGAATCGATAGGAAAAGATAGTTCCAGGAAATCTGCAACAAAATGGGATATCGAGAAAGGATGAACAGAACAATAATAGAATTTTCTAGGAGCATGAGGTTACATGCAGGAATGCCTCTTTCCTTTTGGGCAGAAGCGGTGAGCACGATTGTGTACTTGATAAACAGAGGACCCTTAAGTGCCTTGGATGGAGGAATACCTGAGGAGGCTTAGTATGGTAAGAAATTTGATTATTCATTTCTTAGAGTCTTTGGATGTGAGGTGTTTGTTCATATAGACAAGAATGATAGGACCAAGCTAGAGGATAAGTCAGAAAAATGTACTTTCATTGGTTATGGTGGTGATGACGTTGGATATAAATGTTGGAGTATTAAGGACAATAAAATCATTTAATCTATGGATGTGGTCTTTAATGAGAAAGTCATGTATAAGTAGCAGTTGTAGGAAAATAGGGAAGAATCCAAGAAAGAATATGCAGCGGTAGAGGATCTTCTGGATGGAAAAGTGACACATGAATTAGTTTAGGAACCTCCTCAACAAGAACCCCAAACTCCTATATTGAGGAGGTCTTTGTAGTCATTTTAACTCCTATCACAAAAGGAAGGAACCCCATACTCATTGTCCTATCACCCAACAGAAGTTGAGCTCTCACCCGAGGCATGTACGGATACCGAGTCTCTCTTTTATGTGAGTTTAGTGGGAAGCATCATTTATGATTAGTGTAAGAGTTTTAATGAGGGAGGTTGAAACATAAAAGGACCATAGGGCTCAAAACAGCCTCTAGATCCTTGCAGTCACCTTAGACTAAGTACTTTAATAGAACCCAAAACATGCATTATGACAAAAAGAATTATACAAGCATTCATACATAACATGAAAGGAAAGAGAACTCATATGAGAGAAATATGCATTAAAACCATTGATATCCTTATCTATTTATATCAAGTAACCTCATTATATTCATTGATTCATTACAAACTGTCACAGAGAGCAGACCATAATCATGCATATCATTGGACGTATGTAACTAAGCTAACACAAAAAGAAAAATTAAAACTACATGCTTAGTGCATTATTTTCTAAATACAAATATCCACTCATAGTAATTCTGTAGAGCTCCACTCACTCTTTAACCTGCTATACCTCATACTTCTTTTCTCTTTTACTCTGCAGGCACTTGTATTTATAATTCTCCTACACTGCCAACTCACCTTCCAGCGTCCTCAAATCTAGTGCCAAGTGTCGAATGTGGTCCATGTGAGCATGCTTCTTTAGGCTTGAGCTTTCCACTTTACCTCATGATGTTCTTCTAGAAGATTCCATCTAGGGCATGCTCTTTCCTAGGCCAGCCTATTGCTAGGCTGACATCTTATCCACATGCAACTGATCACACTTTTCACATGTTCTACCCTGGGTACTCAAATTGACTAAGTCCCAAGCCTCCTTTCATGTGTCATGCATGTTATGTGCTTCCCTAAGCCTTTCTCTCATGTGCTTTTTCCTTGCGCACCTTTTCATAACTGGGACCCTGCGTGCCCACGCACCTTCATACTTGGTTAAGATTACAGGGGTCCAACATCACCCCACACTACGCCTATTCTCTGTCCTCAGAAACATTTCACTTGACCAAGATGCATGTTGTCTAGGGAACCAATGAATCATCTTACACTTTACAAAAATAATAAGGAATGAAAGAATCGGAAAAAGAATGAAGAATGGGGGAGCATCAACTCAACAAGCTAGGAAAATCTTTCCAGAGGTCTACCTCTAGCTTATTCCATACTTCAACCTTGCCCTATGCCTTCTGGCAGAGGTCACCCACCAGGGTGCTCACTTCATCAAAACTTAGGCCAACTCTATGTGTTCCCAAAATGTCCATAATCTACTCCATCTCTTTACCTAGGTCCTCAAGTTTATCCATCCTTCTAGTGATCTGGGGGTATAGTTCCTTTAGTCGGCCCTTAATTGAGCTCCTTAAAGCCTCAATTGCCTCTGATTTCTTCTCTACTTCGGCTAGAACCTTGTCTCTCTCTACCCTGTTCCCCTTTTTCTTTTCTTGGAACTCTTTTATCTCTACTTCAAGCGTGGTGACCAAGGATCTCGCCACCTTATCTCTATCCATGCATGTATCATATGTTTCTTCGCATATTGGGTAACAACCTTAACCTCCTTAAGTACTTAGTTGTACTGGAATGAGCGCTACCACCTTCAAACTCCTCCTCTTTCAAGCACATGGCCACTTGTTTAGCAGATTCCAGGCCAAGGGTCATCTCTCCATAGTGAGGGCGTGCATTAGATCTTACATACACTCCAGGAGGGACAATTACTTTTGTGCGGGTGGTGCTAAGTCTGGGTGCTTCAGGAGGATAATGCCCTTGATAGAATCCAATTTTTTGTATACTTCCTGCACCTTTACTTTTTCTTCCTTTAACTCGCACCTTAACTGTGTGCTGATTAGTTCCTCCTGTTTCAAGCTCTTGGCCTTCTCCGCCAGTTCTTCCTCCTCCTTCCCTAACTTCACCTCCAACATTCTAATCTTGTCATTACGCGCAAATAATCTAGCCTCGGTCTTGACCACAACCTTGTTCAAGTGTATTATAGACCTGCTCATCCGAGAGCTCTTGAGCATTCACTAAGGGATTGACCCCCTTAGACTCTAGCAATGTGATGAGCACTCCTTGGCAGACTTCAAAGTCTGGCTCATCAACATGGGACTCGAACACCCAAGAGAGCATCTTCTTGGTTCTAGGGTATGCGTCGTCCTTCTCAAAATACCCCATGGCTATGAGCCTCTCCGTGGGTACGGTGCTCTGGAATCACGCACATAACACCTTCCTTGTGTCATCAACATAGCCCATTACATGTCTCTATTCTGCATCCAGAGTTCTTCTACCCAAGTGTGCACCTTTGGGGAAGCTTACTATCAGAGCGGGGCCTCCCTGTGCTGTCATGTTCTTTTTCAATGTTCTCCTACTTCCCCTCCTTCATCACTATGTGTGTGTTGTGCACCAACTCTTGGTCTACCAAGACCTCGAGCATTCTATGTGCTTCTCTCTCTGCCACCTCCGTGATCTACTCCTTTTTAAAACTTATGGCTCCCTCATTTTCCCTGGAAACCTCCTCATGATCCATGTCTTTGGCATCTTCCTCATCTTGTGCACTCTTGCACTATGCAAATACAAACTCTTGCTTCTCATCTTCACTCTCCTCTTCCGAGTCGTAGATGCTAAACACATGTGGATATTGGTGTTTCTTTGTCTCTTCTTCCTTTCCACCAGCCTTCTTCACTTTCATCCTATTTTCGCCCATGTATTTCTCCAAGATGTTGGTTACCTCCGAGTCGGATTCTTCATCAGCCCTCTAATTTTTCTTGAGAGGTGGCTCCTCATCAGGGGATTTGGCCTTATCTTCTTCCTCAAGTGATTCTTCCTTGGAGATGGGTTGCCTAGGCACCTCTACCTCTAGCATCTTCTCCTTTATGAATACTTATTTCTCTACACATAAGTGCTTGGCTTAGTGCTCATGGATGGCATGCTCATTGTCTAAGAAATCTGCACAATGGTGCTTCGCTTCTCTCCCTCTCATCCTTAACATGGGCCCCTTCTTACCCAAGGGATCTTCAGGTATGGATACTTCATCCTCCAAATATGTGCCCTTCTCAAAATTAGGCCTTATGTGTAAGTACACACATGTCACCGATCCTCCAAAGAATGGGTAGAATGGAAATTTGTTCGGTGTGTCGGGCACCCCAATCTCCATGAATACAATGGTGAGCAAGACATTTCGAAGAGGATCATGTCCCCTTTCTTTGCGCAACTGGAAATTTCCTCTATAATGTACATGGATAGGTTGTATATAGTTCCCTCGATATATTTTTGTAGACATGTAGCCAAGGTTTGTTGACCTGTGTCCATCTTTCCTGGCCATTCAGCTTAGTCACCAGATGTGCAGCCATTTTCATTACGGGGTCCTTGATGTCTAAAATTTCATAGTACCATGACCCTTTCTTGTAGGCATACTCAGTGATGGTCTCTTGAATAGCTTCCTTGTCACCAAGGTCATCTTCTAGGCTATCTCCCTCACATATGAGGCCTATAAATTGTGAAATCAGCTAGGGAGTCATGTGCATCTTGCACCCTGTAAAGTGGAAGTATTCTTTGTGCACCCGTGACATCAACCATTGGTACATGCACTCTGACTTTCCAAAATAAGGAAACTCATAGAGTTGCAACAGCCCTACCTTCTCTATTTTAACCTTAACGTCATCATTGTATATAGGCAAACCCTCATGTGTTTGTTGATTGGTGGGGCGTATTAATTCTAGTACCATTTATTTTTCTATAGTGTTCATGCGGTGATTAAATTCACTAACAGTACACCTCTCAAGTGGGATTCTAATTCCTTCCCCAACATCACCCCATCTGGGTATTGCATCTCTGCATACCTTTCTTCATTTGTGTCTACCAAGGGTTCTGGTTATTTAGCCTTGGATTTGCCCTTTCCTTTCTTGGGTGCCATGGTCAAGGTATTTTTATCACTCCTACCCTCTCCTTGTTATTCTATCTTACTTCTTCCAATCCTCCAATCTCAGATTCATGATACAACTCTTCTAGCTCGTTCCCTAGTTTGTCGAACCCTAACTGGGATAAAATCTTCACAAGACAACATTTCTTCACTCTCTCCACACCCGTGTAACCCCTTATGGTTCACCAACTCAAACTGGCTACTTAAATCTCAAAAATCTTCCTCCACTTGATAGAATCTGAAAGCCCTAGTTTATGGAACTGGCTTATATCCCAAACTCTTCTATTTCGTAAAGTAAAAAAAAAGAGTACCCCGACCCTTTACTTATAGTTTTTCTCTTTTCTAAACATTAAATGCTACATCACCTACCACCATACCTTGTTCATTTAATTCAGATTTTTCAAACAAATTCCTTCTTTAGCACCTTCCCTTACACACCCAACATGCGCAAAAACTCCTCCAACCTTCTGGCGCGCAACCAATCCAATCTGACAGGAGACTCTTGCGCATGCATAACACGCACCAAAGGCACTTCTTCTATCCTGATCCTTGCTCTTGCCTACCTTATGTTGCTTTCAAATGTGCTTTCTCCTCCTTAGTATGAGGGATCTATAAGTAGCCTTACCTTTGCACAAAATTTTCTTCCATCTTCCTCTTTATATATCTCTTTCAACCCAGCTACTCAATAAGGATTTTTAACACAACTTCCTTAGTACTTTGATCACATGCTTCTTCACCTTTCTCCACCCCACACTTAAAGTGATGCGCAGTCCTCTGCACACTCACAAATTCTCCAAAAATATCAATAAGGTTACCGGTGCCCAAGGTGCAAAACAAAACAACAACATGAAAGGGAAACACAAGAAAGGAAAAAAATACATAAAGGAAAATTCTAAACTAACTGGAAAAACTACCTTATTTACAAACATGAAGAAGACTTTTTTATAGTAGGGCTTCAACCTCACGCCATAGAAGTGTCTAGGAAGCTTCATCCCACCCAGACTTATAATCGGCATGTGCCTGAATCAAGGATGTATGAGATTGTGTAAGGACCAAACCAATGGACTTTCAACTTCCCATGATGTCGCAGAAACTTAGAATCATATAATAACACCATCTTCACAACCTCAAACTTCTTGTTTCTAATATGGTGATCATACTAATCCTTTTGCTTTTCCTTTTACACTATTTGGCTCCTTCGGTCAAGTGATTATCTCTCATCCAGTTTCATTAGCTCTTCAATTCTTTCTTCCGCACTTGTTCATTGGCTAACCCTCCTACATGCACTATTCATAGAGAAGGCAACATAAATTCAACCGGTAAAACAACTTTCACACCAAACACCAATTGAAAAGGTGTGACTTTATTTAGTCTTTTATAGGTGATCCTGTAAGCCCATAGTATCGCCGATACATTTTCATTCCAATCTTGTCTTCGACATCACAAATATTTGTCAAGGTATGACTCAGTATCTTGTTGAATGCTTCTGTGATTCCATTTGCTTGTGGGTGATAGGGCGTAGTATTGTGATGAGCTACCATGAACTCTAATAATAGGATCTTGATGGTATCATTTAAGAAATGCATACCCCTATCATACCGGTCAAACTCAATGGACATCCATACCTTGTGATAATTTTTTCCCATAAGAAACTTTCCACTATTGCTACTCTTGTGTAATATTTAGTTGGTGTTGCCTCTCGCCTACCTTATGAGATAATCTATGCAAGTGATGACATAATGTGACCTATTTCTACATGTTGATAGTGCAATAGGTCCTACAAATTCTATCACCCACTTTTCAAAAGGCTCCACACTAGGAATAGGGCACAAAGGCATTTCATCTCTCCTTCCTGGTTTGCCAATGTGCTGACAATGGTCACACACTTTACAATAATCTCTATAATCCTTATACAAGGTTTCCCAACATAAACCTACCATTAATATTTTGCATGCGGTGGCATCACCTGCATAATGCCCACCCACACTTCCTCCATGTGCTTCCTCCATGATGGCCAGGCACTCATGCTCTAAGACACATCTACATAAAACTTCATCATGTCCCAATTTGTATAAGTCTCCACTGATTAACATGTAGGGCATGACGCGTATGGCCAACTGCTTCTTTTCTAATGTCTTCATTCCATCCAGTGCCACACCTTCCTTTAAAAATACTGCAATCTCCTCTAAATCTGAGGGTGCACGCCACAACCTAAACAATTGTGCATTTGGCATTGCTTCCTCAATACTCTGCGCGTCCTCCCCTGAATCAATTCTTGATAGATGATCAAGCCCACAATTACTTTTTCTAGGTTTTACTACAACGGTGAATTCAAAATCTTGAAACAACAACACCCATCAACATATGCATCCTTGTAGAATAGGATTGTTCACTAAATACTTCAATGTCATGTGGTTGGTGTAGAACACAAAGGGTGTTGCCAATCAGATACTACCTAAACTTGAAGAGCGTATAGATCATTGACAATGCCTTATGCTTGGTTGTGGTATAATTCTACTCTATTGGTGTCAGCTTCCTACTTGCAAAATAGAGAGGATGATCAATAATCCCTTCACCTGGTTGTGCAAGCACTGCTCTAATGGCGGTCCCTGAGGCATCTACATGAACATGAAAGGGCTTGTCCCAAGAGGGAAACCATAAAATAGGCATGGTAATAAGCCTATATTTTAATGTATCAAATGCCCTTTGTTGTGCCTCTCCCCAATGGAAGGAACTTTTATGTCTAAGCAGCTCCTCTAATGGCACGGCAATCTTGGCATATCCCTTAATGAATTTTCTATAATAGCCCACATGCCCAAGGAATGCACACTGCACTCTAGCTAGTAGGCTCCCTTAACCCCACAATAACTGTAACCTTAGTGGGATCTACCATGAAGCCCTCCTTATATATCATATGTCCTAATAAAGTCCAAAAGGGTGTAGCAAACATACATTTCTTAATGTTGAGGGATATCGTCAACCGCCTACACTTCTCGTAAATTAACCTCAAATTTTCACAACGGTCTTTAACCAAACCATATATTGTCCAATCATCCAAGTACACCAAGAAATTTATGGATGAAGTCCTAGAATGCTTGCACCACTATACACAAAAATACGGTTGGCACATTCTTCAACCCAAAGGGAAAGACCATATATACAAAACTTCCACACTCGATGGCAAAAATTTTCTTCTCCTGGTCTTCCTTCGCAATCTAGACTTGGTGGTACCTAAAATCCATCCAGTAAAGTAATAGATTTCGTGCCTAGTGACTCCTAAAATTTCTTCAATGAAGGGGATCAGAAATGGATCAATGACACAAACTGTTTTCAATTCCCTATAATCCACAAAAATTCTAATTCACCCATCCTTCTTGATGTTGGTTACCTTCGGACTTATCCACTCTGATTATTCCACTACCTCAATGATCCCAGAAGCTATCATTTTGTTTATCTCCTCCTTGCCCTTTACGCTCAAGTTGGGTTTCATTTGGTAGGGCATTTTCCTAACCGGGCATGCACCATCCTTCAATTTTATCTTCATCTCCCCCAAGGAATGTTGAACATCTTTGAGCTCATGACACTCGCGTGGGAATAAATCCTCAAATTTGCACAACAAATCAATGATTTTCGATACTTCCTTCTCTATCTAGTAATCCCCAATAATAACTTCCTTAGGTTCTTCTTCTAAACTATTGTTAACTTTATTCGTCTTTAAAGGCTCATGGTAGGCACAAGCGTGAGCATCTCCACTATCCACTACCTTGTGCATCCCTACAAAATTGCTAACATCTAAGTTTTTTGATTCCTCTCCATTAATCACATATACCAAGTTTCCCTTTTCTTTTTCTAAACACGCGTGCTCAAGTTGTAACTCTTTTGTTTCCTTTTCTTCTTCAAAATGTGCCTCCAATCTTGGTTCACCTTGTAATTCCAACAGCCTATCTTCCATCCTGGCACTATCCCCCATAGTAAGGCACTTGATACCCTTTAAGGCCTTATCAACTGATGGATTGGTACTCTGATATTCAAAGTTTTGAATAAGGTCAACCACGAGTTCTTACCAATTCCTTGTCTGGCGGTGTGTCTTTGAATGAATGTACCATATGTGCGCATAACCCTGTAGTGTAGAATACAACTTGTGCACCCAGATATGGAAAGAGGTGGGCTCCTAGATATGGAAAGAGGTAGGCTCCTTCCCATGGTACCCCTTGATGATGGTGGGTACATTGCTCCAGGAGAATCTAATAGAGAGAGAAATTCTTACCTCGCACCATTCTAAAAGGCTCTCTTTATGTGTGGCCCACCATCAAGTTGTTGTCTTGAGCAATATATAACTTAACATCTCCTCCATTCCTTCTCATCCTTCCACCGAGTTTCTAAGCTGCTGCGTAAAGATCTTAGTGAAGGCTCCTCCTGAATACTTGGGTAGTTCTTTTCCTCCAAGGCACCTAACCATGTGCATCTTTATTACCTTGGTCACCAACCCTCTCAACTTTCATCTCATTAATTTGTAACTTCCATGCACCCAATTGTCACATGCTATACTGGTGGTATCACTCAATGATTGAGTATCTTCAAACTAGATAATCTCATTAGTAGGGTGTATCATCTTAGGGTCTCTAATTGAGTGCACATAAATCTTGTCCAAAACTTCTTCTCCCAATGGTTCAATATAGGGTGTCAACTTCCCATCAACCAAAGGGTATAATGACCCATTCCTCCTTGTTCTTGAAGCTGATGTACCCTTTGTTGAACCGAAGGTCCACATTGTTTTGTAACACCAAGGATGCCCAAGTAGTGTTGGGAAATTTTCTACCTTGGTGAGTGCAAGACTTTGAAGTCCCCAAGTAAACTTGGCTCCCTAGATAGTAATAGCCGCATCCTTCAAGACACCAATGGGAATTTCCTTAGTCTTGTTTTCCATATACAACACATTTGAAGATGGCTATAATGCAAGTCTTCCCATCTAATGCCATACACCCAAAGTCATAACATTAACCTTTACGCCTATGTCGATGAGGATATTACTAAGGAGCCATCCATCTACAACTACATTCAATGTAATCTCTTTGTCATAGTTTAGACTATGAGGGGAAGGTTCACATGCAAGACCCATCTCTCATGCTCTTCTTATCGACGTGTGGTTCCTTGCATCTCAACCAGGATCCTATCAAGGGAATGATATTCTCCTACCTTAGCATTTTAAACACCTCCTTGACCTCATCCAAGTCATCCTTTTATGCCTCGAATCTCTTTCCTTGTTCCTCCCTCTGGATTTCTCCTTTAGACATTTGATCTCCCCTTGTAATATTCAAATAACATCCATGGTTTCCTAAAGGAGCGCAGGTCTAGATATTTTCCATGAACGACCTCCTCTCTTGAAACCGGGGTTCTTTGTCTTGGTACCTCTCTCATGCGCGAGGATTTTTCCCTTATTATTACTAGGAAAAGATCTAAACCTTCATCCCATGTTACCTGGGAATCCACCTGTATGTATTCCTTCTTAATACCGACCATTACGGTGCCCTTGTCCTTCCAATGCTTCGATTCACATGCTCAAATATTTCGGGAACTCCTCATACTTATGCTTCTTTCCACACCATGATCACTACAATAGGTCCAAGCACTCACGCTTGTAATGTTCTCGTAGATCCACGGTTGAAACATGTTCCACACAGAACTCACTCCTTCCTCCTCCATGGTTACCTCAACCACGGAATCCTCCTCAAAAACCTCTTCCACACATGCCTCCTTCTGTGCACTCCTCATAACGGTGATCATTATCCTTGGAACCACTTTGGAAATGATGTTTTGGTGCAGCTCATGATCAATGGTCTCATGGATCTGATCAATGAGCCTATAGTTCTTAATCTAATGGATTGTAGAGGTGAAAATTTTACATTAACAAGATACATTCTTCCTAATCACATGCTGCAGCAAGGGACATCTACTTGCATCATGGTCCCCATGAAAAATTTCATAATCCACTGTCAAAGCACGTACCATCCTCTGGGGGAAATTATCCTTAATGTTTCCCTCTATTTCACAATTTATGCACCAAAAACCACTTTGAGTCTCATAGGTTGTGTTCACAGATAATTTTTCCAACTATTTTGCCATAGTAGCAATCTGATCCTCTAAGAAGAGGCTAACACCAGTATCAATACTACCAACAGCCTCGGCGTGTAAGGCAGCTTCCAATGCTTCACACGGGTCAGCAAAAGTTATATGAGACAAGGCCCTTCTAAAAGGGGTGATAAATCCTCCAAAACCACTGTGCATGATAAGAAGGATGGATATCATATGATAATTTAGATAAGAGAGTTTTAAAGCATACATCATACTCCTACACACTCTCTACCATTCCTTGCTAAATCTCCTTCAAAGCACTGATGCTCTTCTGCTCGAACTCAAGAATGTGGAACTCTACCAAGAATGCATTCTTTAAGGCAATATAGTCCACCACCATTTGATGTGGGTCATACTTCCTATACTAGCTATGCACATGCCCTTACAATGTGGTTACAAAATGACTAGCCTTCCATTCTAGTGGTTGTGATACCCTTCATGCGCCATAGCAGTTTACACTTATGAACATGTTCTGCAACATCCTCAATGCCCCTATAATCTAAAAAATGTAGAGACATTTCAAACAATACTTGAGGTGGTGATTGGGATCACTGTCCTCTCGAGCTTGATCCTTGGTTCCCTCTGGTGTTTCCTCCACTACCTAATCCACCAAGTCCTATACCTCTAGAACCACCAGATCCACCAGAACAACTGGGTCCAATAGGGCCTGTAGGAGTTGTGCCAAGCACCCCCATGGTCTCACCCCAATTGTGTCGATGATCGTGATAGCGCTCCGCTACCACTACTTTGTCTTGCGCCACTCCCTGATGTGAGACTGAAAGCTTGTATACTCACTCCTTATCCAAAGACTCCTCTAAATACTAGAATATGTGCAGCCATAGAAGAAGGGACTGTAAAATTATATCTCCTAGGCGTGGATTTGTCTCTTCCACCGATATCAACTGGGTCAATAACACTTCTTCCTGGTTCAAGAAAACCAAGCACCAGGGCTCGGTCACTGGGTGGGTTCAGATATGCACCAATGAATGTCCTTTCTCTCGTGTGATGAAATCTCACCAGAAGCCGAAGGGGTCTCCCTCACATGCTTGCAAGATGGGGAGCACAGCATCGCTTTCAAGTTCCACATCCACCACATGAACCTCAACTCCTTCCCACAATGTCTGTCTCCATAGATCCATCACACTAGCAACTTCACATTGTCTAGCAATCTCCCTTTCATGTGCTTCACTACCTTTGAGCCATCTCTCTTCCCTCTACTTGTATATAGTGATATCTGCCATCTTCCTCCACCCAAGCTCCCTTACCCAAAGTGCTCGAGAATGGTTTAGCCACCATTTGGAAATCCTCTAAACTCATGGTAACCATCAATATCTTTATAGCTAGGGAATAACACATAGAAAGCGTTCCTCTAGGTTCCCACAAAAATCCAAACTCAAGCAACCTCCAAACAAGAATATGTGGAAATGGCATATTCCGTGAGTGTAACTAGTCGAGCACTCCTCTCCACCAATGATCTACAAACACGGTTCCACATTAGATCTCGCATCCTGCAACCTTTGGTAGTCTTCTTCGGTCCATAAAAGTGATCCATAATGCCAACTTGATCTAGACATATAGGTTGAAATCCATTCATATAGTTCTACTAGGAAGTAACAAAAAGAAGGTATTGTACAGATCATGGTAGAGGTTCTCTTCTACCCATGCACATGCATTAAACTTGGGTCCAGTGTTGTATCTCTGAGAAAATTCATCCTCCGTGCTCTTGATCCATGATTCAACAATTTCCAATGTCAACCACTCTGTCATTACTCATTACACATATCATGATGTATGTTATATCCCACTACAACTTCAAAAAGAGTTCCTGGCAATAGAACCAAGATGTAGTCATTTTTACTCCTACCACAAAAGGAAGGAACCCCATGCATGCCAACCTATCACCCAACAGAAGTTGAGCGCTCACCCGAGGCACATGCGGGTATCGAGTATCGATTTTATGTGAGTTTATTAGGAAGCATCATTTATGATTAGTGTAATATTTTTAATGAGGGAGGTTGAAACATACAAGGACCATAGGGCTCAGAACAACCTCTAGATCCTTGCAGTCACCTTAGACTAAGTACTTTAACAAAACCCAAAACATGCATTATGACAGAAAAGAATTATACAAGCATTCATACATAACATGAAAGGAAAGAGAACTCATATGAGATAAATATGCATTAAAACCATTGATATCCATGTCTATTTATATCAGGTAACTATTAATGTAAATCAAAAACACCCCCTAAATGACCTTGAGATCTGCACTTGAGAATTAGGTCATTTAGTGTGATCGCACAACATGGAATCTTTTCCCCAAGTGTGGGAATTACAAAAAAATGGGAAAAACTATATAGATTAAAGGTTGGTTCCTCTAATCATCTAATCAGATGTATTCATGAAATTTGCGAGAGGTTTAACTCAAAATCCTACTCTAATTCTACCAAGGAGATGAGGATAGAAGAGAGAAAAGTAGATAAAACTAAACTAACAAGGTGATACACCAAAGGAGTGGTGAACATCTATTTCTACATATTGACATAGATTATAAAATTTCAACACAAATCATACACACGTTGCTAAAATTGTAATGAAGGATCAGGATAGAGAAAACAACACAAGAAAGGATTGAAAACTCATTCAAAGAGCTTGCATTGTCATTTCCATTTTTAAATACAATGCATTACAACAACAAGGAGGTAAAAAACATGTTACAGTCCTAAAAAGGTCTGATATTCCACAAATTCACTTGCCAGGGTGAAGGAGGGAGCCTACAAAACATAAAAAATGTCCAACCCTTTACAAATGAGCCAAATCTGGGTTTTAACAATGAAAACCCAAGTTTAGGAAGGAGAAACATGGGAAAATTGAAATGAATGATTCAACCACCAACCAGATCCATCAAAATAGCATGGGTACCCTTAAAAGTTCATTCCCCAAGATTTTTAACCATGCTTGAGAAGAATGGAAGCCATACTACATTAAAAATGGTGGTTGAATGTCAGTTCTACCCCTTTCCCCATGTCAAATGTGTTTTTCTCATTTTTCTCTCACTAAACTCCACCAAATAACAAAATTGAAGATTGCATCATGAAGAGAACTTCAATAGGTTTCCAATGACGCCAAAATGGAGTAAAATTGGGCTCTAGACTGAAAGATATGCCCCTCTGAAGATTTAGGGAAAAATTGAGGCAAAAATCGGGTCAACGGGCCGAAACCTAAAATTTTTCCCCTTTTTTGAATTTGGGAAAAATTCCCCAAAAATCTCCATGCCCGTCGCTCCACTACCACATGGAAATTCCTCATTCAATGTAGGCCTTCAAATGGCCATTTTACCTTTTTGAACTTTGGAAAAATTTCAAAATTTCTCTGTGCCCCGCCGCTCTGTTGCCACATGGCACACTTTCATTAGGCGCGGGCTCGAAATAATTTTTTTTCCTCTACGGGCCCCCGCAGGAAAAAATATTCCTTTGAGACATTTTGAACACTTTGGAAAAATTTCCAAATTCTCCTCATGCCCTCAACCTCTCCTAAGTATAGGACACATGTCATCCTCCCATTAATCCATGGGAATTTAACCAAAATTTCCATTTTCTCCTCAGCAGTGAACTGCAGCCAATTTTTCCTTTGCGCCTTTTTCCTACTTTGGCAAAAGCCAAAATTTACTCCACCCTCGACTCCCACCACCCTCATGGACATGTGGCACATTCTCATTCGACGTGGGGCTTCTGGGCCAAAATTTTCTTTGCGCCATTTTTGGAAATTTTTCAACTTACCCCGCTACCACGTGGCACCTCCTTATTAGGCGTAGGCCTTAATCAACTTTCTTTTCCTCCACAGCCGCGGGAAAATATTTTTGTTTGCACCCCACCCACTCCTTGGTGATTTTTTTAACTTACCTCCATTGACCCGCCATTCTACCCCATGTGGCACATTCCTATTGGTTGTGGGCCTTCCCAGGGAAAATTTCCCTCAAAAACTCCGCTGAGCCATAACTTGCAAAATACAAGGAGTTAGAAGGAAAATTTTACCTTTCTAGAAAGGTGAGAAAATTCTATCTGATGAATTCATTTCCAGATAATTTTGAGTGCCTAAAAAGTGAGAAAATTTGACTAAGGTATAAGGAAGGAAGAAATGAAAGAAAGTTAGTCAAAAATAAACTAAGGGCTTATTTTGGATAACAATTTTCGTGACTCGAGGCGTCATCTACCTACTAGATGAAGTGACCAATTACCTAAATAAATCTAATTGGCATGGAGTCATCAACTTAACTACTTGGTACACTCAACTCATTAGAAAATTTCTAGAAAGGGGATTGTGAGAGAAGAACATCACTTGATCGGGGCATGGCTTGCAAAGATGCATCCTTGGGATAACAAATCTTGTGCCAAAGCACTTAGAAACAATTACACAAGCACTTGGAGGAATTAAAATCTAAACTAATATGTACAAGGTGAGGAGTTTCCAATCTAGTAGCAATGTTTTAGATGGATTCCATTAACTGAAATCTGTAATTCTTCACAATCCAATGTAGACAATTGGAAGGCATTGTTGTTCTTACATTTTGTGACCATGTAGGGGCCACTCAAAATGGCATCAAACTTTGAATTCCTTCCTAGCTTTTCTTGGTCTGCATCCCATTTCAACACTAAATCTCCAACTTGGAAGGTTCTAGCCTTGGCTTTCCTATCAAAGGTTCTCTTGATAAAGGCTTGATCCTTCTCCATTGTTTAGCCTGCATGTTCTCTGATTTCTTAGAGTTCCATCAATTCTAGATATCTAACCTCCATGGGTTCAAACTCCAATAATTCCAATTGCTTCATGAGTTCCAACATTGGCAACCCAAGTGACATAGGCAAGATTTCCTCTCTTCTTAAAACAAGTCGAATGGAGAGTTACTTGGTGGATCTCTTGGGAGTTATCCTATTAGCCCATAAGGCTGATTTAAGTTTAGTGTGCCAAGTCATCTGATTTTCATCAAGATTCTTCTTGATGATCCTTAATAAGTTCTTGTTGGTAGACTGAGCTTGGCCATTACCTTAAGGGTAATAATTTGATGAAGTGTTCAAATAGATCCCATTCTTAACATCCCATTTAGTTACCTTTAATCCTATGAATGCTAATGCATTATATGATATTATAGTGGTAGGTATACCAAATCTTGTTACTATCCCCTCATAGAAGTCTAGAATGCTAGATTCATTTGCCTCTTTGAGTGCCACCGCCTTAGTCCATTTGGTGAAGTAGTTTATTTTTGTAAGAATCCACTTGTGTCCTTGGCTTGAGTTTTTGTTAATGAATCCAATGAAGTCTAGACCCCATTGCATGAATGGTTGGTCAACTGAAATTGGGTGTAATGGAAGGGCTGCTAATATTTCCTTGCCTGTGAAGAATGCACAATTTTTGCACCTCTTGATCCATGCATAACAATCACTAAACACCTTAGGCCAATAATAGTCAACCTTCATAATATTGATGGCTTTCACCCTTGGAGAAAAATTACCCCCAACTGATCCACCATGGAACTCTTCTAACATTCTCTTAATTTTATTTGTCCCAATGCATCTCAGAAGCACTCCATTTTTATCGTTTTTGAACAAGACACCATCAACAAGTGCATATGGAATAGCCTGCAATATGAAGTGTCTTCTCTTGGTTTTTTTCATCTCTGGAGGGAATAGGCCTATTTGTAAGAAGTGAATTATGTCTTTGGTCTAGCAAGGAGTGAGCATACCACCATTCTCTTCTTGAACACCTCTTTGTTCTTGGTTGTCTTGTAATGCCAAAACAACATCCTTCTCATTGCTTGCTTCCATTGATTTTCTCAAGACCAGCTGCTCACACAATCCCTTTCCTCAGACCAGCTTGGTGAATTTGATCTCAATGTCATACTCCATGACATGAGTAATCCACCCTACATGTTTTTCATTTAGCTCTTTGTTTAGGAGGAAGTCCTTAACTCCCACATGAGAAACTAGTAGTTGAACCTTGTTGTTTGAAACTAGATGTTTAAATTTCTATAAGCTCCTAATCACTACAAGAACATGTTTCTCAATGAAGAAATACCTCACCTCATATTCCTCAAATATTTGGATAAAGAACGCGATTTGATACTTTATATTTTCTTTGTTCATTGTACTAAAATTGTAGAAATTGTATCATCACCGCCAAATGCATAAAGGATAAAATCTTTAGAGAAATCTAGGTTAATGAGAGTTGGAGCTTGTGAGATAACCTCTTTGATTGCCTCAAAACTTTCCTTACCTTTAGATGTCCATTTAAAATCCATAATTTTCTTCAACATCATAGTTGTTGGCTTGAAAAGGGCTTCAAAGTCTGAAACAAACCTTTGAACAAAATTTATTCTTCCAAAGAAACTTTGAAGGGCCTTCTTATGAATTGGTAATGGTAGTGATTTTATTGCTTTAACCCTCTCTGGATCAATTACTAATCCCTATTTGGAAACAATGTGGCCTAGGAGCTTTCCTTCATTAGAGCTAGGAAAATACATTTTTTGGGATTTAAGGATACCCCAAATCTTCTACATCTTTGGAACACTTGTCTCAAACCAAAGAGATGATCTCACTACACTTTTAGAAAATACAAGTAATATCATCTAGGTATATCAGCACTATTTTTCCGATCAATCCCTTGAACGCCATATCCATTTCCCTCTGGAAGGTAGCTCAGCGTTAGACAACCCAAATGGCATTTTCCTATATGCATAGGTTCCCCATTTGGTGGTGAAGGCTATTTTGAACTAATCATCCTCCTTTACCATGATCTGATTATACCCTGAATAACCATCTAGAAATGAAAACCTATCAGAGCTAGCAACAACTTGCAAAATATGCTCCATAGAAGGAAGTGGGTAATGATCCTTGAGGGATGCTCTATTCAAATCTCTAAAGTCTACACACAATCTGATTTCTCCACTCTTCTTTCTAACTGGAACCAAGTTTGCAACCTAGCTTGAATGCTTGATGGGAAATATGATACTTTCCTCTATTAACTTATTCAATTCCTTCTTCATGAGAGGCTCCATGTGTGGATTGACCGGTCTTTGTTTTTTCCTGATGGGTTTAGCACTTGGATCTAATTCAATTGTGTGTTGAGCTAGCTTGGGATTGAAACCCCTCAATTCTTCATAGCTCCAAGAAAATATATCCGGGAACTCTTGGAAAAGTTGCATGAACTCATACCTTTCTTGTTTGGTTGTCACTTTACCAATTTGAAGTGATTTTCCTTCTCCCACTGAGATGGGCACTGAATCTTCTCCCTTGACTTAGATGTTTTATTTCTCTTTCCTAAATTGATCATTAGGATTAAATATGGACTCAAAGTGACAATTCCTTTTGGTAGTTTTTGGTTCTCAGCTATACCACTTGATCACCATACTGTTGTTCTAACTTCTCTTGATTATTAGTTGAGAATTCAACTTCTTTTTGCAAGAAATTGATGATTTGTTAGTCACTTTCAAACACTTTCCAACTTACATTATTATATGGCACTTATGGCCTTAAAATCACATAAATGTTTGGCTGCACTTTATCTTCCTTGATACTCTCCACAACATCAAAGGTTGCTCCAACTACTGCAAGACTATCAGCAGGTTGGTTTTCTTTCCTAGGGATGGAGTTAATGCCAAAGCCTTCAAAATCCTCAATGAGGTCTCACACCCTATTATTATAACTCTTGATTAGGTCATTTTTTGCAGCATGTTGTCCTTTAACTTGATTAACAATCATCTCACTGTCACTAAATACTTGTAAGTTTTTGATACCTCTCTTTCTTGACCAATGCAATCCGTTTATCAAAGCTTCATATTCAGCAGTGTTGTTAGAACATGCAAACTAAAATCTAAAATATGAATAATACTTAATGCCTTAAGTTGAAAGAAGCATAGCTACCCCTTTCACCTTGTCTACTTCTTGATCCATCAAAGAACAGCTACCATACCTCATTTTCATCCTTATGTTCTGGCTTGGTGAGGCTACGAATAGGATGATTTTCTTCATGCATATAATAAAATCCTAGTTCAGATTCCTCTATTTCCTTATAGGGATCAAAAGCATGTACCTTTCTAACCCATTCATCAATATTCAACTATGGGGTGCCTCCAACTTTGGTGTCGGCTTCATCTGTTCTGGATATTCCTCTTGATCAAATGTTGAATAGTTGGCATTGATTGGGCTTGGAGTATGAGGCTCAATGTGAAAGTTTGCAATAGGTTTAGACCTGATTGTGGCCTTAGTTCCATATCTGGTCCAAAACAACATGTGTGACCAATCAGTAGATAAATATCCTCCAATTCTAGTTGTGAAATCCCTTGACAAACATAGGGAAAAAAGTGGTGGTAAATCTATCACTAACACATCTTACAAAATAGTGACATTGGGGCATGCATGCAAAGTGAGGCTCAAATATTTAATTACCCCTACTATTGTTATTGATTTCCCATCCAGTTGTACCACTGCTTTAGATATGACATCATATTGAAGGCCCAGTTTATTAGCTATTTTCTTGGGCATCACAAAACTACTTGCCTCATAATCAATCATACAATTGTGTACTAGTTTATCCCCAATGATCAATGAAACATAAAATGGAGGGGGCTTCAAAAATTTACCTTGGTGTCCTCCATGCTTTCCCTTAGGCTAAGCAACATTTTTGAGTACCTTCTCTTACATATGAGCTTACTGATTTGAAGTTGACCAATTCTTCATGGCAGCTTGTAGTAGATCCCTTTGGCTTGAGATGGATAGTGATTCCCAAATAGATATATTTACATTTGTCTTCTTCATTTTTTCGATGATGTTAAATGGAGATGAAACATCTCTTTGCTACCCCTTAGGTCATTTGTACATTATTTTCTTGTACATGAGCTGAAACAACTGGCATTTGAGCTAGTCTAATAGATGGCTTGGGCTGTCCTTGCACATTTGGAACTACATTTTTCTTGCCAACACTTTTGGAGTGATGGAAGGTTGTGGATCACCTAAAGCTAATGAATTCCCTTCACCAATATTCCTCTTTTTTGACCATGTGTTAGCTGCTACATTCTGAGAATTTTTTTGATTCATACCACAAATATCTTGACATGCCAATTCACAAGTGTAGTCTCATTTGGAGTTGTACTTTGATGAGATGTTCCTTGTTGTTGGTTCGTTTCTTGACTTACCTCACTCTCTCGCCGATTGTTGTCACCATTGAAGCGCATAGACTAGTTGTGAGGTTCATTTCATGGGAAAAACCAATCATAATCTTGAGCTATATTATTTTGCATTAGCACTAAGGCTTTGAAGGTAGATGCAACATTGGGGGTATAGGGCAAAAATGATCTGTTGGCAAGAGGCCTTACTTGATTTTGATTTGCAGCTAAATTGGGTGGCCTATTAGGCTGATATGGTTACATATTAGGCTGAGTTTGAGACCGATAAGAGGGTCCAAAAATTTGGGCTTGATTCCTCTTGAGTGTAACCAGCTCATTGCCTAAATTTTGTAATTGATTCATGACTTCTTGAATTTCATTTGAGGCACTAGAGGATGAAGTAGAAGTTTCATTTGAACTCGATTTCTAGGAGTGGGAATAAGAGCTAAATTAGGTTTTTGACTAGTGCTCGGGCTCTCCAAGTTTTGATATAAGGGCATAAGAGGCCTAGGCACTAGTTTACCAACTTGGATCAAACAATTCTCAACCCTAATGGTAATACTATAAGCTGCAGGTATATTTGCACCTCTCATGGATTAGATTAACATAGAAATATCATAATTTAAAGCTTTGAGATAGTATAAGAAAGCACCTTCAGCCGTTGGCCTTATTATCACTGGGATTCTATCCTAGGTCCTTTGAAATATGAAATTGAAGTCTAATATCTGCTCATTGGGATATCTCTTGATAGTTGTCAATTGTTCCAATAGAGACAAATTATCTCCCTTTTCTCCAAACTGATCATGGAGAGCTATGCACAACTGGTTCCAATTTTGGATAGAGCCTACCCCAAGGCTCCTAAACCATTGTAAGGATTTCCCTTTAAATGAATATGCCAACAATTTGATAGCAATTTGCATCTCAACAATCTCATGGATTGCACAAACATTAGCAATGTCTTTGACATGATCACCAGGAGTGGTCTGATTTTCCCGAGTAAAGTATGGGATGTTCTTCAATTCTACAAATGGAACTTGGTTTTGTGCATTGAGAGAAAATGGGCTCTTTGCCGGTGAAGTGTACATAAGGGTTGTGTTTTTCCATTCGATTAGCTTTGAGAACCCTTGTTGATTGGGTGAAAGGTCTACCAAGTGGAGGGGTTGATAGAGTTCTATTTGGTAGAGATGGAGACCATTGAATTATTCTTCCCCTCTCTCTTCTTCCTAAGGATAATTGCAGATACTCGAGAAAATCCCTCCTCTCTGGAACTTGACCTCTTATGGATCCTTCTAATTAATCTTTAGACTTAGATTTGCTGAAAATAGTTGATTTTATCTCTCTGGAGACACCAGAAGTGTAAATCAGGGCTCCTTCTAAGCAAGAAACTTATAACAATGCACATCAACTTTGTTGTAATGAAGATGAAAACCTCTAAGGTCCCAACTAGCATGCCAAAAATATTAGTGCAAATCAATAACTCCCCCTAAATGACCTTCAAATCTACACTTAAGAATTGGTTCATTTAGTGTGATTTTACAACATGGAATCTTTTCCTCAAGTGTGGGACTTGCAAAAATGGGAAAAACTCTCAGTTAAAGGTTGGTTCATCTACTCCTCGATCGAGATGAATGCATGAAATTTTTAGAGGTTTAACTCAAAATCCTACTCTAATTCTACCAAGGAGACAAGGATAGAAGGTAGAAAAGAAGATAAAACTAAACTAACAAGGTGATACACCAAAGGAGTGGTGAACATCTATTTCTATAGATTGACACAAATTATAAAAATGCAACACAAATCATGCAAAAATTGCTAAAATTGTAATGAAGGATTAGGATAGAGAAAAAAACACAAGAAAGGATTAAAAATTCATTCGCAGAGCTTGCATTGTCATTTCCATTTTTAAATGTAGTGCATTACAACAACAAGGAGTTAGAAAACATGTTATAGTCCTAAAAAGGTCTAATATTCCACAAATTCACTTACTAGGGTGAAGGAGGGATCTGCAGAACATAAAAACATCCAACCCTTTACAAATGAGCCAAATCTGGCTTTTAACAATGAAAACCCGAGTTTAGGAAGGAGAAACATGGAAAAATTGAAATAAATGATTCAACCACCAACTAGATCCATCAAAATAACATGGGTACCCTTAAAAGTTCATTCCCCAAGATTTTCAACCATGTTGGAGAAGAATGGAAGCCATACTACATTAAAAATGGTGGTTGAATGTCGGTTCTACTCTTTTCCCCATCCCAAAGGCGTTTTTCTCATTTTTCTCTCACTAAACTCCACCAAAAACAAAATTGAAGATTCCATGATGAAGATAATTTCAATAGATTTCCAATGACACCAAAATTGAGAAAAACCAAGCTCTAGATCAAAATATATGCCCCTCTAAAGATTTAGGGCAAAACTAGGGCAAAAATCAGGTTGGCGGGCCGAAACCTAAAATTTTCCCCTTTTTGAATTTGGGAAAAGTTTCCCAAAAAGCTCCATGCCCTCTGCTCCGCCACATGGTGCTTCCTCATTCAACATGGGCCTTCAAATGGCCATTTTACCTTTTTTGAATTTTGGAAAAAAATTCAAAATTCTCCGTGCCCTGTCACTCAGCTGCCACGTGGCACACTTTGATTTGGCACGGGCCTGAAACAATTCTCTTTCCTCTACGGGCCTACGGGAAAAAAATATTCCTTTGCACGATTTTGAACACTTTGAAAAATTTCCAAATTCTCCCCATGCCCCCATCCTCTGCCAAGAATAGGAAACATGTCATCCTCCCATTAGTTTGCGGGATTTAACCAAAATTTCCATTTTCTCCTCGACGGGCCTGCGGGCCAATTTTTTCCTTTGCACCTTTTTCCTACTTTGGAAAAAACCAAAAATTTACTTTGCCCCTCTAACTCCCACCACCCTCATGGACACATGGTACATTCTCATTCGATGTGGGCTTTTGGGCCAAAATTTTCTCTACGCCAATTTTGGAAACTTTTCAACTTACCCCCACCGGTCCGATCTCCACCGCCACGTGGCACCTCCTCATTAGGTGCGGGCCTTAATGAACTTTCTTTTCCTCCACGGGCTCATGGGAAAATATTTTTCTTTATGCCCCACCCACCGCTTGGAATTTTTTTCAACTTACCTCCACTGACCCGCCATTCCTCCGCCACGTGGCACATTCCTATTGGTTACGGACCTTCCCAGGGAAACTTTTCCTCAAAAAATCGTCGAGCCATAACTTGCAAAATACAAGGAGTTAGAAGGAAAATTTTACCTTTCTGGAAAGGTGAGAAAATTCTCTATCTGGTGAATCCATTTCTAGATAATTTTGAGTGCCTAAAAAGTGAAAAATTTGACTGAGGCACAAGGAAGGAAGGAATGAAAGAAAGTTAGTCAAAAATAAGCAAGGGGCTTATTTTGGATAACAATAACCTCATTATATTCATTGATTCATTATAGAGTGTCACAGAGAGTAGACCGCAGTCATGCATATCACTAGATGTATGTAACTAAGCTAACAGAAAAATAAAAATTACAACTCCATGCTTAGTGCATTCTTTCTTGAATACAAATATCCACTCGCAATAGTGCAGCAGAGACCTGCTCACTCCTTAAGCTTAGCTATACCTCGTACTTCTTTTCTCTTTTTACTTTATAGGAACATATATTTATAATTCTCCTACACTTCCAAATCACCTTCCAACATCCTCAGATCTTGTGCCAAGTATCGAATGTGGTCCATGTAAGCATGCTTCTTCAGGCCTGAGCTTTCCACTTTATCTCATAATGTTCTTCTATAAGACTCCATTCGGGGCATGCTCTTTCCTGGGCTAGCCTATCGCTAGGTGACATCTTATCCATGTGTAACCAATCATGTTTTTCATGTGTTCTTCCCTGGGAACTCAAATTGACTAAGTCCCAAGCCTCCTTTTACGCTTCACGTGTGTTATGTGCTTCCCAAAGCCTTTCTCTTGTGTGCTTTTTCCTTGCATGCCTTTTCATAACTAGGACCCTACACGCCCATGCACCTTCATACTTGGTTAAGATTATAGGGATCCAATAGTCTTCTAGGGTAAGAAGAGAACTTGAACATTTTTCTCCTTCTCTTTATTGTTTATTACTCACTGATAGTGGAGAGCTATTGAGATTTGATGAAGCAATGCGGGTAGATGCCGGGAAGAAGTGGGAGCAAGCCATGGATGAGGAGCATCGAGGCTCTCATGGAGAACCAGGACATAGGATTTGGTGAAGCTACCGAAGGAAAAAGAGCATTATATAACAAGTGGGTGTTCAGCTCATCAAAGAGGAAGAAGGAGGAAAGAAAAGATACAAGGCTCGGTTGGTGGTTAAGGGGTTTGTACAGAAAAAAGGTATATATTTTGATGATATTTTTTCTCCTGTAGTAAACATGACTTCTATTAGAACTGTTCTAGTAATAGTTGCAATAGAAGACTTGCACTTAGATCAGCTTGATGTAAAGACTACATTTCTCCATGGTGATTTGGAGGAGGAACTATATATGTAGTAACCAGAGGGCTATGAGGTCAAAGGTAAAGAGAAGATGGTGTGCAAACTAAAGAAGAGCTTGTATGGCTTAAAACAAGCTCCATGTCAATGGTATAAGAAATTTGATAGCTTCATGATGGAGAAAGGTTATATTAGATGTCATTTTGACCATTGCGTGTATACAAAGAAATTTGAGGATGGCAAGTTATATTAACCTATGTCTTTATGTGGATGACATGTTGATTGTAGGTAAAAACATGCAGGAAATAAAAGTACTCAAGAAGTAGCTAAGTGAATCCTTTTCTATAAAGGATTTTGGGGGAAACTAAATAAATCCTTGGTATGAGGAGGATATCTCGGAATAGGAAGGAATGGAAGGCGACTTTATCGGGAAAAGTACATTAAGAAAGTATTGGAGAGGTGTAATATGCAAGATACTAAACCGGTTGGGACTCCTTGTGAGCCATTTCAAGTTATCAAAGGATCGGTGTCCCAAGATAGAGCAGGAGAGAAACCAAATGTCCAAGGTACCTTACTCATTAGCAGTTGGCAGTTTGATGTATGCCATGGTGTGTACCAGGCTTGATATTGCCCATGTAGTGGGAGCGGTGAGTAGATTTATGAGTGATCCAAGCTAGAGATCATTGGTAGGTAGTAAAGTGGATCCTTTGGTATTTGAGAGGGACCATGGGGACATTTATGTGCTATAGTGGATCAGACACCACTTTGTGTGGTTATGTAGATTCAAATATGGCTGGAGATGTAGATAGTAGGAGAAGCATGACGGAGTTATGTTTACCTTTGTAGGTGGGATAGCGGTGAGTGGATTTCACGACTATAAGCCGGAGGCTTTGTCAACCACAAAGGCTGAGTATGATGCTGCCATAGAGGCAAGAAAAGAAATGATTTGGTTAAAAAAATTCAAAGGAGTTGGGGCATAAGTAGGAGGAAGGAAAGCTACATAGTGATAGTCAAAGTGCTATACACCTAGCTAAGAACTCTGCTTTCCACTCTAGGACGAAGCATATATAGTTAAGGTACCATTTCATCAGGACAACTTTGGAGGAAGAGAAGTTGAAGCTAAAGAAGATCCATACTAGTCAAAATCCTACAGACATGATGACCAAGGTGGTCATAAGGGAAAAATTGAAGTTGTGTTCAGCTTTGGTTGGTCTTCACGGAAACTAAGAAAGGGTTGAGAAGCTTGCTCGAGCAAAAATAGTCTCTAAGTGGGAGATTGTTAGGTTGTGGAGCCTATTTTCATGTGTGAAAGTGTTGAAGACTATACACTTTTCATGTATCCTCATTGTGGTTTGGGAAACATTATTAAAAATATTTTTTAGTCTACATTCTCAAATTGCATGTTTTATAGTTCCACGATTCACTATTTTTCAAGGGGAACTGTTAAGTTGTGGAGCATGTTTTCATGTGTGAAATTGTTGAAGATTATACACTAAGAGTAATGTACAATTTTTTGGGCCTTAAAATGTGCCCGATATATCGAGAAACATGATTTTATCATATGGGTGGGATTTTTAACCCATAGGTTTATGGGATGGTTTTGGCCCATGGTTTTGATACCCATGATTTTGTAAAACTACTTAAGTAGATGTCTATTTATATGATTTTGTGCATATGGTAGATATAATGTAAACATTGCAGATGTGTTTTGAACTCGTTTGTGAATTTTGTAGAGTTGGTTGAGCATAGCTCCAAACGGATCTCGAGTATTGTATTAAGAGAGAGGTGGCTTGTAATAAAATATGAGAAAGTGATTCTTTGTAGACATAGCCAAAGCTGGGTGAACCACGTTAAATCTTGTCTCTTTGTGTTGTGTTATTTTATTCGTACTTTTATTCGTGATCTATAATATTTTCTACATATTTTTTTCTCTTTATTACGATTCTATGAGGGATTATTCGCATATTTTATCCCCTATTTCCTAAAAAAACCTACTTGAGATGTAACCCTTTCTTTTTTTCATTTTCCCTCACATATATGTTTTTATAAAATTATATTCCCCACAATTTCCTTACACAAGTAAATAATTACTGTGTAAACAAGCAAACAATTACTAGTGTTAATATTATGATTTCATCTTACGGAAGGTACTTTCACTATTTTATTACTTTAGTTTAATTTATAATGAAATTTATAGAGAAAATGGATAATAGTGGTCCAAAATCCCTAAATGAATAACATCCCTAGATGAACACATTCTATTTTCCTCAGCCTTTTCAATAACACCCATTTTGTTTGCTTCCAACAATCATTGTTGTCCATGTCAGGTATTTTATGAAACAGTTCTCAGACCTCTTGTGAAAAAAATGCCCATAACATGTTTTTGCATTTCTCACAAACATGGTACACACATATTTTGAAAAACATTTATGGATTAGCATATTGAATGAAAGAACAATGTCAAACCCTTTCAGGTTGAGAAGTGTTTGTTAAAGAGTGTTAAATAATATGGTATCATAGATAGAATTGACTACTGGAAGCACACAAAATAGGGTTTTGTTGAAAAGGCTACAAAAAATTCTACATTTACAAAATTTCAAAAATTTGGAAGGGACAAAGGTGAGAACACATACCAATTTTTGATACCTTCATGAAATCAAACTGTGCTCAAAATTTTTTAGATCAAACCATAATCATATTTTCCAATGGATGATTACACTTACATATTTTTTCCCTTATGCCAAAAGCTTCAAAAAATTAAGTTTCTAGGAAATATACTAAAAACAAAAAAATATAGTGACATGGAACCAAAACTTCCAGCAACCACTTTCTTCGGCACACAAATTATAAAAGACATGTGTATGCCATTAAATTGTTGTATATATAATGGCTAATTAATGTCTATCAAATGGTTATCAAATGGCACACATATTTTGAATATCACATGAACTTTACATTGTTTGGTTTAGTAGCCATTTAGTGTTGGGGGAACCATATATTCCATAAGCCAATAGATTTCAATAATTAGAGTTCAATTTTCAAGAGAATTGGTACAATCTATTAAAGTACTTTGTCTTGTTTTACATCATTTAGCCCAATATTATAGTGGAATTGTATTGTGTAGGAGAATCATTGTCAATATTATAAATATTATCATAAAAAATAACACCATGCTCATTGTCAATATTATCATCTATAAATTACATAGTGAGTATATAAGTATTCCATACTTTGACTATACTACCAATGATATGTGGTTCAATTGATGTCACACATATTAAATTATCATATTGTCTTGAAAAAAAATATACCAAAATCATTTTAATAATTATTTTTTGCACAAAAAGTATCTTGGGATGTTTGTTTCAATTCTCTTGGTGGCAGCCATGATGTTGATTGTTAGAATTGTTCTAAAATAAAAATAAGAACGCAAAATAGAGAAGTATTAGTTGACTTCAATACATGATATTTTTTATTTTATAATATATACCATCTTTTATAATGGAATGTATGATGCAATACTATATTAATATTGTTAAAAAATGTAATTTACGAGTAAAAAGACTTGCAACTCAAGTTGTACATCCAATATTTTCTCCATTAGCTTTCTCTATTATTCCATTCTTTCACATTCAAGTTGAAGTCTTCCTGCTCAATTTCATTCATTGTCAGATGAATAGGTGCATTCTATTTTCCATTATCTCATTCAGATCTCCATAATATTTTCTTTTTCTCTTTACGTGTTCGCATTGAATTCCCTTTTTATTCAAACGAGTTTATTGGTTTGCTCCTTCCAAATTTTCAATGTTGATAGAAGAGATTTCTGATTTCCCTTTAATGTATTATTTAGAAGTAGAAGTGATTATATTAACCCATTATTTTCCATTAAAACCAATAACCTTGGGCGTTTCCATGTAATATGATCCAAATCTTCGTACAAAATCCATGTTGAATGTGTTTCCCCTATTTTGTTTTCTAATTATTTCTCCTTCTTGAAGGTTTTCTTTAACTTGTTCATCTTGTATTTGCATTGCATCCCAGTGAATATTTTTCCATAAACATGATTCAAAGAATATTCTACTTTATCCCAATGTTTCTTTTCGAGTTTTACATGATTTAAATCTTCATACACCTATTTAAATTTTGAAATTAATGTTTTCACAACAGATTTTGGCCAAATATTTTCTTTTTATTCTTTCTTGAGCTCCTCATTATTTCTATCTCTATCATATACATGTGTTATTGAAATTGTTTCTTCTAGTTTTGAATCATCAATATCGTCGATAATGTATGGAGTATTTAGATCTATTTGTGAATGTGTAATGTAATGACCCAATTTTTGTGTGCCCCTTGTATTTTATTGCAAATTTAAGACACTGTTTCCATCAAATTTACGAATGCATAAGTCCTTTTCACAAAGCGAGTTACTTAGTTTGTGTTGAAAACCCATATTGTCTTCAAATTTTCTTGGAGTTTATTTGAAACCTTGGGATTTCATACATTAAAAGAATAAAAATGGTGATTTTCTTGATAGCACCAAAAGCAAGGG
This sequence comes from Taxus wallichiana var. yunnanensis, assembly GCA_018340775.1. Lineage (NCBI taxonomy): Eukaryota > Viridiplantae > Streptophyta > Pinopsida > Cupressales > Taxaceae > Taxus > Taxus wallichiana. The sequence continues at coordinate 59,918,257 of CM031239.1, read as the reverse complement.
GAAATATACTTTAGGAAGAGGGAAAATGATGATGAAGAAGGAAAAAATAGTGGCCACACAATTCAAGATAGCGTTTAAATTCCACTTTCACAATGCAAAGTAGAAATAGATTTTGAAACAGTACACACAACATACTTGTGAGAAAATAAAAGGAAAGGAAACTCAATGAAATACCAAATAAGGAAGAAATGATCCACAAAACTGATTTTATATCTTGAAGATCATGCATAGATCATTACAATAAAGGAAGAAGGCATGTAACATTTAAAGAATCAAGATCCAAGACATGAAACTCTTTGAATACTTGTGCAACATTAGAATTGATGCCCTCGCATTCCCTAAGTATCCCACATTATAATTAGAAATAATTTTTCAATATATTAAAAAATGGGAGGGGGAGAAGAAGAGAAAAATAGACGGAAATTCAAATTCCTCAATCCAAACCACCGATTACTTTCATTAAATTCTCTAAAATATCTAAGCACCTCTGAAAATACACTTCCCCAAACCTTTTCCTTGTAGAAGATGAAATGGGCACCCATACTACATTAAATTCTAGTGGTTGCACTATCCAGGGTAGTACTTTGTGTGTTGGAGACGTTTTCCTTTATTCCACTGACTTACCTCTATTTGGTTTAAGAAATCTAATTTTATTACATGGAGGAGATTGAAATTTATCCAATGATATAAGGCTTATAAATATTAGATCATTTGATCAAAATTACATCCATTTTAGCCCCAAACAAAAAATTCTCATTTCTCTTTGATATGTAGCTTTTGCTAACCTCTCGTGGCTTCCCTACATATGACATTGATATTTCTCTCATGTATGTGACTTGACTTACCCATTCCATGGTATTACTAACTTATCTACTTTAACCTATAGCCTCTAGTTTTGTTTCCTTTTAAGCGTGGATGTGTCTATACATGCATCACAGTTATTTAGATTTGTTCATCTTTTAGTAACATCCACAGAGCCCTTTATCCACCAAGAGCTTCTCTTAGGTTCCCTGTGGCATTGTTCCACCTCGTGGTATGCTCCAAAGTATTTTGAGGCTTTTCTCCTTTGGTCGTGTCATGCTCAAACTCCTTCGTGGCCCTTTCCAAACTTCCACGGTATTAAAAATCAATCAAGTTCTCAATCCCACACCTATCCAAGCTGTCCAATTTTTTACAAGGGTGTAAAATGGACAACATTTTGGATACCTAGATGGAACATCTACCTACTATATGGATTGATCATTGGCCTTGAAGCATCCATTCAGCATGGAGTCAACCCGAGAAACTTGAAACCGATCTATAAATAGGACTTGGATTCCTAAATTTGATTTAGTTTCTTTGTATTTGATTTTTCTGAGATGATTATAACTAATCCAATGGATTTCCTTCTAAAACAACCTTTGAAAAATAATAGAAACTATGTGCGATAATATCCTCAAGCAACAAGAATGTTCAAATCACTTAGGAAAGCAACTTACTCTACCAAAGTGATGCAATGTGCTGAAAGAACTTGAAGGAATTAAAAACTAATATATCATGTACAAGATGTAATGAAATATCTTAATGAGAGAGTTTAAGGTAAATCCCATTGACTGGGATTTGAGCATGTTCTCATTAAGATTAGATAACTCAAATGAGTTATCCACCTTGTAAATGGTGATGATGTATGGTCCACTCCAGATTGCATCAAATTTGGAGTGTCTCTCTGGTTTAGCTCGATCTATGTCCCATTTTAAGACTAGATCTCCAATTTTGAATGTCTGATTTCTAACTTTCCTATCAATCCATTGTTTGGTTGAATTCTGATGTTGTTCTAGTCTAATCATGGCAAGCTCCACTAATTCCACCATTTGGATCTCCATTTGATCCATGCCTTCAAATTCCAATTGTTGAGCTTATTCATGTGACGGTAATTCCAGTTACAATGGAAATATTTCCTCTTTACCATATACCAGTTTGTAGGGAGAAGATTACTGATAGATTTTTTTCTTTGTTATCCTGTCCACCTAGAGAACATTTCTCAATTTTTTTGTGTCATTTTCTTTGGTTAGTATCCATTGTCCTCTTCATGATCCTGATCAGATTCTTGTTAGTAGATTTTTCCAATACATTAATTTTGGGGTAATAATTGGAAGAATTCTTAAGATAAATCCGAGAACAAGATCCCGATAAGAAACCTTGGATCCTAAGAAATATTTTGCATTATCGAAATGATAGTACGAGGGAATCTAAAACTTATTCTTGTTTCTTTGAGAAATTCTAGGATGACTGATTCATTGGCTTCCTTCAATGCACGGGTTTTTTCCACCTAGTGAAATAGTCTGTTATTATTAAAACCCATTTTTGGTTGATACTAGATGGAGGATTAATCATACCAATGAAGTCAAGACCCCATTATCAAAATGGATGATCTGCTTGAATTGGATGAAGTGGTAGAGCCACCAATATTTTCTTTCCAGTGAATAGCACACACTCTTTACATTTTCTCACCCATCTGTGAGCATCTGCAAACAACGTAGGTGAGAAGTAACCTTCTTTATGATTTTCATAGTTGTGGTTCAAGTAGAGAAATGTCTTCCTAAGAAACCATTGTGGAATTCGATTTAAAACCTTGTCACATTTCTCACCTTAAAATCACCTAAGTAGCACACCATTAATATTTATTTTAAACAATACATCATTAATCAATGCATAAGGAATAGACCACATCCTCATATGTCTTCTCTTTGTTTTGTTAAAGCCAAGAGGGTATACACGGATAGATGAAAATTTAGCCATATTAGCACACTAGTAATGATCATTGAATACATTTCTTTCATCTTATTCTCATTAAAAATTATTTGAAGGATCTTCATTCATAAAGAAAGTCTCTTGGTGATCATGAGCATTCAAAGCCAACCGCTTGCAAATTTCCCTTCCTCTTACCGATTTTATGGCTATGATAGCCACATCATAGTCCATGATTTAAGTTACCTATCCAGCTCATTTTTCACTAATTTCTGCTCCCATGATGAAGTCTCTAATGCTTGGATGTGATACTGAAACTTTGGTGTGGTTATTAGAAATCATGCTTTTGAATTTCTTCAAATTTATCACTATAACAAACACCTACTTTTCAATGTGGTTCTACTTGAGATCATAATTCTTTAATTTTTACTAAAGAATGCCATTGGATGCTCCATTCCCTAATCATTCTTCTAAGTTAAAATCATGGCTATATTAGATTCACCCCCATAAGCATATAAAATGAAATCCTTGGCATAATATGGGTTAATTAGTGTAGGAGCTTGAGCAATTTCCTATTTTATCTTCTCAAAGTTGTCTTTTCCTTTTGTGATCAACATGAAAACTAAATCTTTCGTGAGCATGAGAGTAATAGGTATTACCAAACCCACAAAGTAAGGAATTAAATTCCTAATAAAGTTGATTTTTATGAGGAATTGTGAGTGGTAAGGAAAGAGCCAAGATGGCTGAAATTCTTTTTGGATCAATGGCAATGCCCTCCTTTAAAACAACATAACCCAAAATATTACCTCTAGGGACCATAGAGTTTCACTTCTTAGGGTTGAGAGACACATCAAATTCCCTTCATATTTCAAATACTTTCTCTAGTTGCTTCAAATGATATGCGCTTTGCTTTGAGAAGATAGTGATGTCATCTAGGTAAACCAAGATGAATTAATATATGTACCCCTTGAAAGAAATGTCTATTTATCTTTTCAAATCGACACTTGTATTTGATAATCCAAAGGGAATCTTCTAATATGCATACGTTCCCCATTTTGTGGTGAACGTGGTCTTTTCCTGGTCCTCTTCATTTACTTTGATTTGATTAAATCGACTAGCCATCAAGCATTGAGATCCTTTTAGATCCTACTAATGTCTACAAAATTTGTTCCATAGAAGGTAAAGGATAATGATCCTTTAAATAATCCTTATTCAATTCCCTAAAATTGGCACAAAGTATATTTTCCCATGATTCTTTCTAACCGAAACAAAATTTTATACCTAGGTAGAGTATTTGATAAGAAAAATTATATTGGCTGAATAAGTTTGGATGACTCCTTTATTAAGGGGATCTACCCTAGAATTGACAAGTCTCTTCTTCTATCTAGTTGGCTTTATGTTGGGATCAAGATCAATAAAATATTAGACTATGTATGGAATAAATTATTTTAAATCTTCACAGTCCCATTAAAACACATCTTGATTTCTTTGCATAGGGAGATACAATTTTTCCTTTCAAACTCACCACATGCGTTCCCAAGTAGAGGTTATTTACCTAGTGCAATTGTTTCCGGTTGGTAATCTTCTTGTTTTTTTACCATGTTCTTCTCCATACCTTTGAATTCATCATCTGGACTAAATATTTTCTCTAGAGTGACCAATCCCTTTGGAAATTTGTTTGATTTTGGTTGAATTATCTCATCACCATATATTTCTTGCAACTCAGATTGCATTTTTAAGGAGAACTCATCTTCATTCTATATAAATTGGAGAATTTTATCATCCTTTGTCAAAAAAACTTCTAGTTGGTCTAATTATTTGGAATGGATTTCCTGACCACCATTTTGATAAGTTGCACATTTCCCTTGACAAGGTTTTCTACCGATGAAAATTAAGATACCAAAGCCACCATTTGATCAATATATTTGTTCAACATCCTAGGTACAACTTGTAAGTTAATGACTTAAAATATCTCTAGTAGATCCCAAACTCTATGTTTGTAAGCCTTTAGAAAATTGTTTTTGTTGCACACTTTCCCTTGACTTGGTGAATAACTAACTCGGTGTCTCGAAATGTTTGTAAATTTTTAATCATTTCCCTTTCCATGATTAAAATCCCATGCACTAATGCCTTATACTCAGCTACATTATTTGAACATGCAAACTATAGTCTATGAGAAAAAAATAATTTCTCATTCATCAAAGAAATGAGCATAAAACCCGTCCTAGGCTCATTTCTTCTTTTAGGACCATCAAAGAACATCCGCCATTATCCATAAGAAGTTTTATTTTCTTGTTTCGATACCGCGGGTATCATAAATCCTTCTTAGATAATGTAATAGGTATCGAGACTAGTATCAAAGGTTTTAAGATCTTCATCATAAGGATCAAATTTATGGTCTCTCCCTTCCCATTCATCTAGCAATAAATTAGGAATTGAAGGAGGGATAGGCTTCTCATTTAGAACTGAACCTTGCTCATGTTCTTCTTGTATTAGGAAATTTTATTGGATAGGGGTGGAATCATATGACTCAATATGGTGGAAAAATATGAGTCCATCTTGTATTGTAAATTATGTACCATATATAGTTCTTAAAAGCATGTGAGTCCAATCAGAAGACAAATAACCGCCTACCTTAGCAGTGAAATCTCTAGATAATAAAATGGAAAACGTGGGAGGTAATTCAATGACTGAAATTTCATGGGTTATAGTGAGGATTGGGCAAGCTTCAAGTGTTAACTTGAGATATTTATTACTCCCAATACACCCATGGTTGACCCATCTAGTTGTAAAAGTCCCTTAAACACAAGATCGTATCTCGAGACCCGGGATATTAACAATTTTCTTAGGCATTACATAGGTACTAGCCCCTGAATATATCATACGATTGTGTACCAAATTTTTTCCCATAATTAATGAATGTAGAAAGGTGGAGTCTTCATAATTTTACTTACTTCGTCTTCTTTTTCTTGACAGACATTTACCATGACCTAAGCTTTACGCACTAGTAGATCCATTTGAGGTAGATACTTAAGGGCTTCACACAAAAGGTCATGTTGTGATGGAATAGCCAATACATCCCACATTATGAAATTTAAATTGTTCTTCTTCATCTACTCAATAATGTTAAATGGAAGACCCATGGATTTTTACATTTACGACATGTTATTATCTCTTTTCTAGTGTTTTGGCACTTGAACAAGTGACTTTGGTGAACAATAACTTATTTGTCCAACACAACTTTAGCATGTTCCCGAGTGGGTTTTTTTATCCAATCTAACCTCTTTCTCCTTACCCACAACATTTCCTTGATCATGGGAAGATGTAGATTATGATTCTAACATCCTTTTATTATACTGTGTATTATTAACAACATTGATTTGGGGTCTGTTAGAGCTACCCACCACTTGATTAAACACAAAAAGGTCCTCAACTCGAAGAACATGAGATTGACATCGTATTGGCTTCTTGAACTGCTTCCACATTTGAACTGGGTGCCTCTAGAAGTGGTTCTGCTGCTACTGGAAGAACCTTGAACCATGTATGCTTGAATATGCATTTCCATTTCAGAACTTAATTAGTCATGCAAAAAATTAAATGGGAAACACCACTCAGTTTCTTAAGCCATGTTATTTTTTATTGGAACCAATGTTTGGATGAGCCGGGGAGATAGAAGTTTTTGTGGAGGGGGAATTGTTTTCAATGGAATAGGAGCACTTTGACCCTACCATCTATTATTTTATTGATTTTTTTGTATATTTTTGATTAGGATGTTGATTTCTATATGGTTAATACCCATGATTTGAATATTTCCCTTGATTTTGAAAATTTTAATAGGATTGGGCTTTTGTTTCTCTAGCGATATAAATTTTTTGGTCAAGTTTCAGATTAGAGCCTTCATATCCTCATCTTCCTTTTTGTGCTGGAGAGTAAGAGGTAGATATAGTAGGGAGTATATTTGGCTCGGGGATAGGAGTAATAATAGGTTGAGAAGCTTACGGTAATTCATGATACAAGGGCATGGGTGACCTAGGGGCTAATTTATTGTCTTGTATCAAAATTATCTCAGCTCTAATTGTAATTGGATAGTGTGCTAGTAAATTTATCCCTCCCAAAGATTGTATTATGGAAAATATATCAAAATTTAAAGCCCGTAAGAAATAGAGAAATGCCCCTTGAGAATCTGGTCTTACAAGGATTGGAGTTTTGTCCCATGTTCTCTAGAATCTAAATTTGAAATATTCCATCTACTCATTTGATGATCTCTTGGTTGTATTCAACAACTCCAAAGAGATAGATTATTTTCCCTTTCACCAAATTTATTACATAAGGTTTTACATAGTGCATTACGGTTTTGTATTAACCCTACTATCAAAATTTTAAACCACTATAGAGATTTTCCTTTGAAAATAAAAAGATAAAAATTTTACTACTACATCCATCTCAATAATTTCATGTATGGTACATACATTTGCAATGTCTTGAATGTGATGAAATGGAGTAGTATGATTCTCTCCTATAAAAAATGAGATATTTTTAAGGTTGCTATTGGGATGGGATTTTGTGAAATTAGGGAAAGTGGATTGCTTCTGTGAAGTTGAAAAAATGATTTTGTGGTTTTTGAGCCATTCTGATAGGTCTAAGAACTCTTGTGGACGATAAGAAGGACCTACCAAGAGGAGGTGTCGAAAGAGTTTTGTATGGTGGTAATGGAGATCTCGCACTTGTCTTCCTCTTCTCCTCCTACCTAGAGATAGCTACAAATATTCACATGTTCCTTCTACTCTTGTTCTAGACCATGTTTGTATCCTTCTCATGAACTTGAACCACCAGTAGTATTGAAACTAGTTGATTTTAAGAAAGGATTGATCATATGTGTTGTTGTAGAGCCTTGAAAGGATAGAGTTTCACCAATATACACACCCAAACTTGATAAAACTAGAAACGTTAATTTTTGGTCCTGCTAGGCATGTCAAAAATTTTAGAGCTAAACATTTCACCCATCCTAAATCACAATAATCTATGGATTTAAGGAAACATGGGACTCGTATACAAGTTTTGGGGCTTGAAGCGAGACATAAATTCGGAGAAGACCGGATTCCTCTACTTACTCCTAATGGTATAATACTCCTAGGAATAGAGATGAAACTATCTAAATCTACTCTAACTTTCTAAGGGACCAAGGTGAGAAGGAGATGCATAAAATAGAAATCCTTAACTACATAGGTGATAACACCAAAAATAAGGGGAAAGATACTTCAGCAAGAGGGAAAATAAGATAAAACGATGATGAAGAGGTGGAAATAGTTTCCACAATTCAAGATAGCATTTAAATTCCCACTTTCACGATGCATAATAGAAATATATCTTGAAATAGAACACATAACATACCTTTGAGAAAAGAAAAGGGAAGGAAACACAATGAAATACTAGCTAAAGCATAAATGAGCCACAAAACCAATTTTATTCCTTGAATATCATGTACAGATAATTACAATAAAGAAGAATGCGTGTAACATTCACATAATCATGATCTAAGGTATGTAACTCTTAGAATACTTGTACAAGATTAGAAATGATGCCCTAGCATTCCCAAAGCATCCCACATTACAATTAGGCATCCTTTATCAATATATAGAAAAATGGGAGGATAAGAATAGGAGAAAAATAGAGGGAAATTAAAATTCCTCATTCCAACCACCAACCACTTTCATTAAATTCTCAAAAATATCTGAGCACCTCTAAAAATAAACTTCCCCATACCTTTTCCTTGTAGAATATGAAATGGTTTCCCATACTACATTAAATTTTGGTGGTTGCGCCGCCTCAGGTGGTAATTTACGTCTTTGGAGACATTTTCCTCTATTCTATCCACCGACCTCCATTTAAGTTAATAAATCTAATTTTATTGCATAGAGGAGGTTGAAATTTCTCCAATGATATAAGGTTTACAAATATTAGATAATTGGATCAAAAGTTACATCCAATTTTAGTCTCAAATGGAAAATTTTCATTTCCTTTTATATGCATCTTTTGTTGACCTCTATGGCTTCCCCACATGGGACGCGAATATTACTCTTCTAGCCACGGATTGAATTCCCCATTTTGCAGTATTAATAACTTATTTTCTTTAACCCAAGGCATCTAGTCATTTTTCCTTTTAATTGCGGATTTTCTATACATACATCATGGCTATCTAGATTTTCTCAGCTTTTAGTAATATCCAAGGATCCTTTTATCCACCTATGGCTTTGCTTAAGTTCCCCATGGCATTATTCCATCTCCACAGTATGCTCTAAGATTTGGAGGCTTTTTTCCTTTTGTCGTAGCTTTTCCAAATCATTCGCGACATGCTCAAACTCCTCCGTGGCCATTTCCAAACTTCTGCGGTATTAAAAATCAATCAAGTTCTCAAATCCACACCTATCCAAGCTATCCAATTTTTACAAGGGTGTAAAATGGATAACAATTAATTAGCAATTGACCTTATAAAAAAATTTAATTGGTATTGTAATGAATTAAGGTAAGAATTTTATAACATAATTTTTAATGTATAAAAATAAAATTTGAATTTTTTTAAACTTAAATTTGACGGACATAAATTTAATTGAAATTTAGTCTTTAATATTGACGATTATTAATAATAAACTATGTATCATGGGGTACTTCTACTCAATATTATAGAAAATTATTAAAAATTAACTTATATTGTTAAAAGACTATGTAATATATAAAAACCTAAGAAATAATTAATACAAATAATGGAATCAAATTATATAGCACCATCATTAATCAAATACTAAACTTGAACTCTATACCATCAAATAAACATAGCTATATAATTAGAGAATAAAATATAGTAACAATTTACTTTGACACGATATTAAATGGCACTAAATATATATTAAACTTAAATTAGAGGAAATTGAACTATTTGTTAGTGTGAGTAATAAATTTTATAACTATTTGTCTTCAAATTGGAGGATATTGAACTTCTCTTATCATTGAAGTATGAATTTTATAAATAGTTGTCTTCAATATTATCGTGTATATGAGAAAAATTTAAGTCCCAACGGCTGCTAGGATAGACAAATTTTGACTATAATGGCAGCTCAAAATGTTATTGATGGCCTTTTAATGTGTGATTGATCGCTACTCCAAGTGTGAATGCTCAAACTTCGTCATGTGAGAGATCAAAAATTTTCATGTGAGCGATCACACGTAGTTGTGCAAGTGATCACACATTTGTATGAGTGATCACATATATATGTGTGAGTCTCGACTCACTCACACTACGAAGTGTGATTACTTGCACATCTATGTGCAAGCATTATATCTTGGAGTTGATATCACTATCACATTGAAGTGTGATAACTAACATTTGACTTGTCATTCTAGTCAATATATGAATTTTTGTGTGTATAATAAAAAACTAATTCCCAACTTCCATTAGGCTATATAACTTTTGAAATCCATACACTTTGTGTTTTATAGATAAAAAATACACACAAAGGTAGGATATAATATTCTAATACAATGTATTATATGGTCAAATAGGAGCACTAATATAGTCAAATAGGATTCAAATTATCCACTTTCTCAAGATTTTGATTAAATGAGGTTTCAAAGATGTTCGTGTAGACACTAAAGTCCTTCATCAAATAAACACCCCAAACATATCCACCTAGCCATGACCCCCTTCACCCCACTATAATATAGATTTAATTAAATTAATTCATTGTCCTCACCATATTTATTATCTAAATATCCTAATTGGTATAATGCCCACATATCCACCTCATCAATCCACCTCACCCTAAGACCTATTCTTAGTAAGTTGTCATAATTAACTAAGACCTACTCAAACCCTAAAAATCAATGCCTAGATTCCCTCTAACCACATTCTTACCCGTTAAAGGAAACTTCTAGGCTAATCCCGTGAGAAATGAAACAAGATGCCAAAAATCAAGGGGATCTACCTAGTTTAGTAAACCTAGAAATCTTGCCCTTACCCTTAAAATCGGTGGTTAACCTTAACCACCATCAAGTTACCGAAACCTCAAAAACAACCTTATTTTAGGTTTACACATTTATGAGAGATAATAACATATTTTGAGAACAAGTGACAAAACTAGAGCTACATGCAAGCAGAACTAGCATTAGTATACACATCAGAGCATCCATAGCTCATATCTGAAGCAATCACATAACCATCTACCTTCATGGGAGCATCCGGGAAGCACTCAGCACTACATCAAGTTCATTCCATTTGATCACCCACCATTTCCAACTAGGCATCAAGCCCATACAAACAGTAAGTTTTGTTAACCAACATTCATCTATTCATCATTTGGTAGATCCTTTTACATATGTTATTTAGATTTTTCTCTCATTTCCATTCCCCCATCATCTACCTCCATGCAAACTTGACCATATTTTTATCCATACCCTTGCATTGCCCATACCTGGACCTTAATCATTCTGTGCATACCTTAGATCCATATGAATCTTTCCATTGCCCTTCCATCTTCATCTAATCTCAGATCTATCACCTAGCCAAGTTTTATTGAGTTTCCTATACCCCGACCATACCGATGCTGGTTACCCACAACCATCACCGGTTAGCCTAAACCGATACTGGTCATACTAGACTGACGTTGGTCTTTGTGTTTTGACCAAAACCCAGAATCAGAGCCTAAAATCTCCACCAAATACCCAAAATAGCCTCAGAACCTGACCCTGACCAATACCAATACCCTGACAGTGACCTTGACCTTCAGATTCAATCATATCCTAGCCTATTGTGAACAAATTTTCTTATTGTAGATGAATGAGATACCTAAATCATTTTAACTACAGTAGGATTTCCTTTATTTCAGCATTAATTTTCTTTAAACAGTGGATTGATAGCCATCTAGGAAGTATCACACTTCCTAGATCTAGCACACGCTAGGTAGTCCACTGCATATATTGTTTAAATTTTATTTGGTGGTCTTGTGTTCCATTTTAGGTAGTTCCTCCAAGAAAAAGGAAGCTCTCATGATCAGTTGTGGATTTAGAAGTCATACGCACACAACAACCTACAACTAACATTTCAATAGGTATTCCTCCTAGCCCTTTACCCTTATTTGTTTTCATCAACATTGAAGAAATTCTCTAGAATTAGGTGAAACATTTTGGCATGCCAGTGGGACCCATTCGGGGTTCTTTGCATTCTTTCATTTCTAGGTGAAAACATTGTATGTTTGTTTCTTTTCTAAAAAGTTCTTACATTAAACTTTCTCCCTGGAACCTTCTTCTCTTCTATTGTCTAAAAGAAATCATATTTTGGTGCTTAAAATGAACATTTCTTCCCTTTCATTAGTATCACATTAGTGAAAGAGCATCCCTTCTCTATTCATCTATTTGTGGCATCAAATTCTACATTTCAATTTGGGTTTAAAAATCATTGCATTTCATTCTAATTTTTTTGCATTAGCTCACATTAATTGAGGGAAACCTATACACTGGAAGTCATTCCCAGCTGATGGTTGACAAATGAATCATAGAAAGAACTTTCTTTCTCTTTCTCTCTCTCTCGAGTCATATCCAAACACCACAAAATTGAAAATATACACATTCTTAAACAACATATTTCCTAGAAGAAGTTATAGGTGATCACATGATCATGACACAATGGGCACCCACTCATTATTTCTGTCGAGTCATACTTCAGAGAAAATCCTACCCCCGCCATAACATACCTGAAACCTCTCCTTGTAGATCTCCTTCTTCGTAGGAAGCCATCCTCACCAAAAAAATATATTCTAAAGTTCATGAGTTAGTCCTTAAATAGCATAAGCTAAACAAACATAATAGAAAAAGCACTCTTAGGATCGTATTTTTCTTAGTGTTTCTACTTGGCTTGCATTTTGAGGTGAGAGGAGGTCATGCTCTTCATTTTTCTTATTTCTCCTTGCATGCTCCTCATCAGTTGGTGTATTCCAGCTTCATCTGAGTGTGCTTGGACCATATTCTCATCATTCTCAGGATTCTAGGTTTGATTCCACATTAATTTTAACTCACAACCACAATTTTTCTTCATCACTATTTCAATTTCACAGTAACTGGTGTCGGTCCAGTAACCATCGTCGGTTACCCTCTGACCATCATCGGTTTCACCCAACCGAGTGTCGGTTCCCTATTCTTTTGGTTAACCTACCCAAAAGGACACCTATTCACCTTCTTTGACTATTTAGAGTCTCTGCCACTCTTATCATATTCATTGACCTGGTAAGTCCCATTAACATCTTGCATACTGGGAAAATTATTGGCCTTTTACCTTGTTTTGACCAATTGTCCACTTTCCACAATAGTGACCGACCAAAGTTACTTGTGACATGCATTGGTTTACCCTAACTAGCATCGGTTATACTGTGAAAATCTTCCAACTGACATTTGGTACCTAATCCACCTACTACCACCTATTTCTCCTATCTCTACTATATTTTTGTGTCATTTACAGAAAATAGTCCAACCCGATCAGTACCTATTCACATGGTGTGACTGAAGCCAAAGCCAAGAAAATGCCCTCATATTCCATGCCAATCATCAACCACTCCCCCTAGTCCTTCACCACCTTCTATTTTATCACCCATGGATCCTACCCAACCTATCACTATCGTCCTGAGAGACGAGGAGTTCACATGACTCCTTGACCAAAATCCTACCACCTTGTAGTTTTACCTTTCCCACTCATCCACTCGAGATGCCTCGGGTCAGTTGATATATGACATGCCCGTATCTATCCCCCTGACTCTCGTTCCCACTCCTGCTGCATCATCCCCATCGGATCTGCACTAACCTCACCCTGCATCTACCTTACCCCTAGTCATTTGCATTTAGGCCATATACTTGCATTTATGACTATCACACATCTACTACATCATTGCACCTTCCACATCCACTATACCTTTTCCAACCACCCAGAACACAACCTCATCCACACCTATTATCTCACATATACCCATAGCTACACAACCACCCCTGGTGTCGGTGACCCCTACCCCTTTTCAAAACATCATCCTTTCTATTCCACAATATTTAGCCCCCATTGCCACTAGGGTCACCATGACCCTTCCACCTCCATATACGTACTACTATCAGCAGCCTCTTGTTTCATCTATTATTCACTCTAGGTACGTACCCCTATTTCACTACCTTCTTCTCAATCTACCTATACGGAGCACCATATACTAGAATGCCACCCCGTTATATGCCCAACACCAACCCTCTTACACTACAAGAGTCACCCATCCATCACAACCTACCAATGACCTAATTAAGTTAATGATGGACAAGATGCAAGACATTGGAGGCATCGGTTTGGCTCCACATGACACTCTCACCTATGATGAGATTTGTAATGAGCCTATACATCCATCCATTCCTATCTGTCCATATCCCATGCATTGGGAAATGCCTAAATTCAACCGTTTCAATAGCAAAGAAGACCCACAACAACATTTGTGGTCTTTCAAACATGGGTGTTATCTGATCACCCATGATGATGCTTTACTCTTGAGGACCTTTCCCATGTCTCTGACTGGACCCGCGTTAGATTGGTATAGTGGGTTGCCTAGACACTCTATATTCTCATTTAATCAGGTAGCCCAAGCCTTCTTGGATCACTTCTCCATTAATATCATTAAGAAGGTTACCATGACTGACCTATACTCTACACATCAGTATGATGATGAATCTATCATAGATTTTGTTGCTCGTTGGCATAGCCTAATCAATCAACTCACATTCCAACTACCAAACCGAACTCATCAAACTCTTCACGTGGGCTTGTGCTAGGCATATCTCACCGACCTATAGGTTCAAACCTTCCAAACCTTGATGAAGCATTCACCATGGCACACGAAAGCTAGAGATTGGGCTATTGAGAGAAGAAAATCCAATTACACAATAAGAACTTGACATTCAAGTCAAATGATACCTCTTCTTCTTCAAAACCATAGAACAATTATTCAAAGGCCAAGGGGACCACTAATGTAGTGGTACTCAAAGCTAGCCAGCTCATCCATCAAATCAAGCTAGCCCCTCATCTAATCTCTCACCCATTCAGACTTTTCAATTCAAGATAGGAACAATGGAAATATACCCCAATTGGGGAACCTTATTCTTCTATCTTAGAGAAGCTCATCAAAGTTGGGGCCATCACCCTTCCTCCATGAAACCACACACTGGTTTTGACCCTGCTCACCCCACACCCACGTGGTATAAAGAGAACAAACTTCTGTAACTACCATCGAGTAAAGGGTCATAGTGATGGAAATTGCATCACCTTCAAAAACATTGTCCAAGAAATGCTTGAGAAAGGTGAGTTAACCATGGATAATCCTAATGCACCTACCAATCAAAACCTACACATCTTCAAGAAACCCTTTCCTAATCATGCCCCTTATTTGATCAAACCGGAGAGACCTCAACTCATGATAGCCATACCCACGTGAGGTCCATGCTATTTTCAGCGATACACCCATTGCTTGCCCAATTACCTCATATTCCTTCCATAGAGGAAATTCTAGCTGAAGTCCTCCTTCTACATTGGAACCCACCTCACCTATTCCTCCACCCATAGAGGAACACCTTTCACCTCCTTCATCACCCGTAGAGGAGCCTTCCATTAATATCGAGACTATTTCACCTTTGGCTTCTCCACCTAGAGAGAGTCATCACCAGAGTCCTCTCAGCCCATGGAATACCTCTCCATCTCCTCCACCCATAGAGTACCCACCATATCATCTCCTCCACATGAGGAGCACCCATCATCTCCTCCACCCATAGAGGAGCACCCATCATCTCCTCCACCTATCAAAGACCCAGTAGAGATACCTTTTGCCTCTAGGTGATCATTCTCCATCAGCTACCCAAGATCCTATGAGACTTACTTTTGGCTCTCTTACCCATGGAAGCTGAAGCTAGAAAATTCCCCATCTCTAAGAAAATTTTATGGGAATTTCCATTAGGTCCTCATCAACCTCACCTACATCCATTCCATTCTCATGCTTAGCTGATCACTTAGATTATGTGGATAGAGCCTTACTTTGGGGGCATCTTTTGCTTCTATCTCAACACAAATGATAGATGTCACTTCTTTGACACTTCCACTATCTACCCAAAGATATTTTTCAACCAATTGAACCAAACACAACCTCCTCTATCACAACTTCTTCCATGACACCCATCATAGCTCAACACACACCCTTACCCATAACCCAACATACATCTAAATCCAAACCCACACCTACATCATCTTCCTCGACTAAACCTATTACTACCTTAGGGGTCACCCCAACCACCAGACCTTACTCATCCACCTATCAAACTAGATTTAGCTACATCCTCCAAAGTCAACACCAAACCTACTCCGACACCCAAACAGAAGAACCAAGCCCATAAATCTCATACTCCAACCTCACCGATCACACCTTCATCACCTTCACCCCTTTTCATCCATCTTAGGACCTCAACCTCCCAACACGGTTAAGAAACCTCCACCCAGTCAGTAAACCAAAAACACAATAGCCCATTCCTTCCTCAAAACCTCTAACATACCCAAGTGCCTGACATGACTTACACCCACACCTACAACATCTTTACCACCCATTCCTCCAATACCATTGGTTACTTCTTCACTACCCACTACACTTCAGTCTCTGTCCCTCACACCCCTGTGTGACCCACATCATCTACCTTCACAAGCACCTCCATTATCCCCATGGGTAACTCACCCTCTTCCCCATCTACTTTTCCCTCTAGATCTCGTACACCCATATCACCTTTACCCAAGAAGGTGCAACCCAAAGACAAAAATCTACTACCCTCAATAAGGTAGTCAAAACAACCATACACCCTCCTTCAGTTCATCTACCATACCCCTACCCAAACAAATACTGACCAACACCCAAGACCATGCCAGCACCCAAAACCATAGCTCGACCCACTCCCCCTCCTACAAAGACTGTTCCTCAACAATCACCACACCTATGCCCAAACCCACTTTCACTTCCCATTGTGACCCACTAGTAGGGTCCTATGCCAAAATCTTAACCAACCTCCTTGAGATTTTTTCATCACATTACCACCACTCAGACCTTATGACCCTCTCAAACCCAAGCCAAAAGGGTTTGATGACACTAAAATTTGTGCCTACCATCGTGTGCCAGGACACGATGTGGAGAACTATAAGGCTTTGAAAAACCATCCTTATCCATTTTGTGTCTCTCTAAGAAAAACTTTGATGATGATGACCTTCTTGATGAGGACCCCATTTCACCAACACCCATTCCCATACTCTTCCCTCACTTTGCCTACTCAATGACCGGACCTTTACCCCACAGCTCCTAGAACCACCTCGAGATTTGAAATTAACATGGTTTGCATCAATGACCTTGCCAAACCTCCACCCAAATGTCGATGTGCCCAGCTCATCTCACAAGGCTCCTTCCCACCATTGGGATTTTTCCCTTCGTGTTGCCTATACCTTTCATGGCTCACCTACCTCACCTACCTCCCCACCTCAGATCAACATGATCCACGTTGCTACCCATGCTCAGAAGGAAAAGGAAAGGAAAAGGCAACTGACTCACCAACCAATCCTATACCCAACATACCATCTACACCCACACCTAAAATCACTATCCATGGCCCCACATATCCTATTTCTAATGGGGTCACACACACGTGATGCTCAAACAACTACACCAATCCCCCTCAAAATGTCCTTATATGACCTCATCCAAACCTTAGAATCCCATCGTCAAGCTCTCATGGAGGTCCTACAATCTATTGAGGTTTTACCCAATGACCCTACACCCGTAGCCTCCATTATCACACCCCATCATGTAGCCTCTCTCACCAAATTGCCACCTTTATCCACACCTCAACCTACTCACCAAGTAGCCTCCCTTAGCTTCTCAGAGGAAGAGATCACACCGCACCAAATAGATGACCCAGACCCAGCTCTCTTCATCTTTGTCCACATTGATGATATACATGTATGATGTGTCATGATTGATGGGGGGGACTAACATTAATATCATTTCATCCCATGCATTCGCTCAAATGTGCATACCTGACAATTACATGCATAAACATCCTGTCATGTTGCATTCATTCAATGATGCTATCACCTCTACACTAGGCATTGTCATCCTCCATGTTCGCGTGGGCCCCCATACTATTCCAGAGTTATTTTACATCTTGGAGGGGGAATTCAATATAACTTGTTGCTTGGAAGACCCTGGATTCATGTCATGGGTTGTGTTCCTTCCACTTTGCATCATTGTGTAAAGTTTGAGCATGAAGGACACACCTATACTATTCCAGCTGATCCTTCACCTTTTAAAACATGCAACATGCTTTACCGACCCAATGACATGCTTATACCCATTAAGGCATCTACCTCCATGACCACTACCACTTCACCTACACCTCCACTTACTAGTACAGTCACTACCTCAACCGCACATGCCTCCTCCATTCCTACCACTGCCACAACCTCCACGGCCAAACCATCAGCCTCCCAATCCATTAGCTCCACCTCCGCATGACCTCGACACATCATCTATTCCAGCTACCCACATACCAACCACCGATCCCTTGGAAGGCATTTTTCAATGCCTCACTCTGGGGGAGTATCACCTATATAGTGTCAACACATTCCTTACTCCACAAGAGTATGGAAGTCTTCACCAACACCCTCATTATGATCACCGTATAGGAGAGCATCTCCTTTATGGTCCTCCCCACCTTTATACCAGTCTCACCTATGGGGGACTTGATACTACCACTTACACACCGAACCACCATCAAACCCGCCCATTTTCCGCTGACCTCAGTCACTCACCAATCACCATTTTTCCACACCTTCCTACACCGATGTGCGTGGAAGGGTTTTGGTTTTGGATTTTATGAGCAAGGTCGCCATATTATTATTCCATGTACTACCCACAAACATAATGACCATAGTGGTATCAAATTTGTTGAACCACCTACCAAGAAGGCTCACATTGAGCTCATCGAGGACATCAACCCTTCTCCACCTTCTTCACCACCATCACCTTCACGATGGAGTCGATGGATCCATAATCCATTCCTCCTAAATTTTTTTTTCATAAATACCATCTCCTTGGGGCCTCTAACTTATCAACATGAGGGTGAGGCTCCCTCCTCTCTTCCCTTCTTTATCCTAAAATGATCAATGATGATACACCTTTGATTAACATCATTCAATGTCAGGATGATGAATCTATACTCACCTACCTTGGTGTAGAAGACTCATATATTCATGGTCATTACCTCTGAGACATGTAAACCATGTTGAATGAATCGACTATCGAGATCAACATTCATACTCAGGATGACCCGCACATCCTAAAGATCGATCAATCTTTAGATGTTGCTAAACAAGAAGCCATCACCTCTTTTCTCAAAAACCATAACCATGCTTTCGCTTGGTCTTATGCAAACATGCCTAGTATTGACCCCACCATAGTGGTCCACAATATTGTAACCATTCTTGATGCCAAGCCCATCAAACAAAAGTTGAGGAAAATGCACCCTCGCATTGCCCTTCTTGTCAAAGAAGAACTTCACATGCCTTCTTTTTGTTTCCTTCATATTACCCATTGATTATCCTCATTGGATTTCTAACATTGTCCTATCACTAAGGTGATAGGGGACTCTACATTTGCATGGATTTCCATGACCTCAATCTAGCTTCCCAAAAGATGACTTTCCTCTACCTAGTATTGACCAGTTGGTTGACCTTACCGCTGGTCACGAGATGTTATCACTCATGGATGGCTTCTCGGGTTATAACCAAATCTTACTTCCCCAGAGGATCAACACAAAACCGCATTCATCACCCCTTGGGGGACCTTTCTACTATCGAGTCATGCCTTTTGGCCTTAAAAATGCTGGTGCCACATATCGGTGGCTATGACTTATATCTTCCATGACATCATGCATCGTATATTGGAAGATTACGTGGACGATCTCCTTCCAAATCTAAATGCCACTCTCGAGCACCTCACCATCCTAAAAACCATCTTTGACCACCTTATTAAATATTGTGTTTCACCTTCACCCAAGAAGTGTGTCTTCACGGTTCTCTCGGAAAACTCTTGGGATTTATCATTTCCTACGTGGTATAGAAGTTGACCCTACTAAAGTCAAGGCCATTCTAGAAATGCCTCCACCCACTAACCTTAGACAACTCGTAGCTGCAAGGTAAGTTGTAGTCTATTCACTATTTCATTTCACAATTATCTGATTGGTGTCAACCATTTCATCATCTACTCAAGAAGGATGTCTCCTTTAAATGGGATGATGATTACCACAAATATTTTGAGGCCTTAAAACAATACCTTCTTCAACCCCCATACTCATTCCACCTAAAGATGATCAACCTTTCTACCTATACATCTCAACTACTAATCACTCTTTGGGGGCCATGCTCACTCATCATGATGAACAACACAAGGAGAAGGTGGTTTATTACATAAGCCATACTCTTTTGGACTATGAAACCCAATACACCCATCCCAAAAAAACTTTTCTTAGCCTTAGTTTCGTCTCCATAAAACTCTGCCATTACCTACTCAACCAAAAAACCTATGTTGTGACCAACACCATGACCCCTTACACTTCATGTATGCCAAACCTTATCAAAATCAACGTGCCACACATTGGATTATGCTTTTGGCTGACCTCGACCTCAAATTCATCCATCAAAATTCCATCAAAGGCCAAGCTATCGCTGAACAATTGGCTGATGCACCTATTTCCGGGGATCAACCCTCTAATTTTGACTTTCCAGATGAGTCAATTGCTACCCTTTCCTGGATGAACCCGCTTACCAAATGAAACTCTTCTTTGATGGTTCCAAGTGTCAACGTGTGGGGGTGGGGCTGGTGTTATCCTCATTCTTCTTGATGGTGAACCCATGCCTTTGTCTTTCAAACTCAATTTTGATTATACAAACAATATTTCCGAATACGAAGCACTCGTATTAGGTCTCAAGCCACCTACGCCCTAGATGTCAAATCAATCAACATCTTTGGTGATTCTCAATTGGTCATAAACCAAGTCAATGGTATATACCAATGTCGTAATGAGATACTTCAAAAGTATAAACATCATGTAGACATACTTTTGACCACCTTTGATCATTATGCCCTTCAAATTGTCCCCTGTTCAACCAATAAATTTGTAGATACCATGGCCTGCTTGGCTTCTCAAATACCTACTTCACCTACCGATTCTAAAATATTTGTCACCATACAATGACTCCAATCACCCTCTTATTTACCTCGTGACATTTACTCCATTAGAACCATCACCCCTTGACCCAGTGACCTTTGGTATAAACAATACTCGACTATCTTTCTCTCTCCATCTTACCTCCTGATCTCACCCATAATGGACAATGTGCACCTTCCTTAAAAAGGTCTCTCATTACGTCATCATGGGGGCCTCCTCTATAAGCATGGATTTGATGGTATTCTCTTACGATGCCTCATGAGTTCTGAAATTCCTTATACCATTAAGGAATTTCATGATGGCATATGTGGAGGTCACTTTAGTGGCCTTGTTGTTTCTTAGCGTATTCGACGCCTAGGCTATTACTAGCTGACCCTTAACCATGATTTTTGTGACTACATCAAGTGTTGTGTAAAATTCCAACAACATTCCAACCTTCATCATACACCCATTCATGCCTTACAGGTCACCCGTGACCTTTGGCCCTTTTCTCAATGGGGTTTGGATCTTTTTAGAGAGATCAATCCCCATTCTTCCCAATGACATCAATGGATCATCACCGCTACCGAATACTACACAAAATGGGTTGAAGCCATACCACTCATCTCCATAAAAGCTAAGAAAATATGTGAGTTCATCAATCATCACATCATTTGTCACTTTGGTGTTCCTCATCACCTCATCACTGATAATGGAAAACAATTCAAAAATAAAACATTGAAAACTTTGTGATGCCTTCAACATTCAGCTAAGTTTCTCATCACCTTATTACCCACAAACCAATAGCCAAGCCAAATCCACTAACAAAACCTTGAAAAAATTCTCATGAAAGTGGTCAATGATACTGGGAAGGACTGGCATACACACATTCCTTTTGCCCTGTGGGCATACCGCACTAGTATTCACACTTCCCACCGCTACACCTTTTCTCTGGTCTACGGTATAGAGGTTGTTCTACCTCTCGAAGTCCAAATCCCCTCACTTTGCATTTCTCTTCATGACATGCTCAATGATGATGAATTTCATCAGGACCATTTAGCACAACTTGAGTTATTAGATGAACGTCATCTTAATGCTCTTGATCATCTTCAAGTTTACCAAAAATGTATCAAACGTGCCTATGAAAAATGTGTCCATGAATGAACTTTCCAAGTTGGTGACCTTATCTTGAAATAAAATCAACATGTAACTAAAGCAAAAAAAAGTAAACGGGGAAAATTTTCTCCTAATTGGCTTGGACCATACATCATGACCCATACTTACGGATCAGGTGCTTATCATTTTATCTTCACTCGATGGTAAACCCAAACCTGAGCCCCTTAATGCCTTGCATCTTGACCATTCTACTATTGAATTTTAGTCCTACCTCACCTTTTTCCTCTTTCCATGCTCGTCCCTTGAGCGCTATCCACTTCCTATGTCATCACCAATGATTAAATAAGAATCATGTGCATACCCATCACCTTTTGTCTTCTCTTGAATATGTGTACCACAACACTACACATAGCATGATTCTCATGGATACTTTTCATCTACTTTAGATGAGATCCCATGGTCATTTCACCCTACTTTCTAAACAAGAATCCTATTCTTCACCTTGGTCTTATCCATGACTTGCAAAGCCCTCACATGGGATCCAACTCCTTGAGTCAAATTCTAATAAAAGGATGACTCCCTCAAAAGGACATCTTCCTCTCTGCAATCGCTGCTATAAATAGACTTCTCCCTCGAAGGATAGCTATGTAAAGCTCTTTTCAAAAAAAAAGTGAGAAAATATGAAGCTTCCCACATCGATCAACTTCATGAAGACCTCAAGGAGTTAATTTCCTCATCCCATATAGACTTCCCGCATCGATTAGTCTATCTCAAATATCAGTCAACACAGAAATCCTTTTCATCATGGACTTTCCCATTATGACCTTGGATCTCTTGCCCAAAGAGCATGCTACCTCATACCATATAAAAATTAACCACCTTTCACCCCTCTCACCATTCGCACTCCCATTTCCTACTACCTCAAGGGACCTCTTGGAAACCATGACATTTGGTGATCATGTGACTACTTTTCACCCTTAGAATAATCAATCATGCAATGTATTTTAGGGTCTTACGTCCATCACCTCCTCCAAGGTATGACCTACTCGGTATGATCCTAACCAATCAGGCAGATTTCTTGCCCCCTCTTATCTTTTAACCTTCTTTATTATGTATTGATTACCTTATATAGGACTTGGTCCTCGACGCTTACCTTTGGGGTAATCTTCTTCTTCTACCACAATCAAAATCACCTATACCAATTTTCCCACAACTCACCCACACCTAGTAGACCTAAACTCAAATCATGCCTATGACCTACCATCTCATTCTCATATCTCCTCATATTCTTCCCTAGCTTATGGGAGAACTACATCAGCTTGAGGTCCTTTTTCATTGGGACTATGTAGGCAACACTCGAGGGCATGGGGCCCTTGGAGGTTAGCTCAACCACTCTCTACCCTAACCCATTCATCTTTCATCTTCCTAAATCACATTCTACCCTACTTAGTTTCCTTTTTATATCAAAAATTGGAAATTAAACCAAACAAACAACAAGTTGCTTGAAATTTTTATCATCATCACAACATACATTTATTATGATTACCATTTCTTTACCAACATCATGTAAGTATTATAAAACATCTTAAAAATGACCCATATCATCATTCATTACAAATATTAATGAATTACAACCAAAACCTAACTTCATCCATGCCTACAACCTGACTCATCCATGCCTAGACCACAACCTAACCCGATCCATGCCTATGATTTGACTCAACCATGCCTATGACCTAACTCCACCATGTCTACAACCTAACTCATCAATACCTAAACCACCACAACCTAATCAATCCATGCCTACAACCTGACTCCACATGCCTACAACCTGACTCAACCATGCCCAAAACCTAACTCCATCCATGCCTAACACACCTACCATAAGTCCATCTATGCATAATAATAAAATGTTATCAACACAAACACATAATGCCCATAATCATCATCATCTATATAAATACAATATCCATATACATAACTGTCAAATGTCTTTGGCACATAGGCCGGTGTATATAATCTAGTCTCTCAAAACTCTCATATACATCCTCACCGCTCTTGGCACATGAGGATGATATATGCTCAAAAATACAAAACTTTCATATATATCCTCACAATCTTGCGGCATACGGATGATATATATCAAAAATTAAAAATACATCAAAATCGAGGGCCATATATCAGACATCATCATGGTAGACATCCTCCATATCTATCTCACCTATCCCCTCTACCTCCTCAGCCCCTATCTAGTGACCTGATAACATCTCCCCACCCATCATAGGTGGTGGTTGGGTCCCTACTAGTACATCAACTAGAACTGGCCTCCGTGAACTGGTGGCCTCACCCTGACCATGTCTCGGGGCTCGATGGCCCCCTGTGCTCTCCACGCTATGGGTACATGATCTAGTCCTCTCATTAGATGCCTGATTATGCCCTGTACTCGGCATATGATAGAAAATCTATCCCTACCACCATCAGCTGGTCCTGATAATACTAGGCCTCATCTCTCACCTCCCATAACCTAGATATGGGTACTGTATGTCTATGGTGGCCCCATCGGCCTCTCGACCGTACCTTCCCCTGTGGGAACTGTCACCCCTTCCCGTGAACTAGGACCCTATACCGGTGCATATGATGGCCCCATTGGCCTCTACTCTTGTGCCTATATCTGGGCCTGTAAGGCCCCAATCTGTTCTTGTGCCATGGCTAAATGGCCCTATAATCCTATTACTTGTGCTTGTAGGGAAGTCACCACACACTCATCATCATCTCCATCTCCACCTAAGACCATTTAGAACTGAAGACTAGCGACCTCTGTATGTAACTCAGCCATCTCGCCTCGAGGCGGCTAAGTGTCCTCGCACCATACCCAACTGGGTAATTAGGGTCGCCACCTATCCCTGTATGGTGTCTCTATGCACTTGTGATCATGGCTATATCCAGTTGTCCTGGCCTGGGTGGTACTACTCATAAATGAGCCACCCACCACTATCTATATCGGTCTGTCACTCGACATCATCAATCCACCGGTCTACAACCTTCTCCTCCTACCCTGTGGGCATTGTCGGTTGTGGTAGAGGCAATGGCCTCTCCATGTTATCTCTCCTATATTGTAGGAAGGGTGGAGGTATGTCTGTAGTAGAAAAAAATCCATCTAACCCTGTCAACTAAAATCATTTTGTGCTCCCGACATGGTACCCCTCTATCCATCTCAGTAGCTGAAGGCCATCCAGCTCATCATGCATCCACATGTATGAGGGATAACCCACATATGGTCTCCATATGATGTCCACCCCGGACAACCCCTCCAATAATCGCTAAAACTATGCTATATCATGTGTATCCCTATTTAATCGCCGCTCTCCAATCATGGGTACCCATCGCTTGTACCCCACCTGCACTAATCTCAATGGAAATGCATCTACTTAGGGCATACCCATTGGGATCACAAAAACTATGTTCTCATAAGCCCAATAGTGTAGTAAAAATGTGCAACATAAGCTGAACGTACGGAGACACCCATATGCCCATAACTCTTTGTATAACTGCACCAAGAATGTTGGCACCTAGGAAAAGTAGGTTTGATCCATCACCATGTCATGTAACACCACCATCAGGGAGTGGGGAAACCTCCCACCCTCTGCATCTGGCAGTGTGAAGCAATACATTGCCTCCATCAGTAGCACTACTAGCCTTGTCTCCTCTGGACAAGCTAGGTACATCCCTCCGTAACTCAGATTGGCACTATGGAATGTCATGTTTTCCAATCCCTCCCTAAAGATCATCAAGATCAACTCCTCCAAGGCCTCGAGAGAATATTGAGTACACTGCCCCCGAGTATCATTATCCGCAGGATCCTAAACATGTCCTCCAGGGTGACTGTCATCTCACTAATTGGTAGGTTGAATGTGTTGGTCACTGAATCCCATCTATTAATGAGAGTGAACATCGAATCAGCTACTGACTACATTCGATATTGTTGGACCCTAATCAGGCCCACCTCCTCCACATGCTACCACTCCTCAACTGTCACTATGCCTCACACTCTCAAGAGAAGGGGTGGCACCCTGTCTCTCATCTACAGCTGATCTCTCCCCTGCATCTAATACAAACATCAAATTAATCTACCTTCATCATACCCATACTCACCCACGACACCTCACCTATAATCACTGTCTCACCTCTTTTGTCTTCCCAACCTAACTTCCTATCACATATCTATCTCCCCCACCCTCACCCACTAGCATTTCCCATACCCATTTTTATACCCCACCTACAAGTAAGTTCTTCCCCAACACATCCTTTTCTACCCTTCCCTATCTCACACACTCAACCTAGGGCCCTTTCGACCCCTTTTTATCCAAAACCTGATCGGTGTCATTTATTTCTAACCGACCTCGGTCACCCCTAAACCGACATCGGTCACCTATTTTGTGATCGATACTAGTTCAACACTACCAACGTGTTATCCTGCAAAATTGTCAAGGGAAATTTGCAGGTAACCATACCCAAAAATTTTGTTTTGGCCCCAAGGAAGTTTGACAACGTTCAAAAGAAGTCCAAAGTTCTCTTCCGAAAATCAAGTTTTAAGGACTTAGCCATTTTTCAGTCTTTTCAGAAAGGGCGCTGATAAGTTGCTGTCGACATGCTGAAGAGTGCGCCAAAGGGCGCAAGGAAGTTGCTGTTGACATGCCAAACGGTGCGCCAAAGGGCGCTGATAAGTTCCTGTCGACATGCTGAAGAGTGCGCCAAAGGGCGCTGATAAGTTCCTGTTGACATGCCAAACGGTGCGCCAAAGGGCGCTGATAAGTTCCTGTTGACATGCCAAACGGTGCGCCAAAGGGCGCTGATAAGTTCCTGTTGACATGCTGAAAAGTGCGCCAAAGGGCGTAAGGAATTTCATGTTAACACGACAAATGGTGCGCCAAGGCGCAAAGAAGTTCATGTTGACACGACAAATGTTGCGCCAAAAGGGCGCAAGGAAGTTCATGTTGACATGCCAAACGGTGCGCCAAAGGGCGCTGATAAGTTCTTTGTCGACATCTTTGAAGAGTGCGCCATTTCCAAAGGCGTTGAGAAGTCGTCGTCGACGACATTTGAAAAGTGCGCCTTTTACACTAAAGAGTGGTTTCTTCTTGGGATCCGTTGATCTTTTTGTAAGATATTTAAAAGCATGTTGGCATACACGATGACTTCATCCATGTTGCACCATGGGATGTTGCCATCCAAAACTTGCCCAAGTCAATTGTTGACTTTTTAAATATCTTTGTAAATAGGTTGTTGGCTCCTTTTTGCCTTCTTTTTTCTCCTTCTTCTATAAATACCCGAATACTTGTTGTAT
Organism: Taxus wallichiana var. yunnanensis; assembly: GCA_018340775.1. Taxonomy (NCBI): domain Eukaryota; kingdom Viridiplantae; phylum Streptophyta; class Pinopsida; order Cupressales; family Taxaceae; genus Taxus; species Taxus wallichiana. Next base: position 59,890,776 of record CM031239.1, on the reverse strand, counting down.
TATGGGGGAACATTTTTAAATAGAAATAGAAGTGAGGAGAGAAAGACTTTGAGCTTTCTTGAATGAGAAAAAGAATGTAATACAATTATTCGGACTTTGTGCTCAATAAGCGTGTGTTATGCATTAGATCTTTCTTACGTTAGATCTCGTATGTGTTTAATCTGTTGGATTCATATCTACTTTTCCGTCATTTGTTTATCAAGTATTGCTTTGTTTATTTATGCAAGTAGGTTTGGCTCTGTTTACTACCAAACTAAAAGCATAGATCTTCTGACCCTTCTGCTTTGGAATTCATTTCTTTTCTTCCTTCGGATCTGATCTTTCTCTTTTCCCTCTTCCATTCCTTTCTTTTCTCAGCCTGAAACACTCTACTGGGATGAGATCCCAACCCCCGAAGGCAGAATCTGTGAGACTTGCATAGGTTCCTGCTAGTAGAAGTAGCAATAAACCAGTTTCGCTTTGCTGTCTCAAAGAGGGGCTAAGCCCTGCACACTGTTGGCTCGTTTATCCATAGATCTGCCCACGCGACAGATTTTCGGACCAACAGTTTTTGGCGACTCCGCTGGGGATCGGATTTTCTAACAGATTTCGCCAACAGAAACAGATAAATCTGTCAGATCTATGCTGGTAGTAAAATAAAAAATCAGAGAAAATCAGCAGGTTGCTGCCAGTTTGCAAATCTAAACCTTTTTGTTAAAAATCCTAAAAATTTGCAAAAGTACTCGAAATTGAAAATTTTCTTCTGAGAATCATAGATCTGGGCCTGTTACATATCTTTAGTTCGCTGAGTTTTTATCAAAAATCATCATTTTCCGTAGATCTGAGTTTTTAACTATTTTCTGAAATGTTCTAAACCCTCTGAAAATTAAAAACCAGATCCGAAAATCAGCTTACTATCTTCCCTGCCATCTTATCCTCGCTGTTATTTGTCATTTAACCGCAATCGGTTTCTGAAGAGGATAATTTTCAAATATTCAGAAAAGTGCATGCTGCTGGTTTTTGACAGAAAAACCAGAAAATCAGCAAGTACACCCAAAAATAAAGTTTAAATCTGCGCTGTAATATTACAGATCTGAAAGGTACACTGGCGAGTGAACCTTTTACGCGCAGCAGAAGAGCCCGTGGAGAAGCTGATCCTACTTTCGATCTGCTTCAGAGGCACAATTTCAGCGTAACACCGGCACGTTTTTCAGCGCTAAGCTCAGCTAGCCGTTCATCCAGGAGTGTCTCGCCTTCACGAAGAAAAAGTCTTTTGCCAGAAGCATCCACATCCCTTTGTAGTGCTTTGCTACTCAGCGGAACTACACTTCCAGCTCGTGTTCTCTTTCCGGCTTTTCAGATGGCGGTACCATGGGGAAACGCTATGGGTCCGTTGGCTTTACCACATCCAGTTCACGCACTCCCTCACGGAAATCGAAAGAATTTTCCTAAATTCGACGGGAGCGGAAATCAAAGCACGGATTCCCACATTTCTGCTTTCATTATGTCATGCAGTATTTTGGACGTGACTCATGAAGATGTGTCAGTCCGCCTTTTTCTGGAAACCCTACAAGGGCCTGCAGCTGAGTGGTTTCAGCATTTGCCGGCCGGATCTATCACCAGTTGGGCTACCTTGCGGGAAGCTTTTGAAGACAGATACAAGCCTTCAGAGGATGCGTTTGCATTGTTATCACAAATCACTCACCTAAAGAAGGAGGCAAATGAGACCATGCGCGATTTTGTCGCCCGGTTCAATGCATTAATCAACCGTGTCCCTCCTGCCATGCTTCCAACACCGGAGAATCAGAAGTGTTTCTTCGTGAACGCCATGAGCTCAAAAGTCAGTTTCTTGCTCCTTCAAGAGCGAGTAGCTACTCTACCTCTCGCTCAGGCTGCCGCCATCCGGATAGAAGACAATTTGATAATATCTGGCGAGTTGAGAAGGGAATCATCAAGGTCCAAATCTTCAGATCCCTCGCCTACTACTTCGTCTGATCCAGCATTCCAAAAGATGGCGAACGATCTGCTCGCATTAAAGAAACAGTTGGCCCAGGCCTCTCCTAGTTCCTCGTACCGGGATGTCCCGCGGAGGAATTTTGTTCCTAACAATGTTTCACAAAGACCGCGCTTACCTGCAACTGCTCCACGGTTGGCGCTTGAAGCTCCTCCGGTCAATGCTTTGGCTGAAATTGAAGAGGAAGAGCAGTACTATGAAGAATCTTCGCCTCAAGACGAAGATGATCAAGATGTCGGTGAGCCGACTGGCGACTCCACAATTGGATATATGGAATTTAATGAGGATGAATCTGATGAAGAAGAGAGTACTCAGGGCTATGCAAGCGGACAATCATATGCTGTTTTCACCCGCTCGCAAGGAAAAGAAGCAGAAGTCGCTGCCCATGTGCAGAAGGAGAAGGTCGCGTCAAACGTGCCTCCAACCATTGTTAAAAGAGGTAATCCTCTTCCTACTCAATTCCCTGTTAAGTCTTTTGCAAAGAAGTCTTTTCCGCCCATCTCTCCTCCGAATCAGCCCCCTCATATTCCTATCAAGATCAGTAACCCTATTCCATCATCGCGAAGTGAAGGACTCATTCCCTCACCAACGCAACCCTTGGCCGCGTTCGATATAATAGATCATGCAAAAAAGACCAAGATTCAAATGTCTGAAGCTGAGTATCTTCAGTCAAACCCCGAACAGCTTGTAAGATTGACTAAGTATATCCAAGGCCAAGCTGTTATATCTAATCAGGCTTCCCCTAAAGGAATCCTTTCCACTCCCCCTGAATCCCATATAAATGTTGCTTCAACGTCTGCGTCAGGCAAGATAGAACCTTTCTATCTCTCCCTGCTGATCAATGGGCACAAGCTGAGTAATTGCATAATTGATTCCGGAGCTTCTGACAATGTCATGCCGGCAAAAGTCGCCCATGCTTTGGGCCTCACTCTTACCAAGCCTTTCGGCAGGTGTTACTCATTGGAGACCAAGCAAGTGCCGTTGATTGGCCAAATCAAAGACGCGCAATTTGCGTTTGCAGCCTTCCCGGATAAAAGAGTAAAGATGACCGTCCTTGTCGCTGACATTCCGGCAGCCTATGGAATTTTGCTGGGAAGGAGCTTTTGCAGCGAAGTTGGTGGAGAAATTCATATGGACTGGTCTAAAGCTAGAATTCCAGTCAAAGGCGTAATGCAAACTTTGGAGCCGGAATCCCAAAAGAAATACTTGGTCACTAGCTCTGAAGACCCCAAAGCCCAAATCCTTTTTGAATCATCAGGGATGGGGAACTACTTCTTATCTACCGAGGCGGATACAAAGGATGTTTTCGTTCAAGAAAAGGACCTTAATAAGGTCTGGACCTTGCAATTTGATGGCAGCTGTGCAACTAGTGGATGTGGCGCCGGAGCCGTGCTAATATCTCCTGAGGAGGAGGTAATTCCTCTTTCTTTCAAATTGCAGTTTTTCAACACTAACAATACTGCTGAGTATGAGTCTCTCTTGCTCGGTATGCAAGCTACGAAGGAAAGAGGAATTAAAAATCTAAAAGTTCAAGGTGATGCCGAGCTGGTTGTAAATCAGGTCAAAAGGATTTACCAAGTGAAAAATGAAAGGCTCAAGCACTACCGTAATGCAGTATGGGACAGCATTGAGGAATTTGATGCCTTTTCGATAGGGGCAATTCCAAGAGCTCAAAATGACATGGCCGATTCATTGGCCGTTTCAGCATCTCTCATGCTCCCGCACCCGGGTTTGAAAATGAACAAATACATCATTGAAGTGGTTTTCCGCCCGAGCGTGCCAGACAACTCTCAGCATTGGCAGGTATTCAACGATGATAATCACCTCATTGCCTTTCTAGAAAAATCAGAAAATTTTGATGAGTTGTATTTTGAAGGATCCACCTCAACATGCCGCGAATCAATCAACAGTCAAAACCATGAATCAGAGGAGAAAGACGGCATATGTCAGCTCAAAGGAAATAAAATTCCGAAGGGCCTGGTTTCTCTGGAACGCCTGTTTGACAGGCATGACCGTTTTGTGAGAAAGAAGAAGCGGGACGATCCTTGCTCATCCCCAGAGACAGAACCAGTCAATATAGGTTCTGAGGCACATCCGCAATTTGTGAACATCGGGAAATGTTGCACGCCGGAAGAAAAGCGGAAATTTGTCAAGCTGCTGAAGAAATACACGGATGTATTAGCATGGTCCTATGCTGATCTAAAGTCTTTCAAGCCAAAGGATGTCCATCACGACATCCCATTGAAAGAAGGTGCCAAACCCTTTCGTCAGAAACAGAGGCACTATGATCCCAAGGTCTCGGGCACCATCCAAGCAGAATCTAGTAATAAGAACCTAGTGACCATCATACGGAAGCTAGTTGATGAGAATCAGCGGTCCTGGCACAAGTCTTTGTACGAGGCTTTGTGGGCGGACCGCATTACTCCCAAGAGATCTCTCGGCATGTCACCTTTTCAAGTGTTATATGACACTGATGTCGAGCTTCCCATTTCTGCTGAACTACCTGCTCTGCACTTGGCACGAGCAATTGAAGATGAGACTTTTCAAAATTCTCTTGAAAAGAGGATCATGTATCTGACAGAACTTGAAGAAAAGAGAGTAAAAGTGGTCGACAGGATCACTGAACATCAGAATCAAGTAAAGAGGCTTTTTGATAAGAAAGCCAAGCAGAGAAGTTTTCAAGTGGGAGATCTCGTCCTTCTTTGGGACAAGCGAAGAGAGCCAAAGGGCATGCACGGAAAGTTTGATTCCCTATGGAGAAGGCCCTTTAAAATCAAGCAACTCAATGGAGAGAATAGTTTCTATCTCTCATATCTGGATGGAACCAAGCTCCCGCTTCCCTATAGCGGGCAGCATCTGAAGATCTTCTGGAAGTAGAGCTTGCTCTCTTCTTTGTACAGCTTGCTCTCTTCTTTGTACAGTTTGCTCTCTTCTTTGTACAGTTTGCTCTTTGTTGTGTGTTTGCTTTCGTCGTGTGTTTGCTTTCAGTTTGTTGTGTGTTTCCTTTGTTCTCCCTCCGGTCCCCCTTGTTTTTGACTCCGTACCCAATGGATAGGCACATGTGAACTGGGATTCTCTACCCCCGAGTTTCACTCAAAGATAGTCCCCAGAAAGAGCCAGTTGTTATCCTGCAAAATTGTCAAGGGAAATTTGTAGGTAACCATACCAAAAATTTTGTTTTGGCCCCAAGGAAGTTTGACAACGTTCAAAAGAAGTCCAAAGTTCTCTTCCGAAAATCAAGTTTTAAGGACTTAGCCATTTTTCAGTCTTTTCAGAAAGGGCGCTGATAAGTTGCTGTCGACATGCTGAAGAGTGCGCCAAAGGGCGCAAGGAAGTTCTGTTGACATGCCAAACGGTGCGCCAAAGGGCGCTGATAAGTTCCTGTCGACATGCCAAGAGTGCGCCAAAGGGCGCTGATAAGTTGCTGTTGACATGCTGAACGGTGCGCAAAGGGCGCTGATAAGTTGCTGTTGACATGCTGAACGGTGCGCCAAAGGGCGCTGATAAGTTGCTGTTGACATGCTGAACAGTGCGCCAAAGGGCGTAAGGAATTTCATGTTAACACGACAAATGGTGTGCCAAGGCGAAGAAGTTCATGTTGACACGACAAATGTTGCGCCAAAAGGGCGCAAGGAAGTTCATGTTGACATGCCAAACGGTGCGCCAAAGGGCGCTGATAAGTTGCTGTCGACATGCTGAAGAGTGCGCCATTTCCAAAGGCGCTGAGAAGTCGCTGTCGACATGCTGAAAAGTGCGCCTTTTACACTAAAGAGTGGTTTCTTCTTGGGATCCGTTGATCATTTTTGTAAGATATTTAAAAAGCATGTTGGCATACACGATGACTTCATCCATGTTGCACCATGGGATGTTGCCATCCAAAAACTTGCCCAAGTCAATTGTTGACTTTTTAAATATCTTTGTAAATAGGTTGTTGGCTCCTTTTTGCCTTCTTTTCTCTCCTTCTTCTATAAATACCCGAATACTTGTTGTATTATGGGGAACATTTTTTAGATAGAAATAGAAGTGAGGAGAGAAAGACTTTGAGCTTTCAGTAATGTAAAAGAATAGTAATACAATTATTCAGACTTTCTGCTCAATAACTGTGTTATGCATTAGATCTTTCTTACGTTAGATCTGTATGTGTTTAATCTGTTGGATTCATATCTACTTTTCCGTCATTTGTTTATCAGTATTGCTTTGTTTATTTATGCAAGTAGGTTTGGCTCTGTTTACTACCAAACTAAAAGCATAGATCTTCTGACCCTTCTGCTTTGGAATTCATTTCTTTTCTTCCTTCGGATCTGATCTTTCTCTTTTCCCTCTTCCATTCCTTTCTTTTCTCAGCCTGAAACACTCTACTGGGATGAGATCCCAACCCCCGAAGGCAGAATCTGTGAGACTTGCATAGGTTCCTGCTAGTAGAAGTAGCAATAAACCAGTTTCGCTTTGCTGTCTCAAAGAGGGGCTAAGCCCTGCACACTGTTGGCTCGTTTATCCATAGATCTGCCCACGCGACAGATTTTCGGACCAACACAATGCCAGCTAACTCTGACTGACGTCGGTCACTATCGAGGCATAAACCGTGACCCCTAAACCCTCCCCTCTAAAAAAACTACCTCTCCTGACCCTTCTACCCACCCATTCTCACCTACACTTCCCCTTAACCACATCCCACCCCCTATTCACCCACTTACCTCTTTCCTCGCTCCTATTCTACCCAATTCACCCTCCCACATTTCAAATTTCATTTCCCCCCCAAAAAAATTTCACAACCCAACCTCTCACCTAATCTATCTCACAAAACACAAAAAGTTTTGACATTTACCTCATCATGTTACCGTCGCTATGGTGGTGCGTCTAGCTATGCATCGGTAGCCCACACGATCCCTCTCTGGCCTCTTCCATCACTAATCTATCACCTCACCTCCAACCAATAAAATCCAACAATATGATCTTGTGGACCCATCTCTCAACTACCACTCACCTACCATTCAGCTCACTAACTCAAATTTCCATTCCGTCTAGACACTTTCCAACTTTCTCTCTCATGTTGTTTTCCTCTATTTCACATGGGACAAATGATTTTGAAAGACATAGAATTTTTATTTTTATAACATCCCCAACCTAACCGATGTCATTTTTAACTTCACCAAGATCGATTGCATTCCCTACCTTACCATGGTTAGTTACCCTTGACCGGCATCACCACCCTATCTTCCACATTGCCCACACTTTCACCCTATTACCCCGCTTGTTACTACTTTTTTCCTCACCCAACACTTACCCTGACCATTCACCTCACCCTCCTGACCTCATCATTTACTACCTAACCTCATCCTCATTTAGGGACTTGTTATTTTACCCATAACTCAGCCCTACCCATGTTGTGACCTAGATTCTTATACCTGAAACATCACTAGTGACCTTTGACCTCATGTGTTCACTATACCTTGTGGCATTGTTACTTGTGTTGATTGACCTACTAACCTTACCTTTCCAATTACCATGAATTTGTATCCCGACCCAACCCTTTTTGATCTTGGAACATACCTAAACATTCATGCACCTAACCTGTGTCGTGTTTCCTGACCATATCCTATACCTTGGATACCAAAATCACTTCAACCTTGTTTGGATAAACCTATCGACCTTAGATAATGTAGAGTTTTCCTACTCTTGAACCTTGTATTATACTATAGTTTATATGTTTGCATTCATTTGATCACTACCTTTGATCCTAACCCATTACCTATATTACCTAAGTGGACCTTTTTCCTTTTTCCCCATTCCCCACCTTCTTCGTCATCACATTCACCTTTTATCAAACCACTCACCGATTCTTCCTTCGCTTCATTAGTTCCTGGTTTGAGGGCATCACCTTCACCCACACATGGGGCAATCACATCTTATTTTTGTCGCATCACTTACCAATACAATCTACATGACAAAAAGGGGAAATCGTAAACACTAAAATTAGGTCACACTCCCCTTTGGTCCTTCGCTAAATAAACATCTTAAACATATCCACCTAGCCATGGTCCCCTTCACCACACTATAATATTAATTTAATTAATTTAATTAAACTAATTCATTATCCTCACCATATTTATTATCTAAATATCCTAATTGGGATAATTCCCACATATCCACCTCATCAAGCCACCTCACCCTAAGACCTTTTCTTAGTAAGTTGCCATAACTAACTAAGACCTACTCAAACCCTAAAAATCAATGCCTACATTCCCTCTAACCACATTCCCACCTGTTGAAGGAAACTTCTACGCTAATTCAGGGGAGGAAATGAAACAAGATCCCCAGAAAATCAAGGGGATCTCGCCTAGTTTAGTAAACCGAGAAATCCCACCCTAAATGATGTTAGTTAACCTTAACCATCACCCGTTAAACTGAAATCGCCATCGGTTACCATTTAACCCCCAAGAAAACCTTATTTCAAGGTTGGCACATTTCTAAGGGATAATCACATCTTTTGAAAACAAGTGACAAAACAAGAGCTACATGCAAGCAAAACCAACATTAGTATACACATCAGAGCATCCATAGCCCGTGCTTGAAGAAATCACACATCCATCTACCTCCATGATAGAATCTGGGGAAGCGCCAACACTACATCAAGTTCATTCCATTTGATCACCCACCATTTCCAACTAGGCATCAAACCCATATAAACATTAAGTTTTTTTAACCAACACTCATCTATTCATCATTTGGCATATATTTTTACATCTGTTATTTAGATTTTTCTCCCATATCCATTCCCCATCATCTACCTCCATTAAAACTTGACCATTTTTTATCCATACCCTTGCACTGCCCATACCTAGACCTTAATCATTCATGTGCATACCTTAGATCCATACAAATCTTGCCATTTCCCTCCCATCTTCATCTAATCTTAGATCTATCACCCAACCAAGTTTTATTGAGTTTCTTGTACCCTGACCTTACCACCGCCAGTTACCCACAACCATCGCCGATTATCCTAAACCGATACCGGTCATACTGCATCGATGTCGGTCTTTTTGTTTTGACCCAAAACCCAAATCAGAGCGTAAAACCTCCACCAAATACCCAAAATATCCCAGAACCTAACCCTGACCAATACCAATACCTTAACAGTGACCTTTTCCTTTAGATTTAATCATATCCTAGCCTATTTTTAATGAATTTTCTTATTGTAGATGAATGAGATACCTAAAACATTTTAACTACAGTAGGATTTCCTTTATTATCATCATTAAGTTGTTTTAAATAGTGGATTGATAGCCGTCTAGGAAGTATCACACTTCTCGAAATAGGTATTCCTCCTAGCCCTTTACCCTTATTTGTTTCGTCAACATTCGAAGAAACGCTCTAGAATCAAGTGAAACGGTTCATATAAGATGTATATTTTATTTTCACACTATGATTTCAATTCTCAATACAAAGTTTCAATATTTAAGTGTCCTTAGTACTAATTTTCTCTTTTTATTTTTGGATACAGTTTAAAATGAAATATGTTTTTTAATATGGAGAACATGTGGATTTAGTATCCAAAGGTGTGAAAGTTGCGGAGGGACTTTTTTATCCATCCAAAACTACATTGCTTTTTGCAGATACATGGGATCTAGTGTATTCATTATCACAATAAGTATTGTATTCAATGGTAGAGTGAGAATTCCATAAACAATTGATGATTGTGAAACCCTGAATTTTTTTGAAAACAAGGGATAATTTATCCCATGGGAAAGGAAGAAAATTATTAAGCATTTGATTTCAAAATTTTCACATGTGGGGGTGATGGAATTCAAAACACTATGAGCAGTAACTCAGAGGATACATTTGATGAGGATGAGGGTTTAAATTATAACAGTGATAGCCATTGTTTCAAAAATCCTAAATACAGGGATGAATTTTCTACAACCTACGTGGTGCTAAAACATAACTATGCTTGGAAAGAAGGTGACATAGCTAAAGCGTTTATATCCCTAATACAAGAACAACATGTGATTTCAGGATTAGTGTTGGGACCCACATATTTTGGTGTTTTTATGGATAATATTATAACTACATGCAATGATTTATATCCAAGTATACAACACAACAACTAAGTCTCCTAGCCAATCAAAACCCTAGTTTATCTAGCAACAATAACTTCACTTCATGTGAATGGAAATTATGAACTTCAAGAAACAACCGCCACATCAAACACTTAATTTAATTTGAATTTCAAGGGGTTTTTGTGAAGTTGATAATTTTTTGTTCAAAAGAACACAAATTTATTGCAAAAGCCACAATTACAAATGTCTGTGAAGGAGATATGGTGCCCTTTACAAATTTAGATGAAAATAAATTTTGGGTACATATTGATAAATTAATCAGGCCTTTTTTATAATGGTTTCTCCATATTGGAAAGATCTCTCATCCAATTTCTTTCTAGCCAATTGGCTCATCTAGATGGTTCTGTTAAAGAATTAAGGATAAAATAAATTCCATAAGAGTTCTTGGTAAAAATGTGGAGTGAATTTGAAGATCCATTGCATGAACTAGTATACAAAAATTCATATCAATTCTCCATATGTAGTAGTAAGGAAAACTTGATAAAAATATCTTACAAAACCTACAAAGGCCAAAAGGTAGATACTACTCCATATAATACACAAAAGGAAAGAGAAAATGATGAAAAAACAAGAGAACATTTTTGTCTAAACTTGAGAAAAACCTTACTCCAAGGAAGGATGTCTCTCTAATCTATCTATTAGAATTTTCAATCACAGTTGGAATTTTACTCTAGGGATGAATGAAATTGCCATCAAAAAATTTGTACTAGATACATTCACAATAAATGCTAGCAAATATGATCAAGGTCAAAATTTTAAGAATGGAATAGATAAATTGAATTTATGTGGAAGGTATGTATGTCTAAATGCATGGTACAAATGTCATGGAATCCTAAAAGGCACCTATTACGGATACATAAAATATTCGATTAATGGTGAGAGGAGCGTAGTCTCTATTTGCCTCTTGTTTTTCCAATTAACACTAACCATGCTTGCACATCATCCATAATAGTCTTAAAGCTCACCCAAGGTGTGCGTAGGTGGTGAGCCCCTCCTTTATGTGAGCTTTGTGAGAATTTTCTTCCTTAATAAGGGGGTGTTTGTACAAACAAAGAATGACACACCCATTCTTGACAAGCAGTGTAAGCACTAACTCCTAATCTAGTGCACCAAAACATAAGATAGCATGATCATATTATAATGGAAGTAGAGATAAATCATGATTATCATCAAGGAAACCAATAATACACCCATGAACATAAAAAGGAAATGTACAGATCTAGATTCATCACATAAGTGCTTCAAAATCACTTCATTATATTTATATGCCAAAGTATAGTAGCCAAGATTACATTAAAGAGTTCCATGCACGAAAATATTCATAGTAAAAGAGATTTTACAAATTACAAAGCTCGCCATCACACATTAAATAATTTTTCTAATTATCTTCATTTCTTGTTTCCATACTCACTCTAAACCTCCCTCATCAAAACCATCCATACGAGGAACTCTCTAGGAATATTCTCTTAACCACTCATCATTACATGAGAAATCCTAAATGAATATTTCATGATTTCCTCACCACTACCCAATAACATACCAAATGTCATCATGTACTTCCCCTAATCAAGTTTCCTTGGCACACATGTTCCAGCTAATCCATAACAAACTTGGATCCTTATCCTTTGATGCATTCTAGAATCCACTATATAAAACCAGTGCGCTAGTACATCACCCACTGAGTGAGTGCTCACCTAAAGCACACAAAGGAGTCATGCCCCTCTTTAGAGTTGCTTGTGTAGAATTTTATTATGATGAAGATAAAGCATATATTTAGATCCATAAATAAACATAAACATTCCACAGAGCATAACCAGATCTAGATCTTAGAGAATCATCAATTAAACAATAATTATAATAATATCAACCACACAAGAACCACTTACAATCATGTTTAACACCATTATCCATCCAACATACTCCATTACATTAAACAAATTGTAAAACATAGGAGTTTCATATGTGCATTAGATCTAACAACATAACTCTACAATAATTCACTATTGATAAACTACATAGTTCAATACATACTTATAGGGGTGGGAAATTGTACTTCACCACCTACACACTTCCCAAAATAGGTCGCATGCTGATAATATCCATGCACCTTAAAAATAACATACACACATGCAAGTGTGCTAATAATAGACATTCTATAGTTAATGGGAAGAAGCAATCCTATTATTAACTCAAGTTCATACATGGCGCTTATCAGTCACTCATTTCCAAAATAGAATTTATGTGTAGTGCAAGTTTTCATCCCAATGTGTGCTCCACATGCTATCACAAAAAATATCTTGTATCCATGAAAATGGCTAAGTCCTGAATCAAACTTGTTCGGTGTGCATTTCCTTTCCTATCATTCCAAACCTTCAAATTTTCCTTGTTCCAACATGTTAATCATATCTCGTGTCTTCTCCTTAAAATAATACATCTTCTCAACATCGCCCCATACTAAATTACATTTATGTCCCAGAAACGGGGATGGTTTTTTATGTTTCAAAATAATAAAGAATAAGAATTGAAAGAATATAAAGAATCACTGTACAAAATAATGGGTCTTTACTCTACGACATCCTCTTCTTCAACCTGGGAGGATAATCTCTAGATATTTAATTTTAATCTTGGCATCTAATGGTTGTCAATCATCTAGTGTGGTCCTTGTCTTCTATGGAATGTCTGTAGTAATGGCATCCAACTCATCCTGAGTAATATTTTCCTACTCATTATGTAAAACTCAAACAACATTTTCCATAACAAACATCATTCCCTCCAGAAGATCCATCTTATGCACTATGAGCTTCCCAATATCATCTATCCTCTCCTTATGTGGATCTTGGGTTTTGGGTAGGCTTTTCGCGCTTATGTTTCATAAGTTCAATCTTTCTTCTTGTCATAAATTCTCATCCTTCATTTTTATCAGACTTCATTATCATTAACTAGAGTTCTGGTCCTTATTACTACCTCTAGAGCTGCACACAAATTCAAAGCTTAGTCTACTTTCTTTAGCTCATCCTTCAAAGTTTGAAGTAATGCCTCATAAGTTAAATTTTTCTAACCATAGAGGTCCTTTCTCACTTTCCTTCTTGTTCAACATCCTTTGGTGCAGGTATTGTAAGCGATCCATCTTCTAGTACTAAATTGACCAATGTGCACACATAATGCATTACATAAGGAAACTTCTTAGGTACCTTTGGTTCTAGATGAGGCCTTTCCTTTAGGATGTAATCACCAATATCCTCCACCATGCTAATGAAGGAATCATTATTTTTCATTCTCTTTCCTTCTCTGCCTTTAGGTAATCTATCTCCGTAATTTAATCCTTGTTATCCTCCATCGGTTCTCTAATGGTGGCATCCTTATAGATATTTGTATGCACCACCTCAGAAGATACCTTAACTAAGGCATTACTGACCTACTCATCAAACATAAGTGTGGGCTTTATGGTCATGTGCTTGCTTTGAGGTGCCTTCTTTACTCTCCTTGATACACAAGACTCCTCACATACATCAAAATCTAGTTCATCCATGTGAGTCTACATGGACCAAGATAGTTGTTTCCTTGCACATGTAGTGGCCATATCTGGGTCCATCAACTCCCACCCATATAATTCCTTCAGGTCCATTGTACTTTATGACCAGGTGTAGATGATTTTACTTGTGTCCTCAGCATAGCCCATACTTGGCACAACATATTCTTCACTTCTCCTCATCCTTGGCCCCTTAGGAACCTAAGTGCCAAGGTTTGGAGTTGGCCCTTCTCCTATTTGAGTTGTAACTGGCATGTTATTTTACTCATGCATAGTTTCTTCTACTTCTTTATCCCCTTCTTCTTAATCTTTCATTTCTTCATCTCTAGGCTCCTCCACATCTTCTGGTTTCACTGGGGTTCTAGGCATGCTCTCTTCAGACTCCTCTGCTTCCTCATTGAGTGTCAACTTTCTCCTTTCTCTTATTTTTGGGTGTTTCTTTGTTAGGGGAGAGTGGAGGTTATCTCCTTATATGTTGTGGTGTTCTTGCACCTTGGGTCCTAGTTCTTCTAAATACATTCTTGAATTGGTTTTATTTAGGGACTACATCTACGTCTAAGTCCTCTTCTACTTCTTGCGCCTATGGTGGAATATCTGCGCTATCACTCTCCACTCTTTCTCGTGGGCTTCCTCCAACTCTTTTGATTCAAGACTCCACTATCTTCGTGTTCTTCTTCTTCCTTGTCTCTCTTTATGGTCGTAGTAGATTTTAGAATTCACACATTTTCCATTGTAGGTTTACCATTAGGTGGACACGGGAGCATGAAATCATTCTCCACATACTTATTATTCACCATAATAGGCTTAATTTGAAGATATATGAGCATAGTTCCAATGTCCCAAATATCCAAGCTTACTAACTTTATGTTAATGACATCTGAAATGATCCTCTCAATGTAGTAGACTGACCTGGATATACATATGTTTTCCTAAGGGTATGGTAGTCATAATCTACCTTTTCTTCATTGAAGTTAAGATGGAGCACATTAGTAAATATATGAACTGAGGCCTCGAAGTAGTGTGTTGTGAAGTCATAAGGAAGTTTGAACCATGGGCTCCATGTCCCATCCTTCTAGAAAAGCGTGTGATGCAAAATTTTTGATACAACGTGAAATGTACTTCCTTTCCTACTACCGTGGGTAGCTCCTTCATAATTTTCCACTCTTCCTCAAATGCCATGCAAAGTCATTCATACCAAAGCTCATCCCTTTTCTTGAACAAGCCACTCATTGGTCCTTCACATAAATATTTCTCAAACCTCTCCACGAGGGAATTCTTCTCAGTGGGGTATTCCCAAATTTAATTCTTTGGCCCATTGGGCACTCCAATTTCTACAAAAACAAGGGTATTAGGATAGCACCAAAACTTATATTTTTACCTACACTTGCTTCCTCAATAATATTCTCTACAATGTAGCTAGCCAAGCTATAGATTTCTCCTCTATCATCTTGTTTGTAATGTGTAGCCACATTGTATTTACATATGACTGTCTCTCTTGATCATTTAACTTTGTGAGCAGATGCACGGCTACCTGTACTACGGGAAAAATTTCAATTTTTCTAAGTCCATTCCATGTGGACCTTTAGAATATCCTAACTCCTTGTTGGCGGCTATAAAATCTGCCTTATTAGTCAGATCACTCATAATATCTATCCCTATGTCCTTGATCCTGTTAATGTGGAGATCGGGTTGTTGTGATTCTTACCCTCTGTCAACAAAATAGAAAAATTCCTCATGGAATCTGATCATAAGATATTGGTATAAATCATTTGGTTTTCAAAAGTATGTGAGTTCATATAACTAATAAACCCCTACCGTCTTTGAAACTTTCTCCAACATCATCATATACTAGAATATATCCCACTGTGTGCTTATTGATCTTCTTGTTCAACAACGCATCCAATTCTCCTTTTTTTTTAGTGGTGCGGTGATTTTAATAACTTACTTTGTATTGGTGAATGTGGGAATCCCAATCCCAACCAACTATCACTCCTTTTGGGTACTACATCTCTGAAAAATTTCTCTTTAGAGAAATTTTAACCTTAATCTCCACCTTTTTCTTTCCCTGTGTACTTACCTGTAGGTGCTTTCTTTGATGCCATCATAAAAATCCAACCTTTTGTCTTTGGTATCGAGTAAACTCAAACCTTAGCTCAAAATAATGTTCCCTTACTCAAAAATTTGTGCCATAACTCCTTCTCAATGCTTCTTCTTTTCTCAAACCCTTCATCAATGGGGATGCAAGCCTTTTCCGTGCACAAATCTTCTCTCCACATCTAGTTTCACAACTCTTTGCACCTTAATATGATTTGCTTGGCTTGGTCACACTTAGCTTGCTCAAATACTTGTGATCGCAAAGGTAAAAATGAACCCGCATCATGTCCTTATATATATTTTCAAAAAGTTAGTGCATTTATTTCTCCTTCACCTACTAACAATCCTCTCATTAATTGACCATTTTCATAGTTTTTGTGTGGTATACCTTCATGTCCAAAATATAACCTTCGATCACACCTTCCCACGTTCTAGATATAGACTTATCTCTCATGTGCTTTCATGTGCGAAGTACCTCATTACTGCACCCTCTTCCGGTAGTTTCCACGGACGTTACTTACCTCACGTTATACCACCCCTTCATTCCCTTCCATCTATGGTCTTCTTTAGAAGCAATATCCTTTCTAACATCTCCTTTCCATACTTAAATAGAACCTATAATAGTTTTTTCTCATGTGTACCCATTTGTGAATAAAAATAACAACCACCCCACACTAAACGTATGTGAGTCCTCTACGCATAAAACTACTTGATTGTAATTAGCTTCTAGCTCGCAAATGTGTTTATTACCCAAAACACTAAAATAAATTTACAAAGCATAGGGATGAAGAAGGAAATACATTAAAAGAAATACATAAGGGGAAACCTATACTAAATTGAAACACTACCTTATTACAAACACCAAGAAGACTTACTTATAGTAGGGCTTCAACCTACTTTGTTGAAGTAACTAGGTAATTATATTCCATCAAGCACCTCTAAGCAGAAAGTGCCTAATTCAAATATATGAGTGATAACATACGGACCCAAAAAATGAACCTTAAGCTTTCTAGATGGCACAAAAACTTAAAATAATAAAGAAGTACCATTTTTCCAACCTCAAGCTTCTTTTCCTTAATCTACGGTCATGTCATGCCTTCTACCTAGCCTTTTCCTTCTTCTAAATCCAATGTACTATGGTATGTCTCTCATACAACTCTATTAACCTTTTAATTCTTTCTTATAATGATTTCTCATTAGCTATACCTCTAGTGTGCACAATATGCAATGATGGTAACATGAATTCCATTGGAAGGACTCATTTTACGCAAACACCACTGAAAGCGTGTGGCCTTATTCACCTCTTGTAGGTTGTTATATATGCCCAAATCACATAAGAAAATTTTTATCCCAATATTTTCTTCCAAAATCACAATTTTTGTCAAGGTCTAGCTCAATATCTTGTTTAAGGCCTCATGCAATCCCATTTTCTTGTGGATAATAAGGTTTAGTCTTGAGGTACGCAATCATGAACGCATTCAATAATATCCTAATTGTGTCATTCAAGAAGTGTGTGCCCCTATCACTTGTCAAACTCAATGGACATCCGTACCTAGTAAGAATAATTTCCCATAAGAATCTGGATTTTGTAGTTGTATAATTCTTTTTAGGTTCTACTTCTGCCCACCTAGTAATATAATCTCGTGCAAGTGATGATATAGCGTGATCTAGTTCTACATGTGGATGGTGAAATAGGACCAAAAAAGTCTATATACCATTTCTTAAATGGATCTACACTAGAAATAGGCCTCAAAGGAATTTCATCTCTTTACCCAAGTTTTCCATGGTGCTAATAGTGATCACACGCCTTACAATAATCTTTAAATTCTTTATACATTATCTCCCACCATAATCTAACAAGTAGAATTTTGTGTGTAGTGGCATCACCTACATAGTGCCCACCTGTAATACCACCATGAGCCTCTTCCATAATATATTTGCTCTCATGTTCTAGTACACATCGGCATTAAAATTCATCTCGATGTAGTTTGTATAAGTCACCACTAATCAACATGAAGGGTGTCACATGAATTGTAAGTTATTTTTTCTCTAATGATTTCATTCCTTCTGGCACCATACCTATGCGTAAAAAGATAGCAATATTCTCTAACTCAAGGCACGTGATTTAACTGTATAATTGTGCATCCAAAATTGTATCTTCAATTGTCTTTGTGTCCTCCCTGATGAATTCTTGATAAGTGGTCTAGGCCAGAATTACTTTTGCCTAGTTTTACCATGAATAAAAATAAAATTCTTGGAATAAGAGCACCCATTAACATATGCACCCCTGTAGAATGATCTTATTTACCAATTATTTTAATTCCATGTGATCATTATAAAATACAAAGGGTGTTGCTAGCAAATATTGTCTAAATTTATGCAGTGCGTAGATCATTGACAAGGCCTTGTGCTCTGTAGTTTTGTAATTCTATTCTACAGGAGTCAACTTTCTACTAGAAAAATAGATAGGATGATCTATAATACCTTCTCTAGGATATTTTAACATTGCACTAATGGCCATGCAGAGGCATCCACATGTACTTCAAATGGTTTGTTCTATATGGGGAAACATTGAATAAGCATTGTAGTAAGTCTCTCCTACAATGTCTCAAATGTGTGTTGTTGTGGTTCTCCCCAATAGAATGTCCCTTTTCATTTTAATAACTCTTCAAAGGGCATGGAAATATTTGCATACCCTTTGATAAATTTTCTATAATACCCTATGTGGCCCAAGAATCTGTGCACCTCACTCTAACTGGTAGGCTCCTCCAGGCCTATAATAACTGCAACCTTAGATAGATCTACTTGACAAACCTTCCTTCTAGATGATATTCCATAACAAAGTTCCAAAAGGTGTAGCAAACACACACTTATTGATGTTTAATAATATTCTTAACTATTTCAAGTATTTCAAAAATTAAGTGCTAATTGTAACAATGATCCTTAACAAACCCATATCTTGTCCAATCATCCAAGTAAACCTGTAAGAATTTGTGAATAAAATCCTAGAATGCTTGAACAACTATGTGTGAAAATACAGCAGGCATGTATTTCAAACCAAAGGGCATCATAGTATATGCAAAACTTCCCCATTCAATGGTGAAATTCATCTTCTATTGATCTTCCTATGAAATTTTTACTTGATGATACCTAGGGAATTCATCTGTAAAAGAGTAAAAACTTCGCGCCTTGCAATGCCTTCTAATATTTCCTCTGTGAAAGGTGTAGGAAAAGGATCAATCACACATGTAGCATTCAGTTCCCTATAATCCACACAAATCCTAATCCAACCATCTTTCTTTATATTGATTACCATTGGGCTAACCCACTCTGATTCCTCTAGGGGCTTAATGATGCCAAATTTTAACATTTTGTCAATTTCTTCCTTAAATTTTATGTGCAGGTTTGGGTTCATCCTGTAAGGTCTCTTCCTGACCATGGGCGCTCCTTCCTTTAGCTTAATCTTCATCTCACCTAATGACTCATGCACTCCTTTTAACTCATGGTAGCCCCTAGGAAATAAATCCTAGAAATCACGTAGTAATTCAATTATCTTTGCCACTTCATAATCAAACTAATAATCCCTGATTATTGCCTCCTTAGGTTCAACATCTATGTCAATGTTCACTTTCTTGGTCTTCATAGGTTCATGATAGGTGCACGCATTCTTATCTGCACTATCTAAAACTTCATTCTTACTACGATGAATGAGTTATATGCAGATCTTCTACTTCCTCATCATCCACTATGTAGACCATCTTTCCTTTCTCCTTTTCAAAGAAATCATGCATAAATAGTTCAGCATTTGTATCATCTACTTCATTAATATGTGCTCCCAAGTCTACCTCACCCAATAACTCCTAAATTATTTCTTCATCCTTTGACCTTTGTCTCCCATAGTTAACTAATTTATGACCCTTAATTCCTCTTCCACCAGAAGTTTTGTAGAGAAGTGGAAAAATTCTAGGTCATTCCTATAATCAAGTCTTGTCAATTTCTAGTCTCCCTATGCTACTCGCATAAACATACCAAGCATCTCATGCAACCTTGTAAATTTGAATAAATCTTGTACAACCATAGTGAAGGTGGTAAATCTTATTTCCCCTTTATCCGAGTCTCTCACACTTTGCTAAAGATGGTGTTGAATAGGTTGATTACAATGATTCATGTAGATTTGAGTAGATGCATTTCTCATGAAGAACGATTGGTTAGAGAAATTAGGACTTACATCCATTCTATGAGATTATCCTCGTGAACCATCCATGAGCATGTTGTTTTCCGTGTAAGGTATACACTAACATATTTCATCTTCTCACTTGATCCATCCACTACTTCTCCATGGCACACAGGAATACCATAGGGTCTTGTTATCTAGTGTACTAAGGTACAAAGTTACCTATCCTCCTAACACAATGAGGTTTTCTTCTCTATGTAAATGTGCATATGAATTTGTGCCTAACCATCTCATAGGTGCCATGTTCCCAATTATCACAAGCAATACTAGTAGTATCACTAATATATTGTGCATATTCCCATTCGAGGATTCCTTCCATAGTTGGATCAAGTACTTCCAGGTCCTGAATGACACGTACGTAAATTCTTTTCAGATCTTAATCACTCAAAGGTTCAACATAAGGTGCAAATTTCCCATCATCCAATGGGATAATCCTCTTTATTCCTTATTCTCAAAAATTTTATACCCCTTGTTTAACCGTGGATCGGTATTATTTGGATAACACCAAGGGTGCCAAAGTAGATCTGGAAATTTTCTACTTACTGCATGTGCTAAGACCTTAAAGTCCCCATTAACTCGGCCCCTTGAACAGTGAATTGATACATCCTTTAAAACTCCAATGGGAATGGCCTTAGTTTGATTGGCCACGAACAATACATTATAGGATAGTTGTAATGGAGTTTTTCCCATCTGTACCCATGCATCTAAAGTAAGAACATTCACTTATGCACCTATATCAACCAATATATTACTAAAGATTCACCCATCCACAACAACATTGAGTGATCTCCTTTTCATAATCCAAGCTATGAGGGGAAGATCAGCATGTAGGATCTTCCCTCCATTTTCAATTCTTACACATGGCATGTTTCCCTTTAGCCAATTCCTAATAATGGAAAGATATTCTCGTGGAGAAACATCTTCCATACTTCTTTTAAGTCACCAATATCTGAGTGGATTGTCTCTACTACTTTCTTTTGTTCTAACTTCCATGATTGTTCCTTTAAACATTGTATTTCACCCTGAAGATTTCTAAGTACCTCCATGGTCTCCTGATAAACCACCTTATGATGTACATGATCTAGGTACCTTGCATGTAAAATGTCCTCTTTAGTGATGGTAGGATTATTCTATAATATCTCTTTAGTGCACATAGATTCAACGCATGTAGTAATCTTCATAGGTACTACCTTAGGTTCTAGTGCCAACTTTGGCATCCACTAATTTTCCATAGTGTGTTGTATTCTAACCATCCCTACACCCTTGTTCTCCTATTTATGTTGCTTGCTAAGATGCTCATATAAGTTTGGGAATTCCTCATAACTATGATTCTTCCCACAAAAATAACAAGTAATATTCTGAGGACATTCGTGCTTGTAGTGGTCAGGAGATCCACATGTAAAACACATTCCGTGAGGGAACTCACCTCATCCACCACCAAGGCCTCTACCCCTAAATCCACCACAATATCATCGACCTCTTCCACAACCTCCTTCAAAGTTCCCTTCATTCGATCATAGAGCATTTGAACGTGGCCACAATCATGGTGCTCACTTTTTCCTTTAGAGTTATATGTTACTCCATTTTATCACACACCAATATCTATGGCATCATGGATATGACCAATAAACTTATAGTCTTTTGTATTGTGAATCATGGACCGACATATTTTACAATAGTAAGATACATTCTTTCTTATCGCACATTGTAATAATGGGAAGTGGCTTACATCATGGTCCAAATTCCATATCTCACGAGTCTAAAAATAATGAAAGCACTAATATGTGGGGACAACTATCTTTTGTGTTCCTTGAACTTCACAATTTGTACACCAAATCCCATTACGCATTTTTGTCTTGAATTTTTTTATAGTTTCTCCAAGTGCTTTGCCATAGTTGCAATCAATTCCTCTAGGAATGGTCTCACTCTAGTGTCTATACTCCCGATTGCTTCGAGTGTGAAAAGTAGCTTCAAGTGCTTCACGTGGATCCTTATATGTCTTGTGTGACAACACCCTTCTAAAAGGTGTGATCAATCCCCCAATAAACCATTATGCATGTTATCTTGCATGAATATCATAAGAAATTTTAGACAACGAGTGTCTTTAAAAGAGCATCATATTACCAAATGCTCTCGGTAGTACCTACTTAATATCCTTGAGCATGCTTAGACTCTTCTACTAAAACTTAGGGATTTGAAACTCCTAAAGGAAAATATCCTTTAATGATTCATAATATACGCAAGTCGATTAGGGTCAAACTTCTTATCCGACGGGCATTTACGTGCAAAGGCAAACTCTCCGGATTTATGGCCAACCTTTCCTTCAGTGATCTTGCAACGAACGGGAGTTTTTCCGTTATAAATTTATACAAATCAAGTGATGGTAGATAGAATAATCATTGTATCTTGACCCCCCACCCCATATATACTCGATAGCTAGGGCCCGAGTCAAGGAGGCCTATCGGGTCTATCTGAACTATGGGTCAACTACCCCTCCTACCTAACTAGATCTATATTACATGAGGAGGGATCTATATAGAACTGCGGGGATCTATTATGTGGTAAAATTCATTGGTTTTATAAACCGTGAGGGTTCAAGTCCCTCTATCCCCAGGTGTATTTCCGAATTAAAGAAAGATCAAATATTATTACTCTTGACAATTTTATAAGCAATCCAGAATATAGAGTTGGGCCCCATAGAGAATCAAATCTAAATCTATATTGGAGTGAGCCATGATATCTACACCATATCTCCTCCCACTCCTTCCACTATCAAAGTGCCTATTATACAAGTTCATATCCAATTGCCCCAAGCACCTACGGCTAGATCCGTCATATCGGTAGGAATTCCTTCAAAATCGAGATTTGTGACATGTCAATCTGTGGTAAGATTATTTTCTTTGCATCAAATTAAACCACATGCTCCACCACTTGTGTGGGCTCTCATTAATTACTTTGAGTTTCATTCTTATGAATGTACTTCCCTGTGGTCCATTCACTTACATCCATTGGTTTGTGTAGGATTTAATGTGGATTTTTAGGGGCTGCACAAACCACTCACACACACTGGTGGTGTGAGCTCTCTAGAGAGGGTAAGGTCTAAAGAGTCTCACTCGGGGTGAGTGAGTTCCCCCTTATCATATTAGGGGCCTTAATTTATTAATAAATTGATTGGTTCTCTCTATACTACCAAAAATCATCATGATATCGGTGAATTTCATCCTTTTAACTAGTTGAGGAATAATCTACATATTAATAAGACAAAGAGAGACGCTTTCGCTCAATTAAAATGAAGAAGGGATATAAATTACGAGGAAGGAGAGAGGCCGATGAGAATTGGAGTTGATGAAGAATTACTTAGTTTTTGTTGATAAATTATTGAGTTGAGGTCCTCAAGAGGAAGAAGAGGATGAAAATACAAAGTACTTGAGTCCCTATATCAACTCTTCAATCCCAAGTAAAGAATAAAAGACATGTATTTAATAAATTCATATTTGTAAATTTGATCTCCACACAAAATGTGGAGACCAAAATCATTACCATCCCTGCGCCCGGGCGCATATATAGATAGATATAGATAGATATAGATCTATATCTATCTATATATTAGTCTAGTCCCCTTTGAATAAGAATAGTTGCATTGTACCGGAATTGAATTCCCCTGTCCGGGCGGCAATAGAGAATGCCTCCCCGGCCCGGGCGAGATAGATCTGCTTTTAATAGTTCATAGTCGAAATCCTATTCTAGCCATTACATCTTCCATAACGATGTACCCATATGTAGGAATACCCCTGTCAGCCTAGCTTTGATGGTAAATTCCATTTGTACTCCATCATAGGGGGCTCCCGCTCCCTATATAGAGATATGGCGAGAGATCGAGGAGGCCTATCTAGATCTGGGGGAGGGGACTCTCTATTGTCAGGAGGCTCTCGACCGGTAGGGAGAGGAGCCCCCCTCCCTCTATATCTTCTCTATGGGGGACCCTCGACCGATAGGGAGAGAGGGATAGGTAGCCGCCCTTCCTCCGTCCTACTATCGGCCCTACTGGGCAACATCTACCTACACAAGCTCGATCAGGAGATAGAGAGGATCCAACAGAAGCACGCCCCCTATCTATATATACCGATTGTTCGGATCACCAAATTGGTTCCTGATGACCATCCCGATGACCAATATGCACTCAACCTCGACCAAGAACTCTTATGGGCCCAATTCCTAAACTATATATCTAGGATCGGCCGATCCGATTTACTTTGCGAATGATGCATAATTATTTCCGCATTGGAGGAGTAGCTGTGGATTTACCCTACGGTTGGATAGATAAATGCTTAGATTTTTGCTATTACTTCTTCCCAAAAGTGACAGAATATGAAAGGCTTATTACACGCAATCCTATGTAAGCGTCCTTGTGCTATAGTTGCAAATTGACTTACCTTGCGCTTAGAATTTGTAATTCCTTTTACACACCATAGTATCTCACACATGTGTATGTGTTCAACATCATCTTCTATGCCCATATAATCTAGAAGATGGAGAGACATCTCCATGTAAATATTCTAGGGTTTATGAGGATCTTCGGCCCCTAATCCAGAACCTTTTTGTTACCTCTGCCTCTAGAAACACTAGATCCACCGGAACTAGAGACACTTATGCCCCCGATCCTCCACCTGTAGTTGGAAGTAGACTAGTAGATATATTTACCTATGTCCCAACAATAGTACTAAACTAAACTCTTAGATTCTGTGAAGTGGTACTACTCCTAAAAGTGAGTCCAAAATTCTATGTGCTTTAGTTTTGTGTTGATGATGCACTTGAGATGGTACCTAAAAACAACAAAGAATATGCTTTCCCATCCATAGATGTACTTACTAGCTTACTTACTCCTGCTCTTCTACTACCCAAACTAGCTTGTGGACTATTGGTTGTACTAGATATCTTTGGAAAACCAAGCACAAAGGCTAGGTTGTTAGGTAGATTCAGATGTGCACACTGTGGCCCATGTCGTATCTATTGGCGCACTCCCATGTGAGGATGATGAGGGTTCCCTTTCATGATTTTTGAAATGGGGAGTACTAGATGCTCTAGATCCACACCTTCTACGTGAGCTCTAAATCCTTTACAAGCCGTCTCTCTCCTCAACGCCATCCACTATGAAATATCATGTTGCTTCCTTATCTCCCTCTCATGCACCTCATTTTACTTAAGTCACCTTTCTTCTCATTGCTTCTCTGCCACTAATTTTTCCATCCTTCACTTAACCTACTCCTATCCTTACATGTGGTGGGGTTTAGCTAGCCATCGGCTAATCTTCCAAGTTCGGAGTTTACCATCAAGATTTTGATCATTATTGGAATGCCTTGAAAATAATTTCCCCTTCAATAATGTAAAAATTGAACTCAGCTACCTCCAGTCAAGAATAAGGGGAATTTGAGTACTCCAAAATATAGCTATTCAGAAAACCATAGAACCAAGTGTAGATAATGCGCGTCAAATCAAATCGGGATCATAGAGGGCCTAAAATTATTCTTACATCCAAAAAAAGTGTGTGATACCTCCAATTCCTTTTATACACATAAGAAACTATCCACTCATACAAATCTACTAGAAATATAACAATGAAGCTCTCATATAAAAATCATACAAATTCTTCTCCACCCACACGCGTGCGTCAAACTCAGATCCAGTGTTGAACCTCCAAGTGTACTCCTCTTCTATATATTTTATCCACTCCTCAACACTTTTTAAGCTCAACCGGTATGTCTTCATCATGAACCATCCTGAAAATAGTTTAAAAAGAGGTAACGTCAACAAAATCAATGATGCGCCTAGAATCCATTATATAAAACCTAGGCACTTTGACACATCACCCATCTCGAGTGAGCGCTCACCCAAAGTGTATAAAAGTACCAGGCCCCTCTTTATATTTTTTTTGCAGGATGTTAGTATGATGAAGATAAAGCATATATTTAAATCCATAAATAAACATAAATATTCCCACAGTATAACCAGATCAAGATCTTAGAGAATCATGAATTAAACAATAACTATAATAAGATCTACCATACGAGAACTAGTTACAGTTATGTTTAACACCATTATCCAGCCAACATAATCCATTACATTAAACACTAAAAAAAAAGGAGCTTCTTACATTATAAAGTATCACCACAAGTCATACGCGTATCAGATCCAGCAACATAACTCTAAAATAGTTAACTATTGCTAAACTACATAGTTCAATACATACTTATAGGGGTGGGGACTTTCCCTTCACCACCTAAGCACTTCCCAAAATAGGTTGCATGCTGATAATAGCCATGCACCTTTACAATAACATGTACACTTGCAAGTGTGCTAATAATAGACATCCTATAGTTAACTGGAAGAAGTAATCCCATTATTCACTCAAGCTCATGCATAGAACTTAATAGTCATTCATTTTCCAAAATTTAATTTACGTGTCGTGCAAGTCTCCATATCAATGTGTGTTCTATATGCTATCACCAAAAATAGCTTTGTATCCATAAAATTGGCTAAGTCCCGAATCAAACTTGTTTTGGCTTGTGTTTCCTTTTGTATCATTCTACGCCTTCAAATGTGCCTTGTTCCCATGAGTGAATCTTATGTCTCTTCTCCTTGAAACAATATGTCTTCTTAACATGCTTTCATGATAACCATATTGATGCCCTAGAATATCATTTCGTTGAGCTACAAGTCTCCATAGCTTATCCATATCTATATATGGTCCTTTGTTTCATCTATTCCCTAAACGTGTCCTTTTGTGCTATCTAAAACTCATTAATTCTTGAATCCATCCTTCCTAGGAATGAGCCTTCATACATCTTCAAGAACTACCTTCACGCGTACCTTCATGCCCATCTTCTATGTGCCACCAAGTTTCATGCCCTAGGTACTTGGTTAAATTAGGGGTCCAACATCACCCCACACTAATATGATTGCCACCCTGAAAATCCTTTGCACTTCCCAAAAAAGTCTTGATAACCAAAATATGCTAAGGAAAAACTTTTTCTCCCCAAATAATAAATAATAGTAGAATTGGAAGAATCCAAACAAATAATTAAATATTAGAGGAATATGTTATGTGACCAATTGGAGGAGTTTAGGGAACTTTGTGTCTATCTCATCCTTCAATTTCTCCTAGGCCTTCAACTCTGATAAGGCCTTCCTTGGTAATTTTCCCACGACCTTGGGCACTTGGTCTTGGGTAATTGTAACATTCCCATTTAAGACTTTAGAATCAAGAGGATTTTTTTATAATGTCCACTTTGTTCTAAATAAAGCAATATTTAGAACAAACATTCCATGTCAATCAAATTCAATGGATAAACATATGCAGCTGTAATGACTCGGTGATTAACCAATCTATTCATTTCATAACTCAGTAAGCTACCAATCTATTTATGTTATCTTATGTATTGAATACATATTGTATACTTCATATACTTTGTCATCCTACCCTACACCAGTTCTTAAGTAATTTGTTTAAAGAACATATCTGAATATTTGTTACCAAAATTCATCTGATATCATGTTGTTTTACACTTGGTGACATAGGACAATGCAACCAGTAGTTTGTGATACTTTGGCCAAAGATTTACAACATACTATGTATGGCACTATTCCTAGATGACATACTCATCATATGGGAATACGTCCTTCACCTCACTCTTCTTTTATTATGATTGGTCTTTATTGACTATCATCAGTCCACTTGTTGCAGGTTTAACCCTAGCCCTAGATAGAAACATTACCTATTAGAGGAAGACACTTACAAAAGCTTAGGGTAGATGGGCATACTCATTTTACCTAAGTCATCCAAATGTGTAAACATACTCTGAGCCTTTGGAAGCTAATTCCTATCCTAAATATGCTCTTATCTAGACCTAGAGAGAAACTAGGTTCAAGTCCGAGTTCCAGATGTGTGTAGATCTATATGATCAATGTGGAAGGGTGATGTCACATGTTAACTACAATATTGTATTCTCAAGAAGACTCAAGTCTTCTTGAAATTACTGATCTTACAGGTTGGCATGTGCCAAAATCCTGAGAAAATACATCGTCGAGATGTACACACCCCGAGGATATTGTTAATACATTATTAGTTTGGGTTAAAACATGATTACAGTAGGCTTTCCAAACCCTAGTCCAACACACATCATAAGTTCTTCCTAAATTTGATTCATTTATCTCATTAAGAACTTTTTTATATTCATTTTCACTTTTAATGTTTGAACACATAGTTTAAGCGCAATTAAGCTTTGTAAATGTACGGTCTTTATGTTATGTCATATTTAAAAGTACAATAACTTTTTACAAAAGTTCAAAGCTAGAATAAATCCAATATAAAGTAGACTTCATACCAAATGAAGTCTGATAAATTGAATTCATGTTACCAAACCTTTTTGGTTTATGAATAATTAAGAGAGAGAAAGAGTCTTTCTCTACATGTTAAGTGTTGGGGTTTATTCTAACGAATGTCCACATTTCTCAATGTATGTTCATCACACTTTACATTACTATGTTATATAGTTTATATAATGAATATCATATTCTGCAACTTTACAAGCTGCATCATAAGTAAGGAGATTGAACTAAATCCCTTTATCCAATCTTATTAAAATATAGCCATTTAACATATAAATAATATGAAGAATAACCACAAGATAGAATCCATCTCTTTCATACAAGTACAAAATAATTTACACAACCAAAACAAGTAAACTCACAACTTTCAATTTATCTTTATAACTATACATTTACAATACTTATGCATTTAGGTATCTTTTGCATAGTATCCGTCTTCATTATAAAATAATACTACTTTTCTTTTCAATACAATCTCAAGAACGAATCGAGTTCTTCACAAGAATCGGAGACTTAAATCAGCCAATGTATCATATAAGTTTTTCCTTCTTTATCACTTACAAAGTCCATCTGCAAAAATTTCTATCATGGGTTAGTTTGATGAACTGAGCATGATAAGCACTAACCCTTAAAACGAAGTGCATTCCAATAATTGTTCCATTAAAACAACTCTTCTTTAATGAGAAAATTACTACATCATAATATCAATATAACAATAGCAAATGGAAGAAAAGCATATTTTAACCAATTGAATTCACTTCCAAGAAAAGGATAGAATATAATCCCCTATATCAGCCTTACAATATTAGAGTTTAATTGATCATATCAATTATCCTTAAGCAAACAATAGATCATATCATCTCATTGTTCCTATTGGTGTCCATTTTGATCCTCTATGATTTTTCCCTAATTTTCCTTTCACTCTGCACTTCTTGAAATGTTTTCTATAGTTTTAATGGGTGAAATGAAGTTGTTGCCTCTACTCCCATGCCTTAATTCATTTGAAAAATCATTTTCCATGCCTCATTTGTGAAGAAACACCCATGCATGCCTTGTTTGTGCCCTAATTTTTCCAAATTTGTGGGCTATGCCATGTTTTCCCTCTTGCCTAATCATGAAAAATCAAATTTGTTCATTTCATGCATATATGCCTTCAAAAACCCTTCCCCATGGTTGAAACTTGCATAAAATCAACTTCCCCTTATTTTTTGAGAAAAAAATCCATCACCCACGAAGAGAAAATCGAATTCGGGCATCTCTAGTAAATTCTATATTTTTTACGGTCGTACGGGTGTCATTTGACTATCAAAATTAGGCTCAAAATTCTCCTCCTATGTGGCCACTTCTGATTGGAAAAGGATCGGTGGGTTTCTCTGAAAAACTTAGCGTTTTTGGCTTTGGGAAAAATTCAAAATCCCCCCCACAACTCGTGAGAGGACACGTGTCATGTTCTTATGCGAAGGTGGAGTGGGAAGCTGGTAGGGAACTTAGGCATTTTGGCTATTTTTTGGTGAAGGGAAAATGCTGGAAAGGCCTGTGGGTCCAAATTGGAGCGGGGAGGTGGACACGTGGCAGCGTGGTGGAAAATTGGGGAAGCGCAGGCCGTGGAAGGGAAGGGAACTTTTTCCCTTTTGGTCAAAAAGGCCTAAGGTGAAATTTCAAAGCGCAGCCCCATGGCCAATCTCAGGTGGATGCGTGTCCATAAAAAGGTCAGAGGGAAGTGTGGGCCATAGAAGAAAATGGGGAATTTTTCCTTTTTTGGCAAAAAGAGTTAAGACAAAGAATTAAGCCGCGGGCCGCGAATGAGCCATAGGGAGACACGTGGCGGGCAGAGTGGGTTGGTGGCTCGACGAAGAAAAAGGGAAAATTTTCCTTTGGCTAAAAAAGGGAGTTAAAATGAGAATTGAGCCCATGGATTTTAGTGATAGAGAAAGTGACACATGGCAAGGGAGAAAATCGGAGGTGCGGGCCCGCGGGGCAAAAGGTGAAAATTTTCCAAAATTCAAAAAGGGTCAAAATGTGCAGAATTGGAGCATGATCCCAATAGGACCCACCATGTGCACCATGTCATCACCAAAATTCAAGGGCGGAGGGGTGGAGAAAAAGTTCAAATTTTTCCAATTTTTCAAAAATGTCAAAAAGACAAACAATGAGCCTAAATTGATTTCCAATCATATTTTGACATGCGGAGGGTCAGATTTAAGGTGAAAAAGTAGATCAAGGGTAACTGTACATTTTCATTTTTGGCCACCATTTTTCTCCAAGAAGCTTGGAATTACGAATTTTGCATCAAATTTCATCAAATTTTTGGCGATTCCATGTCATTTTGGCCTTCTAGGATCATTGGAATCAGTTTCATGACTCAATTTGTAGATTTGAGGTGTTTTTGAGATAAATTTTACTTAGGCCCGTCTAGACACGTGAAATGTTAAATTTGAAAGTTACAGAGGTAGTTTTAAAAGGTGAAAAGGTGAAATGATGAGAGGAAAGGCATCTGTATGCCTTGATGATGAAAAATGTTCCTCTAGGAAAGATAATGATCCAAATATTTGTGATGATTAAGTCTTTTTCAAAACACCTAGCAACTCTCACTACAAATTTGTTAAATGTCATTTTAAGTGAATCATGAGAAATGGTTGTAACAAATTTGATCCCTTCGCATATTATTTTCTTGGAAAAGAAGGCTCCAATGTGGCAAGAGATATATAATGAATTTTTGAGAAATGTGAAGGGTCGGGAAGTTGAAAATCACGAGAAAATTCTAAGAGAAAGCTCATTTTTCTGAGAAACCCACCAAAGAACTAGGTTAATTTCTTCTATGTTGGATCTTTTGGTTACAAGTGTATAGCCATCACACATGCTCTAAGATTGTTCATGAAACTCTCCCTTGCTAATGAATCTAATAATATTTTGAGTTAAATCTATGTTTTTCTAGGTAATATGATGTCTGTTATCATTTTAAATACCTGAAAATAGTTTTCATTGTTCTTGTTGCAATCTTGCATTAAAAGTCTTTATAAATCACACATAATCTCATCCTTATTGATAGTTTTCTTGCACTTGTAGTTTTGTTTGTAAGAAGAGCTGTCATCTAGCATTGAAAATAAGAAGTTTAAAATCACTCCACCTTCATTTGTTGAGTGGGATTGCTTGTAAGCCTTTGGGGGTACCTTAGGTGTGGTTTGATAAAGGATATTTGTGTTTAATTGAGTTCTTTACTTCAAGATTTTGTGGTGATTTCTCAAAGATTGTGTAAAGAGTGCAACTGGGATTCCATTTATGCATCTTGGTTGAAAGAACATCTTGATTATTTGAAGCATTTTATCGGATAATTGTTCAAGTATTGTAGAGTTTTTCAAATATTTGATACATCTAGGTTTGTCTTGTCAATACCCCACCAAAAATCATCGAATAACTAATCCTACCCATACTACCCCTACATTGCATTTTGTGTCAACAAAAGAATCTAACCCATCTACAAAATGCACAAATCAAATCGGGATCATACAATGTCTCTAGCAGCCTCAACCTTGTCTTGAAAGGATTTCCATCATTTAGTAGTGATAGCTCTATCAAGTTTGAATAATGAAAAATTGATCATGTTTTCCCAAGGCCATCTCCATAAAACATGCACATCATAAGAATATCTCCCCTCCTTCACAAAATAGAGGCTCATGATATAAGTTCTCTTACATTTGTTGAAAGGCACAACCTAAAATAGTGAGGGTTAGATCAAACCCTTTCAAAGTGCTATCCATCTCTCCACAAATTTGAGTTTCGGTTAGATCACATCCACACAGTTGCAAAAGGACATGTAATCAAGATCTATCTTCCTTCAAGCTTCATGCCATTTTGAGATGCTACTCAGTGAAAAGGAGAACAAATTTGGGTACCAACAGTTCCCCAATTCTATCATAACAGAATACAACATTTAACTTTACTTCAAGACAAAAAGAAGGGTTTACAACATGGTTCTAATTAGGATGATTCATCTAACTCATAAGCAAAAGAAGAAGAGAATCATTACAACTGTACCCAAACACAAAACATCTTAAAAATAGAATAGATTCATAACATGAATTAACTGTTTCATTTAAAGGTCAACTACCTTAAAATTTAACATTTAAGATATTCACCAGAACAAAATATCATTTCAATCCAAGAAGGAAGAGAGAATCAAACAGTCTACCTGCAAGTATAAATCTACTTCCACATATTAGAAGTTACAATTCAAAGATCTAAATCAACATTCACAAATCGGGTAGACTCATGCAGGATTTAATCTCTACTTGAGTCCATCCAAGGAGGTTCCATAAAAAGATAGAGTACAAGAGATAAAAATTACTCATCTCAAACCAAACAAGCAAGCCTTGTCAAAAAAACATTCTACCAAAAAAGCTTACATTTTATATTCAACAAAACTGAATCATCTAATATCTTCCTACAACATTTCAACAAATGGTTTGAACAAGGAAGACCAACAACTCATACAGAAATATCCATTTTATAAGAGAAACATAGTAGGAAAGTTCAACCAATGAACTTATCCCATCAATAGAAAGAAAGAGATCTTAGTTAGAAAAGGATCCCAACAATAATTCATTTTATTGTACTAAAAAAATGAACTCCGACTTTTAATTCAAACTAGAAATTCATAAACTAGTTCCCAAAAGAGAGAATGAAATCAACTCAAAGTAAGAAGAAAGTGTTAGTGTGTATTATTTTCCACATCATTAGGTGAGTCATATCACTTAGGTGAGATTATAGGTCCATCTGTCATTTAGGGGTCATTATGAGATTCTCTTACGTGTCAATTCATCGGTGCATCAATGTGTCGGTGCGTCGTGCATCATATGTGTCATTGGGAGTTAGACTTTATCTGGGAATGTAACTCCCCCTCTCTACTCGAGTTGTCATGATTGTAGCACTAGGGGTTACTCAGCACCTCCTATATGTACACCCCATTTGATTTACGAGATAGAGGAGAGTTTTATGGCTTAACCAGGTTCTACTCGTGTTTCAAATCTTTACATGCACATTCGGTTGATGCTCGCTCCTCCCGATATATCTTCACACTGCTATTCACACGTCCATTGATGTGCATGTCATCCCTTGTGATCCTTGTTTATAGGTTTAAACCCTCTTTCATGGTATCGAGAAAATCTTGTGGATCCGTGTACTCTGGGCATTATTCATGCATTTTTCATCTTCTAGCGTGATATTCAGATTTCATTGTGTGTGTCGTAATGGATATTATGATCATGATCTTCTTGCATTGATTTGGGATTGTATACCTCTATTTGGTTTTTGGGTTTTTGTGGTTTCGCAACTTGTTTTTGACTTTTTGGTGTTCGTGGTTTTTTAACCTTGAGGGGTTTGCATGATGTTTTGGAGGTGTTTCGCAGCTTCAGATTCAGCTCCTACAGGGTAAAAGAAGTTTCGTTTTTGGTATTTGAGAAGTGTTGGATCCTAGAACCGAGTTGGAATGTACCTCATAGTATTGCCTTCCTTCATGTTGGGTTCATAGTTACTTTGGATTCTCTTAAAACTCATTTTTTCCTTGGTGTGGAATCTAAACGTGGCTATTTTTTTGGTTGCTGGCTCGTGTTGGTTTACCTTTCATTCACCTGATCATACATTGTTTCCTCTGCACTTTCCTGTGCCTATTTTGCATTGGCCCGTGTTTTGGATTATTAGATGACTTGTGTCATTGCTGGTTTGTGGATTGTGAGCCTTGAATCCTGTGTTTCCTATGCTAGTTTTGGATTGTGAGCCATCTTAGACCTCCTACCAGTTCGTGGAATCTCTACTTGGCGTCCGTTATTGCTCGGCCTGGTCAAACACAGCAACACAGCAACTCTACACACCAACCACATGGACCTCTGTTGCTCCACGTGGCTTCTCCCATCTCGGCAACCTTGGCACGTGACCTTCATTCAACCTACACCACTCAACATTCTTCTACCTTCCTCTAATGCTCCTGTATGTGGTGTTTCACACCTGCAACACCACTCCATGTTTTTCTGCCACCTCAACCCTATCCAAAGCCTCTTCTTTGACAATTTCCTCAACTATTTGGATGTGGCAACAATAGCTACGTGGGCTTCCATTCTCTCTAAGCTCGGTCAACATGGGCCCACTTCCCTTTTAGTTTTGTTTGGTAGGTTAAAACAAATAGTTTTTAATGTTTTAATGTAAAAAAAAACATTCATGGCATGTCATTAATTTTTAAGGCTATTTTTTTTCTTGTATTCTTGCCTTCCTACGAGCTTCGAAGATGGAGGACGAGGTCCGGGGTTGGTAGGAGGCTAATCCCCCTAGTAAGAAAAAAAAAACTATGCCTAAAATTTGATAATGTTTCCAACGGGTACCCACACGATACCCTTTACAACCATTTCGGACACTTTTTTAATGCGTTTGCAACATTTATTGCATTTTCTCATCGATTCACTGGGAATTATTTTTGCTATAAATTTTGACTCGTTACATTTAGATCTCGAGAACTTCTTTAGTCAAAGTTGCATGTTATTTCGCATTCTACATGATGGGATTATCATTTTTATAAACACACTACTTTGTAAAGTTCCACATTCAGGGGATTGTACTCTTGGGCTTTCACACGTAGATGCATTATCGGCCAAGTCCGATGTCTTGCTTTATGCATCTTACATTTTTCATCATGGATAGTGCTCTTTTTAGGCGTCGGTTTCATAGGATCACCTTATATCCTTCACCACTTCTCTCGAGAGAGAGAAATATTCAGCCTAGCATGCTTCCATGGAACATTACTTCACCCACAAGGGTCTTTTACCCATCTTGCTTGGGCCAGTTCCTACACCCGATTGATCATCATCATCTAGAGGACTTTCTCGACACTTGCAACCACATATTTGGTCACATGATGATGCATGTCTCTCATTCTCTTTGGTTTCATGTGGTAGACTCAGATCCACCTCACCATGTCTGGAGCATTCTTCAGTCCCTCTATGGAGACCCTTCACATTCTTCCCCGTTGCTGCTGCTGATTCAGTCATCTCCTCCATTTCTTTGTGTGATGGAAGTTCCACTGATATAGACTCATTTGGTTCTACTTCTGATGATGAGGATTGTGCACCCAGTTTTGATGTAGAGAGCATTACAGAGGACTTCTCTCCTCTTTCTCTCACTATTCTAGAGAGTGTTGACACATCCCACATCTCATCAGATATCGAGTAGTCTCATACTCAATCTCACACCATCATTACACTAGCCTCCTTTCCACTTCCAGTGTGTGAGGCCCCTTCCACTCCTTTCCCTTCTTTAGATGACTCATACCTATCTGACATCGCTCTTGTATTTATTGAGACCCCTCATTGGGATGAGTATCTACCTAACCTTAGTCATCTTTTCACAGAGTCTACTTGTGATGCTCTACAGGTCCCTCATCCATCTGTGTGTTTCCAAGGTGTTTATTGTCTCTGTTGTTAGGAGTTCCCCTTTTGGGAATCATGTCACTTCCACATTTCCAGAGACCTTCATTGATCCACCCTCAGTTGTGGATCCCTTTTTTGTTGTGGAGGATGTTTTGTTCCCTTCACATCACTTAGACATACTTTATGCAAGCGTTCCTCTTTTTCACTCGATAGTTCTACATACATGGCATTACCTTCAGTTCCTTGGTACTCACTTGTTAGACCTATGTCACACTTACATCGTGCACCCGACTCGAGTTCTTCATGCTACTGCCTTCGGTTTCCTTCATGGAGTGGGCAGAATTTTAGCACATCATTTATTTCCTTCCTAAGGGAAAGCACATAGTTCATTGTAGGTGGCTCTTCTTCAATCCATAGGTAGAGGATCTCATCATAAAAATTCTTCTCGGGAGACTTCTTAGAGCTGTAGAGCTCAAATCATCCACGGCATCTTCTCGCATTCCTCTCATCTCCCTCTTCTTCTCTCTTCTTCTTCTTTCGAGAGATTTCCTCTTTGTACATGGGTACATTTTTAGGCTCATCTATGGCCTGGACCCATATTTGGCATATTTCTTAGATTAGAGAGTGTGTTTTTCTCTTGTGGTGGATGTTTTTCCCACTAGGTTTTCCTTCACTTCTTGGGATCTTTTTGTTGTACATGGGTACCTCATCAAGCTTTTGTACCGGGACCCATTTCTCATTTTTGACTTGTTGCCTCATCCTAAGTTATGATGAAGGGGGTGTTGGTGTGTGTTATTTTCCACATCATTAGGAAAGTCATCTCACTTAGGTGAGATCGTAGGTCCATGTGTCATTTAGGGGTCATTATGAGATTATCTTACGCGTTAGTGTATCAATGCATCAGTGTGTCAATGTGTCAGTGCATCATATGTTTCATTGGGAGTTACACTTCTATTATGGGAATGTAACTCCCCTTATCTCGCTTGATTTGTCATGATTATATCATTGGGGTTACTCAAGCACCTCCTATATGTACACCCCATTTGATCTATGAGATAGAGGATATTTTTATGTCTTAACCATGTTTTTCCTATGTTTCAAATCTTTTCATGCACATTCGGTTGATGCTTTCTCCTTCCGTGATCTCTTCACACTTTGTCATTCACACATCTATTGATGTGCACGCCGTCCCTCATGATCCTCGCTTGCAGGTTTTAAACCCTCTTTCGAAAGTGTACTACCATTTTCCTTACACTCCTTTACATTCAATGAACACAAGTTTCAATTCCAAACTCAAAATGAAATACAAAAAGTAGTCCTAAAATAATAGTTTGTTCCAAAGGAATTACATTCCTTTATTTTATAAAGACACAAGGGGTATTTACTATATCAAAACATAACCATTCAATTAAAAGAAAGGGCAAGCAGAGTTACAAAATACAAATTTGCATGCATGCATTGTGTTTTTAAACAAACACAACGTAAGTTCCAACATAACCATATTTACCATGGAATCATGATCAAGAACACAAGATTTATTAAACCCAACAAGAGAATAACCAGATAAAACATGCAAGCCAAGAATCTCAAAAGAGAAGACTTATTTTAATGAAACATTTATAAGAAAGCAAGAGATCTTTAAGATTAGAGCCTATCATGCTTGATAGTTCTTCTACAAAATTTAAGGATACCTCCATCCAAGCTCACAACCTCTCTTCTTCTCCATGAAAGATCAAACAACCATATTCTTTTTCCACATTTTCTTTTATACATCCCACGAACCAAAAATAGGTCTAAGACTTCAAAAATAGCCATTAAGTGCGGTTCAACTTGTTGGTTCAAAACCCGAGAGAGCATGCAGATCGAAAAACATGAAACATGCAAAGTGAAACAACCCCTGAAAAACCTGTATGGATTCCTTCCAAAAAGTGGTTTGAGCATGAAAACCAAAACAATAAATTTCATTAATTCCAATTTTCCTGCCTATCCTTCCTCGCCACCGACTTCCAAGTTTGGTGAATGCCAAATCAAAATTAACATGAAATCCCATCTTAGTGACACTTCCACATAAGTCTCCACCAATTCAAATAGCCCCTACTAAAGCGGCAAAGATTACTCATGCATTTAAAACCTTATCAACAACTTAAATGCCATTAGAACCGTTGCCATAGAGCCATGCGACCACCAATTCCCCCTTCATACCCATTAGTTTAGGATAGATATAATTGCTTAAGTTAGATCTTAGGTTAGCTTATGATATGTAACCTTAGGATATAACCCCAACAATAAATTACCACCTTAGGTCTTAACACATTACCTTAGGTAGTTTCCACATAGGTTAGATTAATTCACAACATAATAGTTTTAGGCATTAGGTTAGTTCATCACATAACCATTTAGCATTAGGTTTTAGGTTAAATTAAATAGCCTAGAAACCTTTCTATACTCCCTTAGCACAAGGCTTAGGTTAGAAATAAAATCAATTAAGTAACATAGCATAGGTAACAAATATTCTTACCTAGCTTAGGATTCCGTAGGATAGTCCTTTTTAGGATCCCGAATCCTCCCAATGTCATGAACAGATTGTATTTCGTTTACACCAGCATTGTCCTACCATGATCAATCTCCAAAGACCTAAGCACAACATACAATTGAATGGAAATATGTTCACACAAAAATCAAAGAACTTGTAACAACAAAGTTCAGTCAATATGTCACTTAATTCATGGAATGTCAATTTACCATTCGTTCAACAAAGCATATTTAAAACACTCATTAACTAGATTAGTCGATTAATAGATAAGTTTACAACTCTTGAACTAGATTGTAACTCACCTACAAGAAGTGAAAAATGGATTTAAGGAAGCCATTCCAATTCATTCTAATGATCTTAAGAGTAGAAAATATTTATCCATATCAAGCATGATCTCATCAATCAAAATAACATATCTTTATAAGGAAAATCACATGTCAACACTTGAAATGCAAAGGAGGAAAATAACAACTATCAAGGGTGTTACATGTTTCCCTCCTAAAAGAATCATCATCCTGATGATTACCTCTTTTAACAATTTACATTAAAGATAATCAATTCATTCACTCCTCTTACCATAAGTCAAAATATATTAGAACCTTATAGTTCAAGAAATCAGCATTAAATAGTTGTTTATTCAAATCAAATAAATATCTACCCAAAATTGGCATACTTATTGCCATATAAAGATAAAATCATAAATTTTTATCAGTCAACAAAATCAATTTTGTTCAAATAGATATGGAAAAGAAGTTTTCATAGCTTCTAGATTTTCCCAAGTTGCACTATCGTCATTAAAATGGTCCCATTAGACCTTACATTGACTTATTTCTCAATTTCTTAAATGCAAATGGCAAGTTTCTAGCACTCGAATGGGATTAACCATGATTATTCTGGGTCTTGGATCTACAAGGAATTATAATTTAACACATGTGATAAATCTGAAACGTATTTGTTAAGCAAAGAAATATGGAAAACATCATGCATTCATGACAAAGCAGGAGGTAATGCTAAACGGTAAGCTACAAGGTTGATTAATTCAACTATTTCAAAAGGTACCACATAACATGGTGATAACTTGGTAGCCTTGCCAAAAGTTATAGAACTCGATTTCAGTTTAACCCAAAGAAAAACCTTCTCACCAAGTTCAAATTTCCTATCAACCCTCTTCAAGTCAGCGTAACTCTTTTTCCTATCTACTACTTCTTTCAAGCATTCACGAATCAACTTAACTTGTTGTTCCATTTCGTAAGGATTTCAGGTCCAATTACCTTTCTATCCTCTATGTTATCCCAACTAACAAGGGTTCTGCATTTTCTTCCATATAATGCCTTGAAAGGTGCCATCTTAAGAGAAGCATGATATGTATTATTGTATGAAAATTCAACTAGTGGAAGATACTCTTCCCACTTATACTACTAATCCATACAATACATCCATAACATATATTCTAAAACTTGATTTACTCTTTCGGTCTACCCATCATTTCCGGATGATACACAAAACTGAAATTCAGCTTAGTTCCTAGAAGCTGCATTAAGCGTTTGCCAAAATCTTGATGTCATTCTAGGATCTCTATCCGAAATGATTAACTTAGGTACTCCATGTAATCTGAAAATTTCATGTAAAAATATTCTTGCCAAAATAGGAGAATCATCCTTCAGATTTCTAGCAATAAAATGTGATACCTTTGTTAATTTATCAACAACTACTAATATAACATCATGCTTATTTCTTGACATAGGTAACCCTTGTACAAAATCCATGCTTATTACCTGCCATTTGTAATGCGCTATACTATGAGGATACAAAAAACTAGCTAGGTGCATATGTTCCACATTAACACGTTGAAATTCAAGGCACTGTGTCAAAAATCTATAACATCCTTTTTCATTCATTTCCAGAAATATTGGTAATTTATATCAACAAGCATCTTAGTAATGCCAGGGTGTCTAGAAAAAGGTGAATTATGAAATTCAATTAATAATTTCTTTCTCAAATCATTAAGAAAAGCTACATAGACTCTATTTTCAAATCGTAAGATTCCTTCCTTATCAAAGTGAAACCCTTTATACCTCGAATCATTAGAATCTGCAGCAAGTGCTACTTTTACTTGTTGAAAGTAAGAATAAGATTATATAACACTTTTTACTTCATCCTTAAACTGAGTTCTAAGTGTTATAAGAGTAGAAATGTGCTTCCTACGACTTATAACATTATCCACTCTATTTTCTCTTCCTTTAATGTAACTTATGTCAAAATCATATTAATACAAAAACTATAACCACCTTCGTTGTCTTGCATTTAGATTTGGCTGAGTAAAAAATGTACTTCAGCCCAAAATGATCAGTTTTTAACTCAAATGGTTTACCAAGAAGATAATTCCTCCAAACTTGGAGTGCATGAACAATGGTAGTAATCTCTAAATCATGTGGAGCATAATTCAACTCATGTAACTTAGGTTTTCTACTTTTGTATGCAATAACATGACCACTTTGTAACAAAATACCTCATAGACATTCACTGGATGCATCAGTTACCACCATAAAATATTCATTAGGATCTGGTACTGCAAGAATAGGTGTTGTAGTAAATTGTTCCTTCAAGGTTTTAAATGTAATTTCACATTTCTCACTCCAAACAATTTTTTTTATCTTTCTTCTGTAAGGAAGTTATTGGTGCAGCTATCTTAGAAAAGTCTTTTACAAATTTCCAATAGTAGCCAGCAAGTCCCATGAAGCTTCTAACTTCATGTACGTTCTTTTGTGCAGGCCATTCTATTATAGCTATAATTTTTGAAGGATCTACAACAATTCCTTATTTACTAATTACATGTCCCAGATAGTACACTTCGATCATAAAAGGAACATTTAGATAGCTTAACAAACAAGCTGTCTCTTTCTTAGAATTTCCAAAAATATTTTCAAATGCTCATGATGCTCCTCAATGCTTTTAGAATATATGAGAATGTCATCCAAGAATACGAGCACAAATTTTTCCAAGTATTCTTGAAAGATATTCATTAAATTCAAAAATTCCGTAGGTGCATTAGTTAATCCAAAAGGTAAAACCATAAACTCATAATGTCCATACCTTTTTTTGAAAGTTGTTTTATGAATATCCTCATCCTTAATTCATAGTTGATAATATCCAGATAAAATCTCTATCTTGGAATATACCAATGCTCCATGCATCCGATGAAATAAATCATCAATCCTAGGAGTGGATATCTATTCTTGATTGTTGCCTTGTTTAACATTGCGTGATCAATGCACAATCTAAGTGTTCCATCCTTCTTCACAAAAATCACTTGGTGCTCCCCAAGGTAAAACACTTGGTCTAATCAAAACCTTAGAAAAAATTTATTTCAATTGAGCCTTAAGCTCTACTAATTCTATAGTAGTCATTCGATAAGGTGCCTTAGAAATAGGTTCAGTACCTGGTTTGATTTCAATTGTGAAGTCAAACTCTCTTTTGGGTGGTAGACTGGCAATTCTTAGAAAATACATCACTAAAGTCTCGTAACAGCAGATATCATTCCATAATATCGCTTCTTTCTTCTATTGATTCAATGATTTTTACTACATATAAGGTACATCCTTTATTTTTGCCTTTTTAAGCTACATAGCTGAAAGTTTCCTAACAAAAATCTCATGTTTCACATCCCGAATCTTTGTTGTTTTTACGTAGGTTGTCTAAATAACTAATGTGTTTTTCAAAATAGTCCACTTTAGCCTTATGTTCTGCTAACCAATTAACACCTATGATTACATCATAAGACCCTAAAGGTGCAACATAAAGATCAACCTTTGTGGAAAATTTAGGTAAATCAAGGACTGCTCCAAAAAGACACATACTAACCGTATGAACAACATTGTTACCATACTATACAATCCATGTTTCCATCTTTTCTTTTTAATTTTGATGCTAATTTACTAGAAATAAAACATTCAATAGCTCGTATCAAAAATAATAGTTATTGGTAAACCAAATAACTTACCCAGAACTTCTATGGGTGTGGCTTATTTCTCAGCCTACTTCTCAAAGCTCTATGCGGCATGTATCTTATCTTGTGCTGCTAATTGTGATCATCCTTCTTCAAAGGACATTGATTCACATAATGATCTTTTCCATAGTTATAATAGCCTCCTATAGGTCCCTTCCTAGGCTCAGTTTTAATTCCAGCCTTAGAGTTATTGTTCTAACCCACATAGGACTTGTCCATTATTATTGTTCTAGGCAAAGTTGTTACTGTATTATCTTTGTTATCTCGTTTTTAGTAATTTCAGCTAAAATTGAGATAACCATAAAATTTTTTCTGAAAAAAAACTCCTAAAAATTCCCTTTTAAGGAGATCTTTGGGTTTTTAGGTTTCCTTCTCATGGAAACATGTCCTTTACATTCTACATGTCAATTGTCTTCTAAAACCTGAAACCTGATTACATTCTAGTGTATCAGGTTTTCGGAACTTAGGAGCATTGGAAAATACCTTTCAAAAAGCAT
Organism: Taxus wallichiana var. yunnanensis; assembly: GCA_018340775.1. NCBI lineage: Eukaryota > Viridiplantae > Streptophyta > Pinopsida > Cupressales > Taxaceae > Taxus > Taxus wallichiana. The sequence goes on along the minus strand of CM031239.1, from coordinate 59,847,976 downwards.
GCTTCATGTTGCTTGTTTCCCAAAACCCGAAACTTGAATTGATCCTTTGTATCGGTTTTTCAGAACTTGATAACATCCAAACATGTCATTTACATGCTTCAAGTCGAGTTACTTCACGAAATCTAGTTTGATAAGAAAAACTTTGTATCGGGTTTTTAGACATTCGAGAATGATGACATGGCATTAATGTCGAGTTGTCTGGTAGTTGGCACACATGTCGGAGGAGGTGTAATTAATGCTAGGGATTTATAAATAGTTTAATTTTACACGTCATTTTTACCTAGCATATTTTCACTGCGTGGATTTTTTGTACATGCTCCTTCGACCTCCAAACCCAAATGAACCTCTTGATCAATTTTGTGATCTGTCTTCAACCATTTTTGGAATTTATTGAAGATATTTTTCTCTTCTTGACACTTTAAGGTCTTTAGGATTGAATTTAAAGTGTTCATCTAGCATTTTACCTCTTTTCTTTTTCTCTCCTTTGGGTTTAGGGTTTCGGGTTGTTTTCTTCATTTTCTGTTGTATTCCCATGAAACCTCTTGTTTAAATTTCATCCTGGGTGTTTTCTTATTTTTCCCATGGATATACTCTTTATATTGTTGAGAAGAATCTGAAAATCTTAACTTACAAGCTTGGTGGAAATTTTACATGTTCTGACATCCCAGAAACCTGACGCCTTTGTTTCGGGTTTTACAGGGTGTCCGACATCTTCCAACTTCTGCTTATCTCAGGTTTTATAGGGTGTTTGACATTGTTTGGATTCCGTAGAGTATTGGGTTTCTCCAAGTGCTCAACATCCTCCAATTTCCACTTGTGTTGGGTTTCTTCAAGTGTTCAACATCACCTAAGTTCCACCTTTGTGTCAGGTTTCACGAAGTGTCCAACATGACCTAGTTTTTGATATACACTATAGTGTGTCGGGTTTCACGAAGTGCTTGGTAGGTCTCAAAGTCTGGTTAGTGTGGTGGGTCTATAAGGTTTCTCAGCAAGCTTTCAAGCCTGATTTTTGACCTAGAAGTCATCTAGGCATTCTTCCTTCAGGACTTCTCATGTCAGATCCTGGAAAATCTAAGGATAAGTTAGACAGGTTAGGAAAGATGAAGTACAAGTACCGGAAGATGGATTCCCCTTCCTACATAGATTGTAATTATGACATCCGAGACACGAGCTTGGTAATATAGACATGGAAGAATTTTGGAATAGAACCAAGGATTCTTCTCAGAGTCCCTAGATGAAGTCAATAACTAGAAGTGTCCTCCCTCTTGCAGTAGGATTCCCAATGTCTGCTCAATGCCCCGAATTCATTCTGGCCTGCGCTTCCAATTATGACTCATATTCCCGCTCAGTGAGAAATCAAGCAAGAAAAATCATAGTGAAGTTGGATGGGGGTTACTTTGATGACCTCTTAAGATTGCCAAACTTTGAGGAATATGTTAATGTATATATTAAGTCAGCACAGAAAGCCTAGGACAAAGATCAAGAAGTTTGCATCAAGCATGTGAATAAAAATTTCTTGATCAAGGCCAAGCCATCTGTCTCTAGGTTTCCAAAGTTTTTCCCCAGGAGTGATTTCATCCCAGAAATTAGTGATATTATCACCCTACTGAGTCAATTATTTGGAATCCTTGAGTTAAGAGACTTCCAAGGGTGGATGTATCAATTCATGATCATTATAAAGAAGAACGAAAAAATGATTGATTGGAGCAGTCTTATAAGTAATGAGATAGAATCCTAGATGAAAATAGTCTTGACTACTAGTAAGTTCTATATGTCATCATACGTCACCTATGTAATAGCTGGAATGAGAAATTACCCAGGATTAGATGCAAAGGGAAATAGGGAAACAAAACATATATATTGGTATTTCCCTTAGCTGACAATGAAGGGGTCCGAGGATCAATTCAGAAGAGTGAACAATGCCTTCTTTTATGAAAACATCTACATGTTGAACCCTGATTTAAGGAAGAGAAGAGTCTCTGATGAGGCATGGGCCAAAGTATTGAAATGGGGTTATATCTTCTTACAATTCAAGAAGTTCACATACCTTTGGGTGGTCATGTACCCAGTGATCCTTTCTAATTTCCCAGGTTCCTAGGTGATAAGTTGATCCTGATGGAGTTGGTTAGAAAATTGTTGGATTTTCACAAATTCCAATAGAGTAAGCACAAGGCCACCGTCTCCTTCCTATTTCCATCGAGAAGGTACACGTGCTCAAAAGTGGTTAAAGCCAAGAATGTGGTGCATGAGCTACAAGACAAATTGAAGAAGCACATGAAGCATAGAGATGGGGTTGATTTTCGAGGAGTCCTTAAGTTGTATGGGACCTTATATCTACATGTGCCCAATGTAGAAGAAATTTTAGTTGATCTTCGGGATGAAGTGGCCATCCAAAGAAAGGACAATAAAAGTTTGAAACTTGAGGAGATTTAGATGTTAGATCTATCGACATCCTACAAGGCACTACTGAGACAACGAGAGTTTCCTTGATCCCTCGTATGATGGGTTGAGTGAAGACAATATGTATTCCCAACCATTGATTGGTCCATTGCTGAGAAAGCTTCTATCATAGGAAGAGCTACTCAAATTCTTGCCCATACTAAGGTGTGGCTCATTTCTTGGGAATGAGTTATAAAGAAGGGATTTTTCAAAGCTAGCTACTTTGGAAGTGGGAACCTCGAAGGGAAAAAATGAAAAGGATAAAGAATATTCCAAGAGACTAATTAAAGTTAAGTTTATCTAGAAAGGGGGAAGAGCAAGTGACTACATCAGTGGCCACTCTCCCACAAATGGCGAGGTTCTCGATTCACCTCAACCACCAAAACTAGGAAATATTCCTTCAGGAGAAGAGGTTGGTTAACCTCTCATTCCCCTTTTGGTTTCTAGTTCATCAAAGGTAAGTCTTCCTCTTATCTCTCAAGCTCTAATTTTACAATCATCACCTCTCCCCATTCAACCTCCTTTGCTTGGGTTTCTTCACCAAGTTCCTTATCCATGGTCAACATCTTCTCTAGCCTCTCACCTCACCCCACTTTGGACCTAAGTTAACCATGGATATGCCTCCTCCTTTTGTGCCTTCATTCCCGAGTCCATTTCCATAGACACTACACTCGCATGATAAGCACCACTCTACAAGCAAACCTTCTTCCACACAGAAGATGTGATCGTAACACCTACGATGGGAGAAAATTCTTCCAAAGTATGCATCAATGGTTAATCGATCAAACCCCAAGGAAGAGGAAGGTGGTATTTCTCCTACCAGCCTTTCATTTCATTTCCATCAAGGTCACTCTTACTAAGTCGCCAAGAAACCTAAAACAGTTTCAAGGGTTTTAGTGGATGCCTTAGGGTATAAGTTTGTAGAAATTTCCACTCCGCACTGACAAAACCAAGAATGATATAATGGTCACTGATTATCATATCAAAAGGGTTGATCTAGGAAAAGTGATAATGGAGGGAGAACAATAGGATGCGAGAAGATGGCATGAATGTGTTGTGCTAAAAGTCATGAAGGAAACAAAGGCAAACAGAGATGAGCTAAAAGATAAAGTAGAGCGGTGACAAAAGTACTACTCAAGCTCTCAAAGAATCCTGAGTCAACACCATCATCTTCTACTCCTATCAAGTTTGATTTATCCTCGGTACCCATGATTGATAAGAGACTAATAAAAGTTAAGTTTATCAGAAAGGGGGAAGAGCAAGTGACTACATCAGTGGCCACTCTCCCACAAATGGCAAGGTTCTCGATTCACCTCCACCACCAAAACTAGGAAATATTCCTTCAGGAGAAGAGGTTGGTTAACCTCTCATTCCCCTTTGGTTTCTAGTTCATCAAAGGTAAGTCTTCCTCTAATCTCTCAAGCTCTAATTTTACAATCATCACCTCTCCCCATTCAACCTCTTTTGCTTCGGGTTTCTTCACCAAGTTCCTTATCCATGGTCAACATCATCTCTAGCCTCTCACCTCTCCCCCTTTGGACCTAAGTTAACCATGGATATGCCTCCTCCTTTTGTGCCTTCATTCCCGAGTCCATTTCCATACACACTACACTTGCAGAAGCACCACTCTACAAGCAAACCTTCTTCCACTCGAAGATGTGATCGTAACACCTACGATGGGAGAAAATTCTTCCAGTATGCATCAATGGTTAATCGATCAAACCCCAAGGAAGAGGAAGGTGGTATTTCTCCTACCAGCCTTTGATTTCATTTCCATCAAGGTCACTCCTACCAAGTCTGCCAAGAAACCTAAAATAGTTTCAAGGGTTTTAGTGGATGCCTTTGGGCATAAGTTTGTAGAAATTTCCACTCCCCATGACTAACAAAACCAAGAATGATATAACGGTCACTGATTATCATATCACAAGGGTTGATCTAGGAAAAGTGACAATGGAGGGAGCACAATAGGATGCGAGAAGATGGCATGAATGTGTTGTCTAAAAAGTCAAGGAAACAAAGGCAAACAGAGATGAGCTAAAAGATAAAGTAGAGCGGTGACAAAAGTACTACTCAAGCTCTCAAATAATAAAATCGAGTCAACACCATCATCTTCTACTCCTATCAAGTTTGATTTATCCTCGGTACCCATGATTGATAAGATTAATGAGAAGGGGAGGATGGTCGATGAATGGATCCAGAGGTTGATCCTGCAAGGAAATGAGGTCATTGATGACACCGTGGAAGTCTACAAATCCTTGGAGGATATAAAGAATGATGGTGAGAAAATGGATGATGAATTTTCAACAGAAGTTGGGAACCTAGAGTTAACTTTTGAAGCTCTCAATATGCTGAAATAGGTTATGTCTCACATCTTGGTCAAAGAAGGCATCATTCCACATGGGGACAAGCATTTTCAACTGACCAAATCCATTAGATTCAGAATAAATATTCTCAATGAAGCTTGTAGAAAATTGAGGGAATCAAGAGATCAATTGGTTGATGGCACAAATGACATAGAAGAAGAGCTAATCAAGATTTGCACTAAAGTGTTGAATGAAAGCTCAAGTATTCTACCTGTTGATGATCTTTACAAGCAGATCCAAGAATCAATTCAGCATGAACCAACTTATGGCTTTAGCATGGAAATCATTGATAGGTTTGTGAAGATTGAATAGTCTTTAGAAACACTGAGGAAACTCAACAAGAGACTAAAGAAACTTCCTGGTAATGAGAGTGATACTCAAGAAATGTGTGAAGTCTTGAGTGATTATTCCATCATGCCTGATGAAGATGAGATGCAGGGCATAATATGAAAGTTCCAAGAATTTCGGGATAAGTAGTCTTTGCTGGAGGAAGACAAAGATGATGAAACAAAATAGGCATAATGTTTCATTTCATTTCAATCCTAAAATTGACATCTCTTTTTCATTTTCATTTCATCATGTAGGAAGAAAATTTTGACTTGGTCTCCTACATGAGAGTCAAGAAAAATAGGACTCTCATTAAAAGAACTATTTTCTAGGATTTATCCTATTTTCTCTCAACTCCTTTTATTATAAATAAGGAATGCTTGTACGTTTTAAGGGGTTGAGATTTTTGGAATATTGAGAACTATTGTGAAGAAGAAAGACTTTTTTTTCTTTTAATCATTTGAGGAATAGAAATTGATGCTATTTTGCAAAATTTGTGTTATGAGATGTATCTTTCTTAAGATATTTTCTTATGTTCATAATCTTAAGCTATTCTTTTTTAGCATATTGATTGTCCTAATTATTTCAAATATTAGATTTGTTATCTAAAACTCATATGATTATTTCGTGATCTGCATTTACTCGAAATAAAATATATTCCTCTCATATCCTTTCCATTGTGTTTCTTCCATAATAATAATTTCATTTCTAATCCTTTCCATTTCTAAGATTGCAACATCTTCACCTTGCGTGGATATGGATTTCAGGATTCTATCAAACCCCAATGGTTAGATTAGCATGAATCTTTTGTATATATTATTTCTGCTCTATTTTAGATTAGTAATAAATAGGAAGCCTCACCTGTCTTTGAGGGGGATTTAATCCCATTTGCTATGGTTGAACCTCATATTTTGGCTTGAAAAAATACCCAACCGACAGTTTTGGTGATTCACTAGGCAATACAGATTGATAAGACTAATCTTATCATATTGGTGTCTGGCGACTCGTATTTGAATTATTTTCAACATGATACATTTTCTAGTTCAAGCTAGCCAGAAATATCTTCACTCGGTCAAGTTGAGCCAGGTGAAACTGATCCATTCTTTGATTTACTTCAATAACATTATTTCAGGATTTCACCCAACAGTGTTGCATCTAGCCGAGTAAGAAGTTCTTCATCCATCCGAAGAACGATTCCTCAAGAACAAGAAGTTTTGCAACTTGTCATGCATTATTCTTGTCGGATATTTAGATTCTTGTACGCACTTCATTTAGAAGAATGGCAGCACAACTTGTGCCTTGGGGTGTAGCTATTGGTCCTCTTTCCCTTACTCCATTGTTGCATGACCTACCTCATGGATCACATAAGAATATTCCTAAGTTCAATGGTGATGGGAAGTAACACCCTGATGAACACATCACTTCATTCTTTGTCGCATGTGGCATTTTTGGAGTTGATCATGAAGAGGTCTTTGTTAAACTCTTCATTGATACATTGTATGGTGTAGCGTTGCCAGAATAGTTCTACCATCTTTCGAATGCATGCATTACCAACTAGGATACCATGAGATCTATATTTAAAGCAAGGTTCAAACCATCTGAAGATTCTCACAAATTATTAGCACAACTTACACACATAAAGGAGTGTTACTAACCCATGTGGGACTTCGTAGCCAAATTCAACAAGTTGATCCACAAGATTCCAGGACCTAGCTATTCCTACTCTTGAAAATAAAAATTGTTTCTTCATCAATGATTAACCTCCCGATGTGAGCTTCTTGTTGAGAAGATATGTTATTCCCGATTTGGCCATCGCTCAAGCTACAGCCATGGAAATAGAAGATGATCTTATTCTGGCTAGAAATATCAAAAGAGAGTCATTTAAGCCTAAAAATCAGTGTACTACTGATCCTATGATTCAGAAGATGGCCAATGACTTGATCGATTTAAAGAAGTAAATGTCTCAACAAGTGACCAACGCTTTTTATCAAGATATTCCTAGATGGAATTTCAACAATCCTAATGGAACCCCCATAAGAGATAGGAATCGATTGATTCTTGCTCCCACCAGGCTAGCCATTGAAGCTCCTCTTGTCAATGCAGTAGTTGAAATATTTGAGGAGGGTGAAGAATGAGAAGATCAAGATTCTCATGAAGATTTCAAAGCTTTAGGATATGCTGATGAGTATTTTAATGATTTAGCTGGCAACTCTAGCATTGGGTACTTGGAGTATGAAGAAGATGAAGGTGAGCATGATGGCCAATCATTTGTAGTATTCACTTGATCCCAATCTCGGGAATCCCTTAAAGCTAATTGAAGGGTCTACGGAGAAAAGTAAAAAGATCCCGTAGTTATGGCTAAAAGAGGATCTCCCATCTCAAGTACAAACTAAAAAGGAGACAACTAAATAGGTAACTTCATATTCTAACTCTTTGTCTCCTACCCCCAAGGCTAGTACCTCGGTTCATAAGGTGCAACTGACAGAACTCGAGCCCACCACCATCCCCTCATATACTACTTTCAAAATTATCGATCATGTAAAGAAAACCAAAATCCAAATTTTGAAAGTGAATACCTTCAATAAAATCCGATCAATTTGAGAAGCTTTCCAAATTCATTAGATGTAAGGTTGTTATTCCTTCATATTCAAAAGGAATTTTTCTAGCCCTACTCAGTCTTTACCTTAGAGTAATATGACCTCTTCCACTTCTTCAGGAAAGATTGAACCATTTTATCTGTCCTTACTTATAAACGAGTTTTACACTCAAGCAATTGTATAATTGACTAGAGCCTCGATAACATAATGCCCACAAAATTAGCTCCTACCCTTGGACTCAAACTGACTAAATCTTATGGGAAGTGTTACTCCATGGAAACTAAACAAGTCCCCTTTATTGGCCAAATCAAGGATGCACGGTTTGCATTTGTTGCATTTCGAGTAAAAGAGAGTAAAAATGACTAGCCTAGTTGTTGATATCCCTACTACTGATGGGATTCTTTTGGGAAGAGGTTTTTGCAAAGATGTTGGAGGAGAAATCAACATGGATTGGATGAAAGCTAAAATTTTAGTAAATGGAGTTCCTTGTGTCCTTCACCCCGAAGCACAAGCTAAGTACACAGTTACTAAATCAAATGATCTGACGCTCAAATTCTCTTTGAAGATGTAGGCTTGGGTAATTATTTCATGACATCTAAGGTTCCCTATGTAGAAATCAAACAAGAAGATCCTAAATCTATTTGGACCCTTGAGTTCAATGGGGGTTGTTTAACTATTGTTTGGTCTTTGGCATGGTTCTTATATCTCTAGATTTTGAGATCTTTTCCTTTGCTTTCAAGTTGCAGTTTGATAATACTAACAACACGAAGAATATGAAGATTTTTGTAAGGATTAGAAATGGAAAGACAAAAAGGAATCTGAAATCTTAAAGTATAGGGAGATGCCGAGTTGATTGTGAATCAAGTAAGGGGGACCTATCAGGTAAAAAATGATCACCTAAGACATTACAGGAACAAGGTTTGGGACAACATAGAATGCTTTGATGCTTTTTCCATTAAGGCAGTCTTAAGAGATTACAATGATAAAGTTGATTCTTTAGCCATATCTACATCTCTTCTCCTTCCTCACCCAAAGTTCAAACAGGACACGTATACCATTGAGATTGTGTATCGTCCAAGTGTTCTAGATAATTCAGCACATTGGCAAGTGTTTAATGATGATCAACAAGTATTTTCTTTTCTTGAGAAAGATGATAATTTTAGTGAACTTTATTTTAAAGGGTCAGAATCAGATTTCCATGAGTCTATCTCAAATTCATATCAAGAAATTGATGGTGAATTCATCCATCTTAAAGGCAATAAGATTCCAAAGGGATTAGTTTCTCTAGAGGGACTATTCGACAAGCATGACCATTTCATTCAGGATAAAAGGCAAGCTGAAGGTTCTTCCTCATTAGAGGTAGATCAAGTTAACTTGGGATTCGCTAATCAACCACAGCTAGTAAACATCGATAAATGCTACTCTCCGGAGGAAAGAGAAAGATTCATTTCACTCCTAAAGAGATATATAGATGTCTTGGCATGGTCCTATGTGGATCTGAAGTCTTTCAAGCCCAAGGATGTGCAACATAGCATCCCTTTGAAGCCTGAGGTTAAACCTACTGACAAAAGCAAAGACATTACAATATGAAGATCTCAAGGACTATCCATGTAGAAATTGAAAATATGTTAAATGCAAGGATTATTTTTCCAATCCATCATTCCACCTGGGTTGCTAACATTGTCCCTGTCAGAAAGAAGAATGGTGAGATTTGGATTTGTGTTTATTTTCGGAACCTTAATCAGTCTTCATTGAAAGAAAATTATCCATTTCCCATCATGGACCAAGTATTATAGACTGTCACTGGATTAGAAATGTTATCCATGCTTGACAGATTTTCAGGGTATAATCAGGTTGAGGTAGCTACTGAAGATCAACATAAAACAACATTCACCACTCCATGGGGAACCTTTACTTACAGGAGAATTCCTTTTGGTTTGATTAACACCGGAGCCATGTTTTAAAGGGATATAGACTTAGCTTTCAGATATTTAATGGACAAGCTTATAGTTATGTATCTAGATGACTTGACATTTTTCTATAAAAAGTGAAGTGATCATTATGATCACCTAGAGTAGGTACTCTTAAGGTGCAGGTGTCATGGGATTTCATAAAATCCTAAAAATTCCATATCCAGAGTGACAAAAGGAAAGTGTCCGGGTCATATTGTGACTAAAGAAGGGACCAAGATCAATCTAGAGAGGGTAAAGGCCATCCAAATCCTTACCCTACCCACAAGAAAAATTGGGGTGCACTCCTTTTTAGGAAGGTCAATTTCCTAAGAATATTTGTACCTGACTTTGCCGATAAAACCAAGGATATCCTTGGAATGATGAAGGATAAAACTCCATTTTGATGGAGCACTGAAGGGAAGCTTTCTTTTGAAGAATTCAAACGGGAAATTACTCACGCTCCTATTCTGGTATGCCTAGATTTTAAGAAAGATTTCATCATGTATAGCTACACTTTCGCACATACAATATTGGCCATCTTGATGTAGGAAAATGAAGAAGGAATCAAAGCTCCCATTTCTTTCATGAGCTACCCACTAAAGGAACATGAATTTAAGATGTTTCAGATTGAAAAGCATACTTATGTATTGGTGAGAGTGGTTAAACATTTTGTATTATGTCTTGAGTTCCCACACTCTCATTCTAGTTCCTGATACCATAGTTAAATCCATTCTGAATCAACAAGAGTTGGGTAGTCAACGGGGTAACTAGATAGAAAAATTCCAAGAGTATGACTTGGACATCAGACCTACCAAGTTGGTGTGAGGAAGCAGGCTTGTGCCAATTCATCACGAGAAAATAATCTTTGAGACAAAAAGTGAAGAAATTGAAGGTACTTCTTGTAATTGCCCAAAGTGATTTTCGTAAGCATGACTAATGAATGGTACATAGATATTGATTTATTTTTAATATATGGTGAATTTCCCCGCATTCAATTCAAAAATTAAAAAGGACAGTTAAACTCAGTCTGCAAGATACATTCACGTGGGACAATGGTATATTCAAGAAAGGTATCGATGGTGTATTCTGCTATTTGTATTGATAAGTCTTAGTAGAAAGGTTGCTAGATTCCTTCCACAATATAGCATGTAGAGGAAATTTCTCTTCCTCCGTAATGGCTTACAAGATCTTACGGGCTAGGTACTATTGGCCTACTCTCTTTTGAGATTCAGCTGAATGGGTAGCCAAGTGTGAAGCTTGTCAACATTTCGTTGGTCATCCTAAGCTGGCAACTCTTCCCTTGAAACCTGTGGTGATTGAAGAACCTTTTTACCAATGGGGGATTGATTTCATTGGAGTGCTAAATCTTGCCTCTAGTGCCAGTCATAATTATGTGCTCACCGCCACAGACTATTTCACCAAGTGGGTGGAAGCTGCTAATCAAGCAAGCAACCTCTGAAGCTATGTGCAACTTTCTCAAGGAGAATATAATTGTTAGATTCAGTGTGCCTCACAAGATCATTACTGACAATGCTTCCAATTTTGATCCCACAAGATGACAAAATTTTGTTCGCTTTGGGATCACATTGGCTCATTCATCTGATTATTACCCACAAGGCAATGGTCAGGCTGAATCAAGCAACAAAAACTTGGTGACCATAATCAGAAAATTGGTCAATGAGAATTAAAGGACATGGCACAAAGAATTGTATGATGCATTATGCATAGATCAGATTACTCTAAGTGAGCCATTAGAATTTCCCCATTCCAAGTATTATATGGGATTAATGCCAAGATTCCTATTTCTATAGAATTTCTAGCCTTACGACTAGCTAAAGCAATTGAGAATGAAACCTTTCAAAGTTCTATTGAAAAAGGATAATGTACCTAGCCAAGTTACAAGAAGAATGGAGCAAGGTGCTTTGGATCAAATTGTAGATCATCAGAGGAAATTCAAAAGGATATTTGACAAAAAATAGAAGCAACACAATTTCCAGATCGGAGGTATAGTACTTCTGGGAAAGGAGAAGGGAGCAGAAAGGGATGCATGACAAGTTTGACTCCTTATGGAAAGGTCCTTTCAAAATCCATCAGCTGAACGATGAAAATATCTTTTGTCTATCATACCTTGATGGAGATTTGGTCCGCCTACCTTTTAGTGGCCAACATTTGAAGATGTTCCACCACTAATGCAAGATGCTCTCTTACACTATATCATAATTTATTTTCTGTTGTGTGTTTTCTTTTTTTTCTTTCTTTCATTGTTTGTTTTTAGTTTTTCTTCTTTAGAATCTGTGACCAATGGATAAAGCTTTTTAATATATGAGTTATCTTCCTTTGATGTCTCAAATAAAGTCCCCAATTAGAGCCAACTGTTATCTCGTTTTTAGTGATTTCAGCTAAAATTGAGATAACCATAGAATTTTTTTGACAAAATCTCCTAAAAATGCCCTTTGAAGGAGATCTTTGGGTTTTCGGGTTTCCATTGCATGGAAACATGTCTTTTACATGCTTCAAGTGTATCGGGTTTTGGAACTCAGGAGCATCGGAACATACCTTTCAAAAAGCATGCTTCATGTTGCTTGTTTCTTGAAACCCAAAACCCAAACTGATCCTTTGTATCGTGTTTTTAGAACTTGATAACATCCAAACATGTCTTTTACATGCTTCATGTCAGTTGCTTCCCGAAACCTGATTTGATAAGAAAACCTTTGTATCGGGTTTACAGATATTCCGAGCATGATGACATGACATTAATGCCGAGTTGTCTGGTAGTTGGCACATGTGTCGAGGAGGTGTAATTAATGTTAGGGCTTTATAAATAGTTTAATTTTACATGTCATTTTTACCTAGCATATTTTCACTGCGTGGATTTTTCGTACATGCTCCTTCGACCTCCAAACCCAACTAAACCTCTTGATCAATTTTGTGATCTGTCTTCAACCATTTTTTGAATTTATTGAAGGTATTTTTCTCTTCTTACCACTTTGAGGTCTTTAGGATTGATTTTGAAGTGTTCATTTGGCATTTTCCCTCTTTTCTTTTTCTCTCCTCTAGGTTTAGGGTTTGGGTTGTTTTCTTCATTTTCTGTTGTATTCCCATGAAACCTCTTATTTAAATTTCATCCTGGGTGTTTTCTTATTTTTCCCATGGATGTACTCTTTAGATTGTTGAGAAGAATTTGAAAATATTAACTTACAAGCTTGGTGGAAATTTTACATGTTCGACATCTCGAAAACTTGACGCCTTTGTTTGGGTTTTACAGGTGTTCAACATCTTCCAATTTCTGATCATATCAGTTTCACAGGTGTCCAACATTGTTTGGATTCCGTAGAGTATCGATTTTCTCTAAGTGCTCAACATCCTCCAATTTTCACTTGTGTCGGGTTTCTCTGAGTGTTCAACATCACCTGAGTTCCGCCTTTGTGTCGGGTTTCACGAAGTGTTCGACACAACCTAGTTTCTAATATATGTTATAGTGTGTCGGGTTTCATGAAGTGCTTGAAAGGTCTCAAAGTATGGTTAGTGTGGTGGGTCCGTAAGGTTGTTCATAAGAAACTTTCGAGCCTGATTGTTCGACTAGAAGTCATCTATGCATTCTTCCTTCAGGACTTCTTATGTCGGATCCTAGACAATCTAAGGATAAGTCAAACAGGTCAAGAAAGATGAAGTAAAATTACTAGAAGATGGATTCCACTTCCTACATAGATTTTAATTATGACATCCGAGACATGGATCTTGGTAATATAGACATAGAAGACTTTTGGAACAAAACCAAGGATTCTTCGAGAGTCCTTGGATGAAGTCAATAACCAGCAAAGTGGCCTCCCTCTTACAAAAAGTAGGATTCCTAATGTCCGCTCAATGCCTTGAATTCATTCTAGCCTACGCCCAATTACGACTCATATTCCCACTCGGTGAGAAATCAAGCAAGATAAATCATAGTGAATTTGGGTGGGGGTTACTTTGATGACCCTTAAGATTGCCAAACTTTGAGGAATATGTTAATGTAGATATTAAGTCAGCACAAAAAGCCTAGGACAAAGATCAAGAAGATTACATCAAGCATGTGAATAAAAATTTCTTGATCAAGGCCAAGCTATTGTCTCTAGGTTTCCAAAGTTTGTCCCGGAGTGATTTCATGCTTGAAATCGGTGATATTATCACCCCGCGAGTTGAGTATTTTGACTCCCCATGTCAAGAGACTTCCAAGGGTGGATGTAACAATTCATGATCATTATAAAGAAGAACAAACAAGGGATTGATTAGATCAATCTTATAAGTAATGAGATAGACTCTAGATGAAAACAAAAGATTGACTCTTTGGTAAGTTCTATATGTCATCATACGTCACCTATGTAGTAATTTGGAATGAGAAATTACCTAGGATTAGATGTAAAGGGAAATAGGGCAACTTAACATATATATTGGTATTTCCCTCACTAAAAATGAAGGGAAGTCAAGATCAATTCGGAAGAGTGAACAATGCCTTCTTTTATTGAAACATTTGCATGTTGAACCCTAATTTAAGGAAGAGAAGAGTCTTCGATGAGGCATGGGCCAAAGTATTGAAATGGGGTTGTATCTTCTTACAATTCAAGAAGTTCACATACCTTTGGGTGGTCATGTGTACAGGTGATCCTTTCGATTTCCCTGTGTTCCTAGGTGATAAGATGATCCTTATGGAGTTGGTTAGATAATTGCTGGATTTTCACAAATTCCAATAGAGTAAGCACAAGGCCACCGTCTCCTTCCCTGTTTCCATCGGAAGGTACATGTGCTCAATAGTGGTTAAATCCAAGAACATGGTGCACAAGCTACAAGACAAGTTGAAGAAGCACATGAAGCATAAAGATGGGTTTTATTTCTGAGGAGTCCTTAAGTCATATGGGACCTTATATCTACATGTGCCCAGTGTAGAAGACATTTGGCTTGATCTTCATAATGAAGTGGCCATCTGAAGAAAGGACAATAACAGGTTGACACTTGAGGAGATTTAGTTGTTAGATCTATCTGACATCCCAGAAGGCACTACAGACAACAAGAGTGTCCTTGATGCCTCCTATAATGGGTTGAGTGAAGACCAATATGTATTCCCACCATTGATTGGTCCATTACCGATAAAGGTTCTATCGAGAAGAGCTACTCAAATTCTTTCCCATACTAAGGTGTGGCTCATTTCTTGGGGAATGAGTTATAAAGAAGGAATTTTTTCAAATCTAGCTACTTTGTAAGTGGGACCCTCGAAGGGAAAAAAGGAAAAGGATAAAGACTCTTCCAAGAGATCGATAAAAGTTAAGTTTTTAGAAAGGGGAAGAGCAAGTGACTACATCAAGTGGCCACTCTCCCACAAATGGTGAGGTTCTCGATTCACCTCCACCATAAGAACTAGGAAATATTCCTTCAGGAGAAGAGGTTGGTCAACCTCTCATTCCCCTTTGGTTTCTAGTTCATCGGAGGTTAGTATTCCTCTTATCTCTCAAGCTTTAATTTTACAATCATTACCTCCCCCATTTAACCTCCTTTGCTTCGAGTTTCTTCACCAAGTTCCTTAGCCATGGTCAACATCTTCTCTGGCCTCTCACCTCTCCCCACTAGACCTAAGTTAACCATGGATATGCCTCCTCCTTCGGTGCCTTCATTCCCGAGTCCATTTCCATAGACACTACACTCGCAGTAAGCACCACTCCACAAGCAAACCTTCCTCCACCTGAAGATGTGACTGTAACACCTATGATGGGAGAAACTTCTTCTAGTATGTGTTAATGGTTAATAGATCAAACCCGGGAAAAGGAAGGTGGTATTTCTCCTACCAGCCTTTGACTTCATTTCCCTCAAGGTCACTCCTACTAAGTCGCAAGAAACCTAAAATAGTTTCAAGGGTTTCAAAGTGGATGCCTCGGGGCATAAGTTTGCAGAAATTGCCACTCTGCGGTGACAAAACCAAGGATGATATAACTCTCACCAATTATCATATCACAAGGGTTGATCTAGGAAAAGTGACAATGGAGGGAGCACAATAGGATGTAGAAGATGCCATAAATGTGTTGTGCCGGAAGTCTGAAGGAAACAAAGGAAAATAGAGATGAGCTAAAAGATAAAGTAGAGAAGTCGATGAAGTACCACTCAAGCTCTCAAAGACTCCTAAGTCAACACCATCATCTTCTACTCCTATCGGGTTTGATTTATCCTTAGTACCCATGATTCATAAGATTAATGAGAAGGGGAGGATGGTCAATGAATGGATCAAGAGGTTGCTCGTGCAAGGAAACGAGGTCATTGATGACACCGTGGAAGTCTATAAATCCTTGGAGGATGTGAAGAAGGATGGTGAGAAAATGGATGATGAATTTTCAAGTAGAACTCGAAACCCACGGAGTTAACTTTTGAAGCTCTCAATACGCTAAAAAGGATTCGTCCCGCATTTTGGTTGAAGAAGGCATCATTCCACACGGGAAAAGCACTTTCAACTAACCAAATCCATTAGATTTAGAATAAAGATTCTCAATTAAGCTTACAGAAAATTGAGGTAATTAAGAGATCAATTGGTTGATGGCACAAATGACATAGAAGAAGAGCTAATCAATATTTTCCCTAAAGTGTTGAATGAAAGCTTGAGTATTCTTCCCATTGAAGATCTTTAGAATTAGATCCAATAATAAACCAAGCACAAACCAACTTATGGCTTTAGCTTGGAAATCATTGATAGGTTTGTGAAGATTGAACAGTCTTTGCAAAAAATTTAGGAAACTCAACAAGAGATTGAAGAAACTTCCTGGTAATGCGAGTGATACTCAGGAAACATGTGAAGTCCTGAGTGATCATTCCACCACACCTAAGGAAGATGAGATGTAGGGCATAATCTAAAAGTTCCAAGAATTTTTGGACAAGAAGGATTTTTTGGAGGAAGATAAAGATGATGAAACAAAATAGGCATAATGTTTCATGTCATTTCAATCCTGAAATCAACATGTCTTTTTCATTTTCATTTCATCATGTAGGAAGCAAATTTTGACTTCGTCTCCTATGTGAGATTCAAGCAAAATAGGAATCTAATTAAAATGACTATTTTCTAGGATTTATCCTATTTTCTCTTAACTCCTTTTATTGTAAATAAGGAATGCTTGTGCATTTTAAGGGGTTGAGATTTTTAAATATTGAGAACTATTGTGAAGAAGAAAGACTTTGTGTTTTCTTTTAATCATTTAAGAAATGGAAACTAATGCTATTTTGAAAACTTTGTGTTATGATATGTATATTTCTTAAGACATTGTTCTTATGTTCATAATCTTAAGCTATTATTTGTTTAGTATCTTGATTGTCCTAATTATTTCAAACATTACATTTTTATCTAAACTCATATGATTATTTCGTGATTTGTGTTTTCTCGAAAGAAAATATGTTCCTCTCATTTCCTTTCCATTGTGTTTCTTCCATAATAATAATTTCCTTTCTAATCCTTTCCATTTCTAAGATTGCAACATCTTCACCTTGCGTGGAAAGCAGATTTGATTCTATCCCAATCCCAATGGTTAGATTAGCGTGAATACAATATATATTATTTCTAATGTATTTTAGATTAGTAATAAAAAGGAAACCTCACCTATCTTTGAGGAGGGATTTAATCCCATGTATTGTGGTTGAACCTCATATTTTGGCTTGACAAAATATCCAACCAACAATTACCAACAAACTTAATTGTTGTTGCTTTCCTATTTGCATCAGATGAAAACTTAGTTTTCATTATGAATTTCTTCCATGGTCCTTTCTTGGGTGCAAGAGAGGATAAAGAGGAGTTGGGATTCTTCTTCCTTACTTCCTCCTTGTGAGTAGAAATTGCCTTTAATTTTTGTTCTTGCCTTATGGCTTTTTCAATAACCCCTTCCATCGTGGTTGGGCTGTGAACATCCACCTCTCCTCCTATAATGGGATTCAATCCCATGATGAATTTTTGTATCTTGAACTTCTCATCAGTTTGGTACTGAGGCACATACTTAAGGAGTTTTGTAAATCACTCCCAATACTCAGTTACAGTTAGCTTTCCTTGAGATAATTTTTGAAATTCAGTCTTTTTCTAATCATAGTAAAGTTGTGGCAGCCATCGTTGCCTAAAGTAACCTTTAAATTAGTCCCATGTGATATTAGACTCATCAATGTTCAACTCAGCCTTGCGGTTGTCCCACCTATCCTTCCTTTCCATGAATTCCAATTCTGGTGAATGCAAAATCAAAATTAACATGAAATTCCATTTTAGTGACACTTCCACATAAGCCTCTACCATGTCAACTAGCCCCTACCAAAACTGGCAGTACTCTATGCATTTAAAACCTTATCAACAACTTAAATTCCATTATAACCATCACCATAGATCCATCGCCACCAATTCCCCCTTCATACTCATTATTTTAGGATAGATATAATTTCTTAGGTTAGATCTTAGGTTAGCTTATGATATGCAACCTTATGATATAACCCCAACAATAAATTACCACCTTAGGTCTTAACACATTACCTTAGGTAGTTTCCACATAGGTTTGATTAATTCACAACATAATAGTTTTAGGCATTAGGTTAGTTCATCGCATAACCATTTAGCATTAGGTTTTAGGTTAAATTAAATAGCCTATAAACCTTTCTATACTCCCTTAGCACAAGGCTTAGGTTAGAAATAAAATCAATTAAGTAACATAGCATAGGTAACAAATATTCTTACCTAGCTTAGGATTCAGTAGGATAGTCTGTTTAGGATCTCAAATCCTCCCAATGTCATGAACAAACTATATTTCGTTTACGCCAAAGACATTGTCCTGCCACGATCAATCTCCAAAGAACAAAGCACAACATACAACTAAATAGAAATATGTTCCCACAAAAATCAAAGAACTTGTAACAACAAAGTTCAATCAATATGTCACTTAATTCATGGAATGTCAATCTACCATTCATTCAACAGAGAAGATTTAAAACATTCCTTGGATCACTGAAATTGATCCAAGGATGAGTCGATTAATAAATAAGTTTACAAATCTTGAACCAAATTGAAACTCACCTACAAGAAGTGAAAAATGGATTTAAGGAAGCCATTCCAATTCAGTCTAATGATCTTAAGAGTAGAAAATATTTATCCATATCAAGCATGATCTCATCAATCAAAAGAACATATCTTTATAAGGAAAATCACATGTCAACACTTGAAATGCAAAGGAGGAAAATAACAACGATCAAGGGTGTTACATTTCTTGAATCCATCCTTCCTAGAAATGAGCCTTCATACATCTCCAAGAACTACCTTCACACATACCTTCGTTCTGTCTTCTATGTGCCACCAAGTTTCGTGCCCTAGGTACTTAGTTAATTTAGGGGTCCAACATCACCCCACACTAATCTAATTGCCACCCCGAAATCCTTCACACTTCCTAAACAAAGTCTTGACAACCAAAATATGGTAAGGAAAAACTTTTTCTCCCCAAATAATAAATAATAGTTGAATTGGAAGAATCCAAACAAATAATTTAAGATTAGAGGAATATGTTATGTGACCAATTGGAGGAGTTTAGGGAACTCTGCATCTATCTCGTCCTTCAATTTCTCCCAAGCCTTCAACTATGATAAGGCCTTCCCTGGTACTTTTCCCACGGCGTTGGGCACTTGGTCTGGGGTAATTTCCTCCACCTTCCCCTTTAGTGCATTTATATATACCACCAGTTCCACATAGACTCTTTCGAACTCATCCATCCACTTAGTGATGGAATCCCAGAGTTTGCTAATGCTAAATTCCACCTTCTCATGCTTTTTTATGATTTTATCCTTCTAATTTGTGGTGTTAATAACTAACTATGCACATTCAGCCTTGTTGGTGGGGATGGTCTCCTATAAATCCTTGAGGGAAGCCTCCTCTTCTACCCCGCATGTCAATGATGGGCTCACATTTTCTATAGTTGTTGAAGCCCCTATCTGCAAGTATATTTACTTCCTTGAGTTGGGTGAGCAAGTCCTCCAAATCAGTGATCTAGGATTCAATGATGACCTTGTTTTCCTCTTTTTCCCTTACAAGCTTTGTAGCTATGGGCTCCACGCCATCCTTGATGTTTTTTAGAAACATCCCCACAAGGCCTTCAAGATATTCCATTTCAATCCCATAGTGTCTCCTAGCTTTGGCTCACTTATGTCGACATTGTCCCAAAATTCTCTTCATGAGGGTGCCATCACGATCGTATGCTTCCTTTGTTAGCACCTGTTCACCCCTTAATCCTTGGCGTAATCTATTTATCTTCTTTCCCTTTTTTTTTCTTTTTCGTGACCAAGGTCTGAATAGGGGATCCTACATTGAAATTGTGTCAAAAAACTTCTAAATACATATTTTGAAGCACATTGCATGATTTCTCATTTCTTAGGTGGCTAGGATCCACCACCCTATATATTTCTCCTCCCCTCTTTGTCAGGTGGATGGTCTCGATCACATTATCATTGACCTCAAATTCAAGATCTTCCATGTAGCAATGTATGTTCTAGCTAAAAATCTTCTAATTTCTAGGAACATCCCATTCTTAGTCCATAAAATCCCATCCATGTAGCTTTCTCGGTGGGAGGGTGGCCTGAAACCTTGTGAAAAATACCTTCGTGGGGTCATCCAAGAAGTGCAATGTGGAGACATGGGTGTCCAATTCTTCCTCACATCTTTTTGCTTCATCCTCTACTTCTTTTCTCCAGGGGTGAATCCTTTATCCTCATTTATAGTAAATGAGTCCCCCTTATCTCCCCTTGGGTTGGTAATCTATGTCAGGGAGGCCACACACATTGGGCTCTTCTCAGGTCCTGCAGAGTGCTCCTTTCCTTCCTCACATGCCTCACCCACATCCATTGTTCAAAGATCACCTTCCTGTTCTTCCAATTATGCCTCCAACTCGGCCTTGAAGGTGGTGGGATATTTTCCTTCACCTTCCTCACGAGACTTTTGCGGGGCTCGATGCATCATGTTTCTTTTGCTTCTTTTCTTCAATCTCTTCCTCTTCTTCCTTCTCTTTCACACACCCCAGTAATGAGGCCTTGGTGCCACCTTGTAGTGAAGTTCTGGTACCCTTACTACCATTTCAGCACATGTAGTACCTCCTCTTCCAGGAAGTATCTAACTTACCTTCACTTTTTCTTCTTCCTCTTCTTTAACCTATACCACTCTAATGGGTGGGATTGGTGTCCCTACAAATTTAGAAAGGGGGATTATGTAACCTCCACTTCAATTCCCCCTTGTGTTTTGGGGCATAGATGCATGAATACCTGATGGATGTACCCTTTGATGGTAATGTTGACTTGAGGGTGCAAGTATAAAAAGTATGGCTCCAAAAATTCGACATAAGCAGGTCGAGTACCATACCTGTATGTCACATAATATATGGACATCAACATTCAATTTTTCTACATCAAATACCAACTTTTGCATGTCCTTTATCTAGTTGATGGCACACTTTAGGTACTTAGCAACAAATTAAAAGGGGAGCTTGCACCATGCCCCGTTATCTCCCTTAGCCATCATAAACTTTGCTAGGAAAAATACTAATTAGCTACGAGTTTGACCTAATTACCAAAACTTGTGGAAATTTTTAGGGAATGAACCACTCATTCTCAAATCCTTCACACAACCTTTCAAAACACAAGTTTTTATAAGCCTTATAGGTGCTCGAGATGGTTCCATCACAAGTGAACTTCACAAATTGAATTGTAGGAGATGAGTACGCCGATGGGTGAAACCATATATTCCCATCTAGCCCATCTGAGACACCAATCTCCCAAAATATGATAGATAGAAGTATGGATCCCCATGTGAGTCTTACTCCTACCTTGTTATGTACTTGTGCTTCTTAAACATTGTCATTTGTGATAAACTCTACAAAATTATAATGTGCCCTTTTTGAAACTCAGAGGCCGATACAAGAATCTCGTAATGATGTCTATCTACCTCTCTAATGCACCTAATTTACAACTAACGAGCTAGGAGGAAACTCTCAATGATGGGTATAGGAGGTCTAGAATCACATGTTCCCTTCCTCCCTTCTCGTAGCTCAATGTATTCACTAGCTCCTTAATATTTGAAGTGGCACATAAATCAAATGCCATGTCCTTGTAGGTGTTTTGTAGGCCTGTAATTGTCCTAATCAAGTGGATTATAATTATCATCCTTCTTCCCATGAATTAGAAGAAGTCCTCATGCACCCGCGTCATTAACCATATAAATAGCGGGGAGGGTTTAGCAAAGAAAGGCAGCTCCCATAGTTGTAAAACTCCATTCTTTTGTATTTCTTGTTGCACCAAGTGTGTTAACCTTAGGGTTTCCGAGATCGTCCACCATTGGAATGTTTTAAACTAAGTCTTCTCACATCAACTTTTTATTGTCACTTTTCCTGTGGTTGTACTCGTTGATCTTACACTTGTATAACTTTGAACTCCACTTTTTTACCTTGATAACCCTTGGGGGTACTACATTTCGATTAAATCTCCACAGGATCCTCCTTCTCCAACACCGAGTCTCTTTGTTCAAGATTTCTTGGGTGTCATCTTATTTCTTATTTATTTTCATGTCTTTCTCATTTTCCTATCTAGACTTGATGAATTCTCCACTTCACTTTCATGAAACCCCTCTCCTTCTCTATTGTCTTCCTTCCTCCTTGCAACATCCCAAGACTATGCTATAGCTTACACTGAGTTAATCTAGTTTGTGACAAGTACCTCGCTTTGTTAATCTTTGTAAAACCCTCATCACACTTCAAGATCGAGAGCACAAAAGAAATTATCTAAGTAGTCGAAATGACTACTCTTACCTCCTATTTATACTTTTTCAATGCCTTAGAGTTCCTCGACCACATGTCTTAATTTCACTTTTTGATAAAGAACTTTATTTCACTTAAATCAACTTCTGCAACTTCCCCTCGCACGTCACAACTATAACCTTTTGGTGCTCCAACACTAATTCACTTCAATGGACCTCCTTCATGCACATCACTATGTTGAAGTACATAACCTCCATGTTGTCCACTAAGTAGTTCCCCACAGTGTTTCCTACCTTATGTTGTCTTCGCATGATCTTTCCTTTCTTCATGGTCTTTAAAATTTTCTATACATACCACCATAACCACACAAATTCAATTACCTTAACCATCGTCATGCTCGTTCGTTTACCCTTGTGCTAATCGTTCCCAATAGTCCATTGTCAAACATTTTTTTCAAACATATCCGACATATTTGCTACTTCACTCCACCCAAAAATTTATGCACGGTCCTCTATGCATAGAATCTCTTACAATGTAATTACCTCTTTGGCATACCAACACGCAACGCAAAACCCAAAAAAAAAAGACTAAAAGGAAACAACTAAAAGTGAAAATCATTAAATGAAACCTAATCTAATTGGCAATACAACCTTATTTATAGACACATAAAATCCTTATTTATAGTAGGGCTTCATCCTACTCCCATTGAAATATCCTAGAAACCTTGTCCTATCCAGTGCTTACAACCTGGATGGCACATGAAATTAGATTCATAAACTAAAACCATCTCGCCCAACCACAAATTTTTTTATAGTGTGATGATTGTGCCATGATTTTTGTCTCACCTTCTCATTCTTCTAAATCTATTTAGAAAGTGATCATCTTTCATCAACCTACATTAATTTATCCATGTGCTCTTGTAATACTTGTTCATTGGCACATCCTCTTGTGCATGCAATATGTAGAGAGGGCAACATAAACTCTACTGGTAGAATAGCTTCCATGCCAAACACCAATTGAAACGGTGTGGCCTTGTTCAATCTCTTATAGGTTGTCTGTATGCCCATAGTACGGTTAAGACTTTGTCATCCCAATCTTTTCTCCCAACATCAAAATCCTAGTCAACATGTGACTTAGTATCTTGTTAAATGCCTCAATGGTTCTATAAGATTAATGGTAATAAGGGGTAGTATTATGATGAGCCACCATGAACTATGCTAGCAAAATCCTAACTATCTCATTCAAAAAATGTGTACCCCTATCACTAGTCAAACTCAATGGACACCCATACCTATTGATTATATTTTCCCACAAGAATCTTACCATTGTGGTTGTTGTGTAATCCTTCGTAGGTGTTGCCTCTGCCCACCATGTTAAGTAATCAATATAAGTAATGATATAGTGTGAACCATTCCTTCACATGGAAAGTGACATAGGTCCTACAAAATCAATTGCCCACTTCTCAAATAGTTCAACACTAGATATTGGCCTCAAGGGCATTTCATATCTTCTTCCTAGCTTGCCAAGGTGCTGGAAATGATCACAAGCCTTGCAAAAATTGATACAATCCGGCAAATTTTTTTCCGCCAAAGACCTACTAGTAAAATATTCTGCACTAGGGCATTTCCAACATAGTGTCATTTTCTAATTCCATCATGTGCTTCCTTCAGATTGTAGCACTCTCATGCTCTAACACACACCTTTGGTGTAAGATCTTATCATGACCTAACTCGTATAAGTCTCCACTAATTAAAATGTAAGGTGAGGCACGTATAGCTAATTGTTTTCAATATAAAGTCTTCATTCCTTCCGGTGTCATACCTGTTTTGAGAAACACAAAAATATCCTCTAATTTAGAGGGCATGCAACACAATATAAATAGTTTTACTTCTATAATTGTATCCTCAATGCTCTGCATGTCCTCCCCTAAGTTGATCCTTGATAAATGGTCAAGTCCCATGTTACTTTTACTTATTTTCAAAACAATCGTAAACTCAAACTCTTAAAATAATAGGACCCACCTGCATATGTGCCCTTGTAGAATGGTCTTGTTTACCAAGTACTTCAATGTCATGTGGTCTGTGTAGAATATAAAGGGTGTTAATAACAGATATTTCTTGAATTTGTGCAACATGTAGATCATCGACAATGCCTCGTGCTTGGTATTAGTATAGTTATGTTTCACTAGTGTTAGCTTCCTACTAGAAAAGCACAAGGGGTAGTCAACAATTCCCTCTCTAGGTTGTGTTAAGATGGGTCCAATATCCATCCCTGAAGCATCAACATGTACATGGAATGGATTATCCCAAGTAGGAAAGTGTAATATGGGTGCAATGATAAGGCTATTCTTCAATGTGTCAAATTTCATTTGTTGCGCCTCTCCCCAATGAAATGTACTTTTGTGCTTTAGCAACATTTATAACGGCGTGGCGATCTTAGTATACCCCTTAATAAATTTCCAGAAATATCTCGTATGCCTAAGGAATCTACGCACAACGCTCTAGCTAGTAGGATCCCCCAATCCCACAAATAATGCAAAATTTTGAAGGATCCATCAACAAACATACCTTACATATGATATGTCCCAATAGGGTGCAAAATTGGGTTGAAAAAACACATTTCTTAATCATGAGGGATATAATCGACTGCCAACACCTCTCAAATATTAGCCTCATATTTTCATAATAGTCCCTCACTAATCCATATATTGTCCAGTCATCTATGTAGACTTATACAAACTTATGGATGAAGTCTTGAAAAACTAGAACCACAATGCAAGAAAAAATAGCAGGTGCATTCTTCAATCCAAAAGGCATGACCATGTAGGCAAAACTTCCCCATTTAGTGGAAAAAGTTGTCTTTTCTTGCTCCTCCTTTGTAATTCTAACCTAATGATATCCTAAGAATCCATTTGTGAAAAAATAGATCTCACGCCTGGCTACTCCTTTTAGGATCTCCTCGATGAAGGGGGTTGGTGTTAGGAATTAGAGAAAAATATGTGGAAACAATTCCTCAAACCACGAGTAGTATGAAACTATATAGAAAAATTATACTTGCAGAAATATAATGACATAAATAAATAATGTACAAAAGAAGACAAGATAAGATTTAACGTGGTTCACCCAATGTGGGCTACATCCACCAAGAAATTACTTAGATTTTATTATCAACAAGAGTAAAACAACTCTTATAGTCTTCTCTTAGCTATGAAATCACAACAGAATTCCAAAGATGTTAAACTACATCCAAACCACAATTGACACCCAATTGATTAACCTTGATCACTCTTGATCACCTCTTGATCATTAAGACTCAAGACCTCTTGAACACTCAAGATATATTCAAGATACCCTAACACCTCTATTTATAGGATTACAATCATTTTAAGAAGTCCTAAAGCCGACCCTAGAAGTTTGAAAGTCATGAGCTTTCAACTTACCACAACTGGAAAAATAATCCCGACATTAACAACCAATTAACAACATGTTAACAACAACGTCTTAGTAGTGACACAACAACATCACAAGATAAATGATTTGTAGAATGCTCCTAAAGTCTCCAAACTTAACTACTCGAGCTCCAACACTTCAACATTGATTGAAGAAGACCAAAAATAGGCTCCACACCCCAATAATCTCCCACTTGAGATCTGTTTCCACTTGAGAAAATTTCTTAACCCTTCATTTTCAACCATGAAGGCTAATCAAAGTTGTACACAACTTCAACTTCTCCCTTGTGACCACCTTGGTCATCATATCCACAAGATTCTAACTGGTATGAATCTTTTCCAGCTTCAACTTATCTTCTTCCAAATTTTTCCTGATGAAATGATATCTCAGTTGAATGTGCTTTGTCCTAGAGTGGAAAGCAGATTTCTTCGCCAAATGAATAGTGATCGACTATCACTGTGTAGTCTCCCAACTTCCTGCTTATGACCCAACTCATCAAGAAACTATTGTAGCCAAATCATCTCCTTGCTTTCCTTTGTGGAAACAACATACTCAACCTCTGTGGTTGACAAAGCCACAACCTTTTATAACCATGAAATCCAACTCACTGTTGTATCACCAACCGTAAATACATAACATGTCGTGCTCCTCCTACTGTCTAAATATCCTGCCATGTTTGAATCTACATATCCATGTAATGTAGTGTCTGATCCACCAAAACAAAATGCTACTCCCATGGTCCCTCTCAAATACCAAAGGATCCACTTTACTACCTGTCAGTGCTCTCTACCTAGATCACTCATAAACCTGCTCACTACTCCCACTACATGGGAAATGTTAGGCCTAGTGCATACCATAGCATACATCAAGCTACCAACTACTGATGAGTATGGTACCCTAGACATCTATATTTTTCCTCCTCAGTCTTGGGACTTTGCTCCTTTGATAATTTAAAGTGACCTGCCAAATGAGTACCAACCAGTTTAGCATCCTGCATACTAAACCTCTCCAAGATCTTCTTTATGGAATCTTCTTGAGATAATACCAGCTTTCTCTCCTTCTTGTTCCAAGTTATTCTCATACCAAGGATTTGTTGTTCTACCCCAAATCCTTCATAGAAAAATATTTCACCTAGTTGCTTCTTGAGTACCTTTATTTCTTGCATGTTCTTCCCTCTAATAAGCATATCATATACATACAGGCACAAAATAATATAACTACCATCAAGAAACTTCTTGATGTACACGCAATGGTCTGAGTGACACCTGGAGTAACCCTGCTCCTACATAAAACTGTCAAACTTCATGTACCACTGCCATGGAACTTGTTTCAGGTCATACAACTCTTCTTTACTTTGCACACTAACCTCTCCTTCCCTTTGACCTCATAAGCTTGTGGCTACTGCATGTACAATTCCTCCAACTCACCATAAAGGAATGTAGTCTTCACATCTAACTATTCTAAGCGTAGGTCTTCTACTGCAACTAAGCCAAGAACAGTTCTAATAGAAGTCATTTTAAAAACTGGAGAAAAATTTCATCAAAGTCTATACCTTTCTTTTGTGTAAATCCTTTGACCACCAACCAGGCCTTGTATCATTTCCTACCTTGATCTTCCTCTTTGATTCTATACACCCACTTGTTATACAATGCTCTCTTGCCCTTAAGTAGCTCCACCAGATCCCAAGTATGGTTTTCCATAAGAGATCTATGCTCTTCATCCATGGCCTACTCCCACTTCTTCCTGGCATCCACCTACACTGCTTCCTCAAATCACTCGGCTCTCCTTTGTTAGTGAGAAAAAAATAATTCAAAGATGGAGTAAATTGTTTAGGTTCCTTATTACCCTAGAATACCTTCTCACTCGGGAGTTTTGGGTTCCTAATGAGTAGGTATTGAACCGGCAAAGCGGTGCGAACATGTTGAACTTGAACCGGCCCTTGGACACCTTATTGTCCACAATGTCCTCTAACACTATGTATTCTTTCTTTGATTCCTATTTTTGTTCCTGCAATTGATCTTTATACATGACTTTTTCATTAAAGACAATATCTCCAGGAAAAATATTTTCTTGTCTTTAAGACTCAAAACACGGAAACCAAAATCATCTTCACCATATCCAACAAAGGTGCATTTTTCAGACTTAGCCTCTAACTTGGTCCTATCATCTTTATCAATGTGAACAAATACCTCACATCCAAATACTCTAAGAAATGAGTAATCAATTTTTTTACAGAGACCAAGCCTCCTCGGGTATACCTCCATCCAAGGCCATAGAGGGTACTCTGTTAATTAGATAAATAGATGCTTTACATCGCTTCCACCCAAAACATGAGTGGAAGCCCTGTATGTAACCTCATGCACCTAGCACGCTCTATGATTGTCTTGTTCATTCTCTCTGACACTCCATTTTCCTGTGGAGTATTTGGAACTGTTCTTTACCTACGGATCCCATTTACCAAATAGTAATTAAGAAATTCATTGCTGTAATATTCCCCTCCATTATCCAACCGATATATTTCAACTTAAGATCTGTTTCATTCTCAACCAAGGCTTTCCATCTTTTAAAATTTTTAAACACATCAAATTTCTTTCTAATGCAATATACCCAAAATTTTCTAGTTGCATCATTAAAAAAATTGACGTAATAACATGAACCACCAATAGAGTTAACCTTAGCTGGCCCCCATACATTTGTATGCACTAAATCCAACTTACCCTCCTTCCTGGTAGGTCCAACCTTGAGGAATCTCACCCGCTTTTGTTTCCCATAAACACAGTCCTCATAGAAGTCCAAATCTAACTCCTTTAATCTAGGTAACCTGTCCTTTATAATCTACATGCCCTTATGAATCATATGACTGAGTCTCTGGTGCCACAAAGTTACATCTCCATCTGCAGCAACTAAATTGAAATAATCAGCACCATTGGTTAAATACAAAGTACCAGTTTTCTTACCTCTTACAACCACAAGAGCTCCCTTGGTAACCTTCCAAGAATCCATTGTAAAACTAACTGTACAGCCATCACTACCCAAATGTCCCACTGATATCAAGTTCCACCTCAACTTAAGCACATGCCTAACATCCTTAAGTATCCATGTGTTCCCATTTTGAATTTTCACCCGAACACAACCTTTCCCTACTATGCTACATGGTTCATCATCACCAAGATATACATGTCCAAAATCACCTTGAACAAAATCAGTAAAATAATGTCTATGTGGGGTGGCATGAAAAGAAGCCCCTAAATCTAACACCAAAGATTCAACAATATTATCTAAAGAAAGAATTAAGGCATCTTGATAAACATCACCTGCTGCCAAATTTACCTATTTAGTTTCCTCCTTCTTGTTCTTCTTATCTAGAAGAGCCCAAAAATCTTTCTTAGCATGACCAACCTTCCCAAAGTACCAACATTCTAACTTACTCTTGGACTTTGACCTTCCATGATCATTCAACTTCTCACCGTTACCTTTCCCTCTATTCTTTTGTCTCCCTCTGGTCTCCACCGTTAAAGGATTTCAGAAGTAGAAGAATCTCTAGTGCTCTTCCTTTGCATTTTCTCACTTAGGATCATACCTATTACATCCTCAAACTTCAGCTTTGTGTTATTAGAGTATGAATTACTTGATCATAACCAAGTTGTCGGTATTATCCGGTAAGGAGCACAAAATCAACAAAGCCGTGACCTCATCATCAAAGTCATTTTTATCGAGTTTAACATACTCACAACCATATTAAATTCATTCAAATGATCAGCAATAGAACCATTCTTAGACATCTTCATATTAAATAACTTTTTCATCAAAAATATTTTATTAGAGGCAAAGGGTTTTTCATATAACTTCCCCAATGCATTCATGAGACCTTCGTGGTCTTCTCTTGCGATATGTTGAAAGCAATTGAAGATGTAAGGCATAAATAAATTGCCTCGAGCACCTTTCTATCTAGAAACTCCCAATCCTCATCCGACATGGCTGTAGGTTTCTTTTCTTTTCCAACCAAAGGAACATGGAGGTCCTTTTATATAAGTAATCCTCCATTTGTATCTTCCACAAACCAAAGTTCTACCCATTGAACTTATCAACCCTCGATCTGCCCTCATCTATCATAGCTCCCACTCAAGCTTAACTTTCCTTATGATTTACAACTTCAGCAAAAAACCACCAAAGCTCTTATACCAATTGTTAGGAATTAGAGAACAAATATGTAGAAATAATTCCTCAAACCACAAAGTAGGAAACTATATAGCAAAATTATACTTGCAGAAATATAACATCATAAATAAATAATGCACAAAAGAAGACAAGACAAGATTTAACATGGTTCACCCAATGTGGGCTACGTCCACCAAGAACTTGCTCAAATTTTATTATCAACAAGAGTAAAACAACTCTTATAGTCTTCTCTTAGTTATGAACTCACAACAGAATTCCAAAGATGCTAAACCATATCTAAACCATAATTGAAACCCAATTGCTTAACCTTGATCACTCTTGATCACCTCTTAATAATTAAGACTCAAGACCTCTTGAACACTCAAGATATCTTCAAGATACCCTAACACCTCTATTTATAGGATTACAATCCTTTTAAGAAGTCCTAAAGCCAACCCTAGAAGTTTTAAATTCATGATCTTTCAACTTCCCATGGCTGGAAAAATAGTCTCGACGTTAACAAAATGTTAACAAGCGAACGTCGCAAAGCAATGACATAGTGAATGCATAGTAATTTCACAACAAATGATCGTAGAATGCTTCAAGTCTCCAAACTTAACCATTCGAGCTCCAACACTTCAACATTGATTCAAGAAGACCAAAAAAAGGCTCCACACCCCAACAATTGGAAAAGGTTCAATGATACCTACCACATTCAAATCCCTATAATCAACACAAATCCTTATCCTTCCATCCTTCTTAATGATGATGACCATTGGACTTACCCATTATAATTCCTCAATAGCATCAATGATGCTGATGTGATCATCTTGTCAATCTCTTACTTTTCTTTGACATGTATATTGAAATTCATTTGATAATGTCTGCTTCGAATTGGGTGTGCACCTTCCTTTAACTTGATCTTCATTTATCCCAAGGAGTGGTGAACTCCTTTAAGCTCATTGTACCTATGTGGAAAAAAGCATGATATTCGTGTAATGATCGATGATCTTTGAAATGTCCTTTTTGTCCAAGTAATCTCTAATAGTAGCCTCCTTAGGTTTTTCCTCCCAACCAATGTTAACCTTATTGGTTTTCAAGGGTTCATGGTAGGTGCATGATTACTCATCAACACTATCCATAACCTCACATACCCAAAATACGGTTAACATCCAAGTTCTCCACTTCTTCACCATCAATCACATAGACCAACTTCCCTTTCTCTTTTTCCATGCATGTGCACTCAAGATGTATTTCCTCTCGCTCTTCCTCATTGAAGCACACTTCCAAATTAGGTTCTCCCAAAAATTCTAGTATTCTATCCTCCACCATGGCACTATCTCTCATAGTTAGGTGCTTGACAACCTATAACACCTCATTCACCAATGGTTTAGTACTCTGGTACTTGAATGTTTGAAGGAGATTAGTCAATCGCTCGTGCACGAGTTTCCTTTTTGAAACCGTAACCCTAATTGAATGTACTATGTGCGTGCACAACCTTATAAGGTGGAGTAAAGCTTATACACCCATAAATATGGAGGCAATGATTCCACACCTTCCATCTAGGCCTTCTCACATGCTTGGACATGAAACGAGGTGGGTTCCTTCCTATGGTAGTCTTGTATAGTAAGAGGTTCATTTCCTTGGATAAACCTAATAGAGAACGTGATTCTCACCTTGTGCCACTCTATAAGGTTATCGTGATGGATTTTCCACCAACGTGTTGCAGTCCCAAGAAAATTGTAGCTAAAAATCCTTCTCCTTTTGATCTCACACCTCCACTTGGTCTCCATTTCTCACAAGAAGACATCATGGTTGGCTCCCCTAGTCTAACTTGGAAATTTCTTTCCTCCCAGGTGCCTTACTAAGCACACCTTTATAACTCTTGTCACAAACCCTCTTAATTTCCTTTCGACTAACTGATATGTATCATGCACCTAATTTTCACATGCCACATTGGTTTTATCACTTATAGATAGAGCATATTCCCATTGGATAATGCCTTCTTTTTTTGGTTACACAACCTCAAGGTCCTTGATAGTGTGCACACAGATATTGTCTTAGTATTCTTCTCCCAAGGGCTTAGTATAGGGTGTTGACTTTCCATCTGTCAAAGGAATGATAACATGTTCCTCTTTGTTCTCAAAACTTATATACCCCTTATTGAAGTGTAATTCAACATTGTTCTTATAACACCAAGAATGCCTAAGTAACACTAGAAATTTTTCCACCTCAACAAGCACTAAGACTTCAAAGTCTTCAATGAATTTCACCCCTTGGATAGTGATAACAACATCCTTTATAACACCAATGGGAATTGTCTTAGTCTTATTAGCCATATACAACACATTTTAAGATTGTTGTAATGGATTCCTTCCCATTTGATTCCATGCATCCAGGTGAGAAAATTAACTTTCATGCCTATGTCAATTAGAATACTACTCAAGAGCCATCCATCAACTATTGCATTCAAGGTAATCTCCTTATCATAGTCAATGTTGTGTGGAGGAAGGTCAACATACAAGATCTGTCTCTCGTGCTCTCCTCCAAAGTGCTTGGTACTTAGTCTCTCAACCATTCTCCTAACAAAGGAATTAATTTTTCTTTCCTCAACATCTTGCATACCTCCTAAATTCATCTAGATCCTTCTACGGAGTCGCAACACTTTTATTTTTCTCTAATTGTTGTGATTTCTCCTTTAGGAATTAGATATCTCCTTCTAAGATTCAAATCACATCCATGGTTTCCTGATAGACTTATTTTTGTTTAGTGGGGTCTTGGTACCTTTCATGCACCACCTCTTATCTAGTAACCAGTAGTTTCTACTTTTGTAACTCCATGGTGCACGCAGCCTCGGCTCGTGTTGTCACTAGTACAAGTTTGAACTCTAGCTTACATGCCACCCTTTGCATCCACTATAAGTCAAATTTCTTCACGCTTACCATCCTAGCACCCTTATCCTTCCACTTATTTTGGATCATGTGTTCAAATAATTCCAGGCTTTCCTCATACTTGTGCTTCTTTCCACACCAAGAGCATTTTAACATATGAGGGAATTCATGTTTATAGTGTTTCATAGACCCACAATTGTAACAATTTTGATGTGGGAAATCACTTCTTCTTCCTCCATGGTTTCCATGACCTATAAATCCTCTGCAAAATCCTCCTATATGACTTCCTTCATCTGTACACCCTTCATAATGATGGCCCTCATCCTTGGAACTTCTTACAATACTAGTTTGGTGCACACCAATATCAATGGCATCATGTATTTGGTCAATCAATTTATAATCCTTAGTGTCATGAGTAGTAGAGGTGTAAATTTTACAATAACCAAGACACATTCTTATGGATCATGCCTTTGCAGAGTGGAAACCTTCTTACATCATGATCTTCATGGCAGATCTCACAATCTACCATCATCACATGTACCGATCTCTAAGTACAACTTTCCTTCGTATGCCCTTCTACCTCACAATACATACACCATAACCCAATGCGAGTCTCATGAGCCAAGTTCATAGATAATTTCTCTAGTTGTTTTTCCATTGCAGCAATTTGGGATTCTAGGAATGGACTAACTCTTGTATCAATGCTTCCTACTACATCAATGTGTTAGGAAGCCTCAAAGGCCTTGTGCAGATCTGTGAAAGTATTTTGTGAAATCTCCCTCCTAATGGTGTGATCATTCCTATGATGAACAATAGAGCATGTTGCGAAGGGTGAATATCATAAGATAACTTGGATAAGAGAGACTTGAAATACATGTCATACTCCCACACACTCTTTGCTATACATTGATGAATCTCCTTAAATGTGGTGATTCTTTTCTTCAAACTCAAGTATGTGGAACTCCACCAAAAAGGCATTACATAACATAATATAATCCACCACTATCTAGTGAGGGTCATACTTCCTATACCAGCTATGCAATGTCCTTACAATTTGGAACTACAAAATGACTAGCCTTCCACTCTAGGGTAGTGATTCCCTTCACGTGCCATAGTAATTCACACTTGCGTACATGTTTTTGGCATCCTCAATGCCCTTTTAATCAGGTAAGTAGAGCGACATCTCATAAAAAATTGTTTGATGGTGTTTTGGACCTCATCTACTAGATCCAGGACCTTGATTCCCTCCAATGTTACCTCCACTACCAGATGTACTTGATCCACTAGTGCAAACTCCTCGAAATCCACTAGATCCTCCTCCCACTTTCACACTAAACTACAAGCCGATAGTCTATGATACCGAACCACTATCAAAAATTTTTCTGCGTCATTCTCGGATGTGATACTCAAATCTTGTAATCCCACATCTTGTCCAAATGTTGTGCCATAAAAATACCCCCAAACATAGGAAATGATTGTGCGAGACATAGATGTATCAAATGAAAAATTATACCTCCTCGGTGTCACTCAACTAGGAATACCAATACCAATTGGATTATCAAAACTTCTCTCAAGAACTGGAAAAATAAGCATAAGATTTTGGTTGCTATGTGGGTTAAGATGCACACCTATAGCTCTTCTCCTTTCTTCATACGACGAGTTATTTCAAGAACCCAAGGGATTTTATCTTCCACGTTTTCCAAGATAGGGTAGCTTATATTTCTCGGTGTTCCACGTCCTCCATATGAACCTCAAATCCTTCTCGTAATGTATACCTCCATAAACCCATCACTCTTAAAAATTTGAGTTGTCTTGTGAGCTCCCTCTCCTAAGATTAATTATACTTGATCTGCCTCTCCTCTCTCTCCAATTCTACTGCAAGGTCTGCCATCCTTCTACCACACATGCTTCGATGCCCCACACCTAGCGGGAGTTTAGCCAATTGTGGGAAAGGCTTCCAAACTCAAAGTAATGACCAATATATTTATATCTAGTGGAATAGCATGCAAGAATGATCCGCTAGGTTCCCTCAAAAACTTGAACTCAAAAATATCTCGTGAAATATTACATAGAAATAGTGTATTCTAGGTGTAGCTAGTCAACACTATACTCCACCAGTGATCAACAACACAGATCCAAGTTAGATTGGCATCATGTAACCACTGATATTCCTCCTAGGTCAAAACATGAGGTCTATAGTACCAACTTGTCATTTATGCATATGTCAATAGCCATTCATACAACTCTCTTGGGAAATAGCATAAGAATTTCTCATAGAGTTCATGATATAGGTTCTCTTCCACCCATTTTCATACATCAAAATCAGATACAAAAGAGTACTACATCTCTAAGAAAACTCATCCTCTATGATTTTAAGCTAGGTATCAATGTTGTCTAAGGTTATTTGTTTCATCATTACACGGCATTCTCTCAACTACTTTAAAAAGAGGTCCCACTAACAAAACCAAAATGTAGTTTTTATTTTCCTTTTATTTTTCCAATCAACCCCAAGTGTGCTAACACATCATCCATACTGGTCCAAAACAACACCTAAGGCATGTGCAGGCTCCAAACCCCTCCTTTATGTGAGATTTGTGAGAATTTTATTCATTAGTAACAGGTGTTTGTATAAATAGAGAATGACACACCCATTCTTGACAGCCAGGTGTAAGCACTAACTCCTAATCTAGTGCACCAGAACATAAGATAACATGATCATATTATAATGGAAGTAGATCTAAATCACGATTATCATCAAGGAAACTAGTAATACACCCATGAACATAAAAAATAAATGTACAGATCTAGATTCATCACATAAGTTCTTGAGAATCACTTCATTATATTTATATGCCAAAGTGCAGTAGCCAAGATTAAATTAAATAGCTCAATGCATGAAGATATTCATAGTAGCAGAGATTTTACACATTACTGAGTTCACCATCACACATTACATATATTTTCTAACTATCTTCCTTTATTTCTTCCATACTCATCTCTACACCTCCCTCATCAAAACCATCCATATGAGGAACTCTCTAGGAATATTCTCTTAACTGCTCATCATTACATGAGAAAGCCTAAATGAATCTTTCATGATTTCCCTACCACTACCTAATAATATGCCAAATGTCATCATTTGCTTCCCCTAATCGAGTTTCCTTAGCACGCATGTTCCAGCTAATCCATAACAAACTTGGCTCCTCATCATTTCATGATAACCATATTGATGCCCTAGAATATCCTTTCCTTGAGCTACAAGTCTCCATAGCTTATCCATATTTGTATCTAGTCACTTTTTCATCCATTCCCTAAATGTGTCCTAAGGACATGTTCCTTTGGTTTCGGGAAGTCATGCTTGATATGGATTGTATCCTCTTTGCTCTTGAAGATCTTTGACTCAGCCTTGGATCAGTTGCATTGATCCAAGGAATGTTTTAAGCTTATTCAGGATGAACAAAATTTATGGACCTTACGAAAGTTACAAGGTCTGAATGAGTTTGAATGAGCAATCCTAGAGTTTAACTCAGGCTGATCATGATAAATGAAATTTGGTTCCAGATATCGTAACATCAGGAAGGCCTAGACCTTAAGCCAGGTAAGATGTTCATGTTTATACCGTAAGCTTAATTTAGCAATGCCAGATAGGATCCTTTACAGGAATGTTTTACCCTGTTTGGCTCTAATACTGATTGGTCCTACTTTGGAGACCTAGATTGGATTTCGTTAAGGTTAATAATCTTAACCTAAACTATAACCTATTGGTTAAAATAATTGCTAATCTAACCTAGCCCTAAACTATAAGCTTAATGCTCCTAAGAGTTAACTTCTTCTAGCGCTATGGATGTAAGACTAATGTCTTACCCTATGATCTAACCTATGTTTCTTACCTATCTTAACTAATGACAAGAATGGAGGGGGACCTATGAAGGGCGCGAGTCATGGGCGGTGGTTTCCATGGCATTTATGAGGGGGATAAGGTTGAAGGACTTGGGATGCTGTCAGATTTGGTGGAGGTTGCAAATGGCTAATGTGACCTGACGTGGCAGTATCACCAAGTATGGGAATGTTTGTTTGTTTTCTTTTGGCGATCACCAATTTTGGTGGTCGGTGGCAATGGAGAATAGGCGGGAGGATGGAAGTTAATGCAATTAATGAACTTTGGTTCCCGAGTGCGGATTGCTTGGGAAGGCATGCAAATGGAATATTGTTTGGTTGTTTGGTTTTCCATGCATTCCATT
This sequence comes from Taxus wallichiana var. yunnanensis, assembly GCA_018340775.1. Classification (NCBI taxonomy): domain Eukaryota; kingdom Viridiplantae; phylum Streptophyta; class Pinopsida; order Cupressales; family Taxaceae; genus Taxus; species Taxus wallichiana. The sequence goes on along the minus strand of CM031239.1, from coordinate 59,810,798 downwards.
TTTCACTCTGCTTGAGCACTGGTTCTTCGAACCAGTCGTCTACTCTGTGTTGCATGGCAACTTTGAGAATTTCTAGCTTCCTTCTCTGTCGGGGAAAGTTTATAAGGCATGAAGGTAACAATTTATTGTTGTTTAATCTATCGTGGAAGAAGAAGAGAAGGTGTGAGCACATTCAGAGGTCTTCTTCAAATTTTTAAGTGACATTATCAGGCATGATAGGCCCTAACTTTTAAAAATATTGCTTTCCTTTAAATGCTTTCATTAGAACAACTCTGTTCAGATGATTTTTTTGTCTGATTGGCTTATTTGGAAGCAATGTATTGGTTTTCTTCTTTTCTTGTTGATTTGGGAATCCCTGGTTATACATAGACCCTGTTAATTAAATGGATGACTTCTTTGAAGTCCTTGCTGTTTGTATATTATAAGACCTTGCTGTGTTAGCAATGGTTAAACTTTTGTTGAAGTCCTTCTTGCTGTATACATTTATTATTATGAAATGACTTGCTGTGTATTATGAAGTCCTTGTTGTGTTTATATTATGAAATTGACTTTTGTTGAAGTCCTTGTTATGTTTGGCGACTTTTGTTGAAGTCCTTATTATTTATATTGAATGACTTTGTTGAAGTCCTTGCTTTGTGTTTATATTATGGAATCGACTTCTGTTGAAGTCCTTGCTGTATTTATATTATGGATTCATCTTCTGTTGAAGTGTTTACTATGATTACATATGAACACGACTTCTGTTGAAGTCCTTGCTGTGTTTACATGTTGGTTCGACTTCTGTTGAAATCCTAGTTGTGTTTACATTTTACATTGATTGACTCTATTGAAGTCTATTGTTTTTGTGATTACATATGGATTCGACTTTTGAATATGTTGTTTCCTTGCTTTCTTGATCCTTGAGCTGAGGTAATAAGTTCCTAACTGTACCATGTTAGACGTTATCGTTGGATGATTTCTTGGTTGAGGAATGACATAAAAGAAAATTGTTGTGTCTTATTTAGTTGGTTTATTGTTTATCACTGGTCGTATGAGTTTTTTTGTTGCTTGATAGCTTCGGTGAATACATGGTTGATTTGAGATGAAACTGTAATTCCTTCTATGGAGCTCGACTGGTTTAGTGGCAAGCGTATGAAAAATGTATGAATACAAGCCTGTACCTCTGTTGAAAAGGGGTCGGGATGGTCAATAATTATGGGTTCTGTAAGTGATGAAATATCTAGTGTAGCTGTGTTTTCCTTACGATTTAACTTGGTTAATGGGAACACAGTCTGACTGAGAGAAATCTTGCTTTGAGGAACTCTGATTCCTAATAACGTGTGGGTAATCCTAGATCTGCATGATGGAAATTAGGTTTTGTACTTGGAAGGGATGGGATTGTGTTGATTTTCTTGCTTTCTTTTCTTCCCTAAATGAATTCAAGATTGATTGTATATGCTTTGCTCCTGGAAAGTTGGTATTGTCCTGAACTTGTTTGGAATGGAGATCTGAATGCCTCTGTTCTTTCTCTTAAGTTGTAAAGCACATGTGGATATAGGAGTTTTGGAATACGAAAGTATACTCTCCCTTTCTAGAAAATTATTAGTACTCCCTTCTTTTGTATTTCCATAAGAACTCTGCTATAGGGGTATAAGATGATTAAACTGTTAAATTTATGAGGAAAGAATGGTAAATGCTTAGTCTTGACCTAAGTTCTTTTCTTATTTACAGTTATAATAATACCTTGTTTGAGTTATTCAGTTATCTACTTTAATAAAAGTAGTATTGTAATAGAAGTTGGTATATCTATCGATGTCATGGAAATAATGCAATGAGTATAAAGGAATTTCGTTAGAGGCTATAACCGGTCTTTCTGAATTGTTAAATGCAAATCTGTTGGATACACGCACTGGTAAGAATTCATTCTGGAATGGAGTAATTTTATTGGATTGTTACTGTCCTTGGATTTCAGAGGGATGGATATATTAGATTCATTTTGTTCTTCTTAGTCTCTAACATAAGATGAATTATCCGAGAAGAGTCAATATGGTAGTTATATTATGAAATTATGTTAAAAAGTCATGTATGGTAGAAAGATAATTAGTGTGATTCATGTTTATAGGTTTGATGAAATGATTTCATTTAAACAGGTTGTCTAATGGAAACAATTGGTGGAATGCAATTGTTTTAAGAATTAGTGCTTATCATGCTCAGTTCATTGAACTGACCCGTGCTAGCAATTTTTGCAGATGGTCATCATAAGTGGTAAAGACACGCAGATCTGATATGATGCTCAGATTGTTTAATCTGGTTTTATGATGAATTCCAACTTGATTTCTCTATTTGTACTATATGAAGAAAGTTGTTCTTTTGTTGTTGAGTATTGTATCAAATATGCTGAAGTGCATAAATTGTAATTGTATGGCTTGGAAATAAATGAAAAGGGGAAATTGTTACTTATGTGGCTGCATTTTTATTTGATGGATTGAACTTCTTAGGTTTGATTGAATGTAAGTGCATTTTTATTATTGTATACCATGGGAGTTATTTGGATTCTCTAAGTAGGCCTTGTAAAAATTATGTGACCGAATACTTCGTGAATGAATAGTAATTCTTTTATATTATGAATAAGGCTAAATTGGAAATTAGTCCACTACCTTTCGAGAAGTTAAGGTTAAACTACACCTAATAGGTAGCTGAAATGGGAAGAGTAATCTATTACTCCCTATCCATGATCTAAGTCAAGACAACGTAATTGATGGTTTTAAATCACTATATCTTAATAACAATAAGTAAGATATATTTTAGTCTTGGGAGTTGATATAAACCCATATGGGTTTAGTTAGCTTCCTTATGAGAGGACTTAGGGCTATTGCCCAATTATGTAGAATAAGATTATTGGGAACCAATGATCTCCTAGACGAGATCTCAAATCTTATTAAACTTCTCTCTGTGAAATTGAACTTAATTAAGTAAGGCAACTCAAAGGTGTGGAACCCGGGGTTGGGAAAAGACTACCCAGTTAGGAGAGTCTTAAATTTAATTTCAACTCAACTTAAGTAACTCCTTGAAGTTATGTAAATCTTTTCGAGGTGGTTTTGTAGGATGTCGACACATGTCAACTGCAGGGTTGTACCTTCGAGAAGATTAGGATCTTCTCGAGGATACAACAATGCAGGTGACCTATGGCGACACCCTTTGCATTGATCGTTAAGATTTACACCTTAAACTCGAACAAGTTTTTACTCTGGGACTAGTTAGGACCATGGTCATGTTATGAGGCTGCCCTTGGAGACTCGGGGTACCTTGACACACGCAGGTTTAACTGTGGTTGACCCAGTATGTCAGCTTACCCTAGTCCTCAAGAGCATCCTTATAACGTGTGTCATGTTATTAATCCATTCCTGAGTGAATGACTTGGGACAGGGGAGGCTGACAGAAGTCAGTATAAGACATTCTATTTAACATCGGAGTGGGGTGAAGGACGTATTCCAGATTGACGAGTATGCCGTCAAGGAATACGAGACATGAACAGTATGTTTCAAATCTTTGGCCAAAGTATCGCAAGCTGCTGATTGCGTTGTCCTATGTCACCTAGTCTGAGGGATGTGATGCCGATGAATAATGGTAACAATTATTTAGATAGGTTCCTTGGATAGAGCATTCTGAAATCCCAGATTAGGGAAGAGAACCGCAAGAGTGAAGTGTTAAAATAAAAACGCCAACTCTATGATACTCATGAATAGATCGGTAGATCACCGAGTCATGGAATGAATAGATCGGTGGTACACCGAGTCATTATAGCTGCATATGGTTATCTATTATAAGAATGATTGTTATGATCTGTGAGTTCTAAATTATGTATTTAGAACTAGGAAGCACTTATAAAAAAAAAAAAAATCTTGTTCTAATGTACTAAAATGGGAATGTTACATCTTGGTATCAGAGCTGAAGGTTGCAGCTCTTGGACCTATTGTGTCCATAATCTGATAAAAACCTAAATTTTCTTGTAACAGAAAATGGTTAGAACAAGAGGGAACGTTGCGAATAATGCTCCACCAGAGGAAGGGGCAAGCAACAACCCAAAAACTTGATGAGATCCTTGCTGCCCTATTGGACACAAGAGATCGTTTGGCTGTACTTGAACAACAAGTAATGGGAAATGAGGAGGATGAAGAAGCTGGTAACAACAATCAGCTACCTCCTGAGGACAACCCCAATATGGGTGTTGGTAATAACATTGGAAATGTACCTATCACGAGAGAAAACAAAAAGGCCGGGTTGGCGTGGAACTCACTAATGATATAAAAGGATAAGTCCACCTAAATATGATGGCACCACATTAGGAGATGGAGTGAGCGGCTCGGTGAGATGGAGAAGTACTTTGCAATAAGAAACTTCTCAAAGGAAACCAAAGCTATTTGGGGAGCCTATCAGCTTTCCCATGAAGCATCTTCGTGGTGGGACAACCGTAAAGCTGAGCTAAATATTGATGAGACCAATATCACTTGGGATCAATTTAAAGGCTATTTTAGGCAACGTTGGCTGCCACAACTTTTCTATGATCAGAAAATGATAGAATTCTAGAACTTAGCTCAAGGAAAGCTAACTGTAACTGAATTGGGAGCGGTTTACGAAACTCCTCAAGTATGTACCGCAGTATCAAACTGACGAGAAGTTTAGAATATGGAAATTCATCATGGGACTAAATCCCATGATAGGAGGAGAGGTCGATGTTCATAGCCCAACCACTATGGAAGGGGTTGTTGAAAAAGCCATAAGGCAAGAATAGAAATTAAAGGCTATTTCTGCTCATAAAGAGGAAGTGCGGAAGAAGATTGCAAACCCTTCTTCAACTTCACTTGCACCCAAGAAGGGGCCATGGAAAAAGTTTGGAAACAGAAGTAAGTTTCCAGTGGATAATAGTAAGAAAACGATAGCGAATAAGCCTGCTGGAAATGTAAGGGATAGTTTTGCCAAAAATTATAACAATGGGCAGAAGCCCTATGGAGGACAACGTGATAATTTTAAGGCTGGAAGTAATTTTGAGCCTAAAAAGGGACTGTGTAGGAGCTGCTTATAATTGTGGCAAAGACCACTATGTAAATCAGTGCCCTTTGAAGAAGGATGATCGTAATCAAGTGACATAAGATACATGCTTGCGATGTAGCAGACAAGCAAGTTGAAAAGCAAGTGACACCTATAGAAGTTCGGGTAAGTTATTTGGCATACCTGTCACTATTCTTTTTGATACAGGAGCTACTGAATGTTTTATTTCTAGTAAACTTGCTTCTAAACTTAAAAGAAAAGCTGGAAAAATGGATAAATCTTGGACTGTATAGTATGGTAATAACTCTATTCATACAGTGAGTATGTGTCTTTTTGGGGCAGTCCTTGACTTACCTAACTTTTCCACGGAAGTTGACCTCTATGTTACACCTTTGGGATCCTATGACATTGTCATCGGTGTCAATTGGTTAGCTGACCATAAAGCAAAAGTAGACTGCTTTGAAAAGAATATAAGATGTTTAGATGATCGGCTGAAAACAACAGAGATTCAAGGTGTGAAATGGGAAATTTCAGTTAGAAAACTGTCAGCTATGCAACTTAAAAAGGCTAAAAACAAAGGATGTACCTTATATGCAGTAAAGATATCTGAATTTTCAGAAGAAGATGGTGATTCCATGAAACGATTCCCACTGTTGCAAAGTTTCAAGGATGTATTTCGGAGGAATTACCAGGTTTACCACCCAAAAGGGAATTTGATTTCACCATTGAAATCAAACCAGGGATGGAACCTATTTCTAAAGCACCTTATCGGATGACTACTACAGAGTTAGTCGAGCTTAAGGCACAATTGCAAGAAATTTTGTCTAAGGGTTTGATTAGACCAAGTGTTTCACCTTGGGGAGCACCAGTAATATTTGTAAAAAAGAAAGATGGAACACTTAGACTATGTATTGATTATCGGATGTTGAACAAAGCAACAATTAAGAACAGATACCCACTTCCAAGGATTGACGATCTATTTGATCAGATGCGTGGAGCAGTGGTTTATTCCAAGATAGATCTTGATCTGGTTATCATCAATTAAGGATTAGAGAAGAAGATATTCATAAAACAACTTTCCGAACCAGGTACGGACATTATGAGTTCACGGTTCTACCCTTTGGATTAACTAATGCACCCATGAGCTTTTATGAACTTAATGAATAATATCTTTCAAGAATATTTGGACAAGTTTGTGCTTGTATTCTTGGATGATATTCTCATATATTCTAAAAGTATCAAAGAGCACAATGAGCATTTAAGATAGTTTTGGAAATTTTGAGAAAAATAAAGTTATACGGTAAGTTATCCAAATGTTCTTTCTTTGATACTGAAGTTCACTATTTGGGTCATGTCATTAGTAAAGAGGAATTGCAGTGGATCCTTCAAAAATAGTGGCAATAACCAAGTGGCCTGCACCAAAGAATGTACATGAAGTAAGAAGCTTCATGGGCCTTGCTGGTTATTATAGAAAATTTGTAAAGAATTTTTCTAAAGTGGCTGCACCGATAACTTCATTACAGAAGAAGGATAAGAAATTTATTTGGAATGATAAGTGTGAAACTACTTTTAAAAGTTTGAAAATCCAGTTGACTTCAGCACCTATATTAGCTATACCGGACCCTAATGGGAACTTTATTGTTGTAACGGATGCTTCTGGGGAAGGCCTTGGAGGTGTTTTGTTACAAAATGATCAAGTCATAGCTTATGAAAGTAGAAAACTTAAGTTACATGAGCTGAATTATGCCCCTCATGATTTAGAGCTTGCTGCAATTGTTCATGCGCTTCAAGTATGGAGACACTATTTACTTGGGAAACCTTTTGAGTTGAAAACTGATCATTTAGGGCTGAAATATATTTTCACTCAGCCTAATCTAAATGCAAGACAACGAAGGTGGTTAGAGTTTTTATCTCAATATGATTTTGATATTAGTTACATCAAAGGAAAAGAGAATAGAGTAGTAGATGCTCTAAGTCGTAGGAAGCACATTTATGCTCTTATAACATTAAGAACTCAGTTTAAAGATGAGGTAAAAAGTGCCTCAGAATCTGATATATACTTTCAGCAAGTAAAAGCAGCACTTGCTGCAGAACCAAAAGATGAAAGGTATAAAGGTTTTCATTTTGATAATGAAGGAATCTTACGTTATGAAAACAGGGTATATGTACCTTTGCTAAATGATTTGAGAAAGAAATTGTTAGTTGAATTTCATAATTCACCCTTCTCTGGACACCCGGGTATCACAAAAATGCTTGCTGATCTAAAACAACAATACTTTTGGAAAGGTATGAAAAAGGATGTTATTGATTTTGTGACACATTATCTGGAATGTCAGTGGGTTAAGGTAGAACACATGCACCCTGCTGGTCTATTATATCCCCATAGCATACCGCAGTATAAATGGCAAGTAATAAGCATGGACTTTGTACAAGGGTTGCCTATGTCAAGAAATAAACATGATGTTATCTTGGTAGTTGTAGACAAACTAACAAAGGTAGCTCATTTCATCACTGGAAATCTAAAGGATGATTCTCCAGTGTTAGCAAAAAGATTCGTGCATGAAATTTTTAGGTTACATGGAGTACCAGAATTGATTATATCTGACAGGGATCCTAGAATGACATCAAGATTTTGGCAAACACTTAATGCAGCTCTTGGAACGAAACTAAACTTCAGTTCTGCATATCATCCGAGAAACGGATGGAAAAACTGAGAGAGTAAATCAAGTGTTGGAAGATATGTTGCGAATGTATTGCATGGATCAACAGTATAAATGGGAAGAGTATCTTCCATTAGTTGAGTTCACATACAACAACACTTATCACTCATCTCTTAAAATGGCACCTTTTGAGGCACTTTATGGAAGAAAGTGCAGAACCCCTGTTAGTTGGGATAGTATTGAGGATAGAGTGGTAATTGGGCCAGAAATCCTCACTGAAATGGAACAACAAGTTAAGATGATTCGTGAACGATTGAAAGAAGCAGCAGATAGGCAGAAGAGCTATGCTGACCTAAAGCGGGTTGATCGAAAGTTTGAACTTGGTGAAAAGGTTTTTCTTCGTGTTAAACCTAGAAAGAGTTCTATAACTTTTGGCAAGGCTGCCAAGTTGTCACCTCGTTATGTGGGACCTTTCGAAATTGTCGAAATAATCAATCATGTAGCTTACCGATTAGCATTACCACCTGCTTTGTCTCGCATGCATGATGTTTTCCATATTTCTTTTCTTAAGAAATACGTTTCAGACTTGTCACATGTTTTAAATTGGAATTCCTTGCAGGTCCAAGACCTAGGAATAATCATGGTTAAACCCACACGAGTGCTGGAAACTCACCAATTGCATTTGAGAAATCGTGAAATACAACAATGTAAGGTCCAGTGGGACCAGTTTAACGAAGAAAGTGCAACTTGGGAAAATCTGGAAGAGATGAAAATTGCTTTTCCCTTTCTTTTTGAACAGAATGGAATTTTGACAAAAAAATTTTTTTAATTATTATGAACTTATCTTTTTCATGTCTTTATGTAAGCCAGCTTTGAGGCAAACATTATTCAGGTTGAATAAATTGTATCATGACATTGATTTATGAAATAATTCATGTTGGAATTGGTCTTTTGTATTGTGAACTAATAAATTGATTGACCTGAAGGTAAATCAAAAGATGTAATCATCGGGATGATGAATCTTTTAGGAGGGAAGCATGTAACACCCTAAACTGTTGTTACCTTCTCCTGAGCATTCAAGTGTTGATATATGATTTCTTCTGTATAAGGACATGTTCCTTTGGTTTTGGGAAGTCATGCTTGATATGGATTGTATCCTCTTTGCTCTTGAAGATCTTTGACTCAGCCTTGGATCAGTTGCATTGATCCAAGGAATGTTTTAAGCTTATTCAGGATGAACAAAATTTATGGACCTTACGAAAGTTACAAGGTCTGAATGAGTTTGAATGAGCAATCCCGGAGTTTAACTCAGGTTGATCATGATAAATGAAATTTGGTTCCAGATATCGTAACATCAGGAAGGCCTAGACCTTAAGCTAGGTAAGATGTTCATGTTTATACCAGTAAGCTTAATTTAGCAATGCCAGATAGGATCCTTTACAGGAATGTTTTACCCTGTTTGGCTCTAATACTGATTGGTCCTACTTTGGAGACCTAGATTGGATTCGTTAAGGTTAATAATCTTAACCTAAACTATAACCTATTGGTTAAAATAATTGCTAATCTAACCTAGCCCTAAACTATAAGCTTAATGCTCTAAGAGTTAACTTCTTCTAGCGCTATGGATGTGAGACTAATGTCTTACCCTATGATCTAACCTATGTTTCTTACCTATCTTAACTAATGAAAAGAATGGAGGGGGACCTATGAAGGGCGCGAGTCATGGGCGGTGGTTTCCATGGCATTTATGAGGGGGATAAGGTTGAAGGACTTGGGATGCTGTCAGATTTGGTGGAGGTTGCAAACGGCTAATGTGACCTGACGTGGCAGTATCACCAAGTATGGGAATGTTTGTTTTTTTTTTTGGTGATCACCAATTTTGGCGGTCGGTGGCAATGGAGAATAGGCGGGAGGATGGAAGTTAATGCAATTAATGAACTTTGGTTCCCGAGCGTGGATTGCTTGGGAAGGCATGCAAATGGAATATTGTTTGGTTGTTTGGTTTTCCATGCATTTCGTTTTTCACTCTGCTTGAGCACTGGTTCTTCGAACCAGTCGTCTACTCTATGTTGCATGGCAACTTTGAGAGTTTCTAGCTTCCTTCTCTGTCGGGGAAAGTATATAAGGCATGGAGGTAACAATTTATTGTTGTTTAATCTTTCGTGGAAGAAGAAGAGAAGGTGCGAGCACATTCAGAGGTCTTCTTTGAATTTTTAAGTGACACTATCAGGCATGATAGGCCCTAACTTTTAAAAATCTTGCTTTCCTTTAAATGCTTTCATTAGAACAACTCTGTTCAGATGATTTTTGTACAGTTGGCTTGGCTGATAGCAATGTATTGGTTTTCTTCTTTTCTTGTTGATTTGGGAATCCTGGTTCGATCGTTGAAGACCCTGTGATTAAAATCGATTCTTTGAAGTCTTTGTTAGTGTTTATATATTTTGTTGAAGACCTTGGAAATCGACTTTTTTTAAAGTCCTTCTTTTGTTTAGTTTATATTATGAAATTGACTCTGTTGAAGTCCTTGTTGTGTTTATATTATGAAATGAACTTTGCTTGTTTATATTATGAAGTCTTTGTTGAAGTCCTTGTTGTGTTTATATTATGAAATGACTTGTTGAAGTCCTTTGATGTTTATATTATGGAATCGACTTCACTTCCTTGTTAAAGTCCTTGAATTTATATTTATATTATGGATTCATCTTTGTTGAAGTGTTTTCTTTGAATACTTGATTACATATGAACATGACAATTGAAGTCCTTGCTATGTTTGAAGTCCTTTTACATGTTGGTTCGACTTCTGTTGAAATCCTAGTTGTGTTTACATTTTGGATTGACTTCTATTGAAGTCCTTGTTGTGATTACATATGGATTTGACTTCTGTATATGTTGTTTCCTTGCTTCTTGATCGACTGAGGTAATGAGTTCCTAACTGTACCATGTTAGACGTTATGTTGGATGATTTCTTGGTTGAGGAATGACATAAAAGAAAATTGTTGTGTCTTATTTGGTTGGTTTATTGTTTATCGCTGGTCGTATGAGTTTTTTTTTTTGTTGCTTGATAGCTTCAGGTGAATACATGGTTGATTTGAGATGAAACTGTAATTCCTTCTATGGAGCTCGACTGGTTTAGTGGCAAGCGTATGAAAAATGTATGAATACAAGCCTATACCTCTGTTGAAAAGGGGTCGGGATGGTCAATAATTATGGGTTCTGTAAGTGATGAAATATCTAGTGTAGTTGTGTTTTCCTTACGATTTAACTTGGTTAACGGGAACACAGTCTGACTGAGAGAAATCTTGCTTTGAGGAACTCTGATTCCTAATAACGTGTGGGTAATCCTAGATCTGCATGATGGAAATTAGGTTTTGTACTTGGAAGGGATGGGATTGTGTTGATTTTCTTGCTTTCTTTTCTTCCCTAAATGAATTCAAGATTGATTGTATATGCTTTGCTCCTGGAAAGTTAGTACTGTCCTGAACTTGTTTGGAATGGAGATCTGAACGCCTCTGTTCTTTCTCTTAAGTTGTAAAGCACATGTGGATATAGGAGTTTTGGAATACGAAAGTATACTCTCCCTTTCTGGAAAATTATTAGTACTCCCTTCTTTTGTATTTCCATAAGAACTCTGCTATAGGGGTATAAGATGATTAAACTGTTAAATTTAGGAGGAAAGAATGGTAAATGCTTAGTCTTGACCTAAGTTCTTTTCTTATTTACAGTTATAGTAATACCTTGTTTGAGTTATTCAATTATCTACTTTAATAAAAGTAGAATTGTAATAGAAGTTGGTATATCTATCGAGGTCATGGAAATAATGCAATGAGTATAAAGGAATTTCTTTAGAGGCTATAACCGGTCCTTGCTGAATTGTTAAATGTAAATCATTGGGTACACGCACTGGTAAGAATTTCATTCTGGAATGGAGTAATTTTTATTGGATTGTTATTGTCCTTGGATTTCAGAGGGATGGATATATTAGATTCATTTTGTTCTTCTTAGTCTCTAACATAAGATGAATTATCCGAGAAGAGTCAATATGGTAGTTATATTATGAAATTATGTTAAAAAGTCATGTATGGTAGAAAGATAATTAGTGTGATTCATGTTTATAGGTTTGATGAAATGATTTCATTTAAACAGGTTGTCTAATGGAAACAATTGGTGGAATGCAATTGTTTTAAGAATTAGTGCTTATCATGCTCAATTCATTGAAGCCCGACCCCGTGCTAGCAATTTTGCGAGATGGTCATCATAAGTGGTAAAGACACGTAGATCGATATGATGCTCAGATTGTTTAACTGGTTTTATGATGAATTCAACTTGATTTCTCTATTTGTACTATATAAACAAAGTTGTTCTTTTTCTGTTGAGTATTGTATCAAATATGCTGAAGTGCATAAATTGTAATTGTATGGCTTGGAAATAAATGAAAATGGGAAATTGTTACTTATGTGGCTGCATTTTTATTTGATGGATTGAACTTCTTAGGTTCGATTGAATGTAAGTGCATTTTAATATGGTATACCATGGGAGTTATTTGGATTCTCTAAGTAGGCCTTGTAAAAATTATGTGACCGAATACTTCATGAATGAATAGTAATTCTTTTATGTTATGAATAAGGCTAAATTGGAAATTAGTCCACTACCTTTCGAGAAGTTAAGATTAAACTACCAACCTAATAGGTAGCTGAAAACGGGAAGAGTAATCTATTACTCCCTATCCATGATCTAAGTCAAGACAACGTAATTGATGGTTTTAAATCACTATATCTTAATAACAATAAGTAAGATATATTTCAGTCTTGGGAGCTGATATAAACCCATATGGGTTTAGTTAGCATCCTTATGAGAGGACTTAGGGCTATTGCCCAATTATGTAGAATAAGATTATTGGGAACCAATGATCTCCTAGACGAGATCTCAAATCTTATTAAACTTCTCTCTGTGAAATTGAACTTAATTGCGTAAGGCAACTCAAAGGTGTGGAACCCAGGGGTTGGGAAAAGACTACCCAGTTAGGAGAGTCTTAAATTTAATTTCAACTCAACTTAAGTAACTCCTTGAAGTTATGTAAATCTTTCCGAGGTGGTTTTGTAGGATGTCGACACATGTCAACTACAAGGTTGTACCTTGAGAAGATTAGGATCTTCTCGAGGATACAACAATGCAGGTGACCTATGGTGACACCCTTTGCATTGATCGTTAAGATTTACACCTTAAACTCGAACAAGTTTTTACTCTGGGACTGGTTAGGACCATGGTCATGTTATGAGGCTGCCCTTGGAGACTGGGGTACCTTGACACACGGGGTTAACTGTGGTTGACCCAGTATGTCAGCTTACCCTAGTCCTCAAGAGCATCCTTATAACGTGTGTCATGTTATTAATCCATTCCTGAGTGAATGACTTGGGACAGGGGAGGCTGACAGAAGTTAGTATAAGACATTCTATTTAACATCGGAGTGGGGTGAAGGATGTATTCCAGATTGATGAGTATGCCGTCAAGGAATACGAGACATGAATAATATGTTTCAAATCTTTGGCCAAAGTATCGCAAGTTGCTGATTGCGTTGTCCTATGTCACCTAGTCTGAGGGATGTGATGCCGATGAATAATGGTAACAATTATTCAGATAGGTTCCTTGGACAGAGCATTCTGAAATCCCATATTAGGGAAGAGAACCACAAGAGTGAAGTGTTAAAATAAAAATGCCAACTCTATGATACTCATGAATAGATCGGTAGATCACCGAGTCATGGAATGAATAGATCGGTGGTACACTGAGTCATTACAGCTGCATATGGTTATCTATTATAAGAATGATTGTTATGATCTGTGAGTTCTAAATTATGTATTTAGAACTAGGAAGCACTTATCAAAAAAAAAAATCTTGTTCTAATGTACTAAAATATCTCTTCGCAAATCTTGCATACACTTATATTTCAAGTATGTTTTCAATTTTTGTTTCATGCTCATGTTGCAATCTTGTGTTTGGAATCTTTTTGGTCATACATGATCTCATTTCTTGTAGATGGTTTGAAGGCATCTGTAATCTTCCATTCAGAAGAGCATTCATTTGAGTGAAGATAAATGATTTAAATTCATCTTACCTTCCTTGTAAATTGAGGGTGTTTGTAAACTTTTGGGTGTACCTTAAGTCATGATCTAACAATGGTTTCTAAATGCTTCATTGATATTTTGCTTCAAGCCTTTATGGCAGATTATCAAATTTTGTGTGGAATAGTGCAGATTTGGGCCTCCATTTGTGCACACATCCTAGTTGAAAGAGCACTTCAAATTCACTGAAACATCTCTATTGTTTAGGTGTTGTAATTCATTTACAAAGTTTCCCAAATAAGGTGATGATTTCTAGATACTCTTGTCCCAACATCTCTCATCATAATTTCATGTTAAACTAACTCATCCTACCTACAATACCCTTCATTTGCATTGTGTGTCCACAAAATAATTCAATCCTTTCACTAAAATGCACAAAGTTGATGTGGTTTTATCATGTCTTTAGTAGCTCTAGCTTTGTTTTGAAAACATTTCCATCATTTAGTAGTGACAACTCCTTTGAGTTTGGATAATGGATACTTGATCATGTTTTCACAAAGCCTCTTCCATATCAGATGCAAAAACAAGGACATCTCCATCTCCTTACCATATAGGGGCTGCAATATAGGCTCTCTTGCCTTGGTTGATAGGCACAACCTAAAATAGTGAGAGTTAGATCAAAACCCTCTTGAAGGTGCTATCCACTCCCTCAATTCTTGAATGTAAACAAGTAGATAGGTGTGATTCCCTGGCTACAAACAATATACAAAACATCTATCTATCCTTGAGTGTCTTGTGCAAGTTCATGATGTTGTTCAAGTTGTGAAGGAGAGTAAAGTTGGATACCAACACCATGCATTAATGGAACCAATATAAATCATTTTCAACCACCAGTTTAATGAGGTATGACACCCATGACTACCCATGCAAGAAAAGTACCAATTTTATGGCTTCCCATACCTATTTAATGAAGTTTGGTAGTTGTTGAAGCGATTCTTACGTTATTTTCTCTATATATTGTAAAATTCACCTCATTTGATGGGAAGAAACATTCTATAATGTAAAGGAATCCTATCAAAATTGTTCCAAATATTTTTTGAGTTACAGGCCTCAAATTTTTGTATCCAAGAAATTATTCTTCCCTTGTATCAATTTTGTAATGGATTGTGCATCTTTCTAAGAGATAAGATTTGTGTTTCGTAGCTATTTCTTCCCTAATTTTAGTTCTATTGTGTTTCTTTCCTTTTATTACAACTGTAGGTATATTGTGTATGCATTTTTCTTCTTGTAGGACCCAAATTTTTATGCCCTTGAAGATGGAGGTTTGAGTGTTTTTGGACAATGGAACTTCTTTCTTCCCTCTTCTACCTCGTTTCTCTCTAATTTTCACTCACATAGAATATATCCACTCCCTTTTTTTCTTGGTGTTATAACCTCCTTAGTTTAGAAATTTAATTTTATGCATTTATCTCTACGTGGTCCCTTAGAAACCATAGGATAGAATTATTTAGTCGTATTCACTTCATTAGGATTATTTTAGTGCTAGGAATAGGTATAGGACCCATCCCGACTTGGAGGTCCATCTCAAGTATGGAAGTCCCACAAATTGAGAGATAGTCCCATGTTTTCTAGTTACATTGATTGTCTAATAAATTCACATGCTAGAAAATTAGAGGATGTTGTAATTTGGTGATAAAAATTTTGGCACATACTGTGGGACCAAGAAGTCAATTCTTCTATGTTTATCAAGATTAGAAATGTTTCATTGTGAATTTATAGCCTTTGGAGGCTCAGAATAAGACATCCGGTGACTCCTAGGATTAGAATTCAAAGTGCTTTTAGTAGCCCAAGTATCTCAAGTTCATGAGAAGAATCCAAACCAAGTCTAGGACAAGAGAAGAAGGGATATTTGAATATTTACAGCTATCTCCAAGTAGAGGAAGAAGAGGAAGACAAGTTTAGAGATCTCCATCTCCACAAAATAGAACCTTATCTACACCTCCACCTGCTAGGCCATTTCTTCAATCCAATAGAGTTCTTAGAACAATTAGAATGGCTACACAACCACCACCAAATCCATTTGAAAATTTCACAAGCAGCAGTCCACTTACCCTCAATGCATAAAATCCAATTCCAATGGCGTCATTAAAAACCCTTTCATTCTTCAATAGAGAAAATAATACAACCCCAATTGATCATCTTTAGGATATTTCAAATGTATGTGTCATACATGAGATTGTTTATATAGACGTGGCAGTGAAACTTCTTTCTTCTTATTTTAAAGGAAAATCTCTATAGTGGTTCAGAAGCTTAGCAGCAACATCAATTCATAACTAGAATGAGCTACACATGGTTCTTTGTGATCAATTTTAAGAGAGGGAGATAACATATCTCTTTAAGATAAGTTGGCTACTAGTAAAAGAGCACCAAATGAGTAGGATGGTTAACTTCAGTTTCAGATTCCAAAGGATGTGGGATAGGAACCCAATTTTTGTGAGACTAACTTCTAAAAGTGAATTTCTCTATTTCTTAAAATCTCTTAATTCTATTATAGTATTAATGATACAATCTATGGCAGAAAAACATTACCATGAGCCTATAACATAGTCATTAGAGATGAGAATTTCCTAATTCAAGCTATTAAACTCACACCTAGGCCACCCATGCATATCTATCTAGAAATGTGGAATCATAATCCTATCCAAACACCTAAGTTAGACCTTATTCCTACTTCTAGAAATCAAAGTTCCAATGAATATTATAACACCTCAACTAAACTCCTAGAGGCCATGAAACAATTAAAGAACCTAGGGAGGAAGTTAATGACCCTTAAGAGGAAACAAGATCATAATTTCATACCCTACTAACCCCATTACCAACCCAATAATCCCTCATATTAGTCTAACACACCTCCTAATCAAGTTGCTAATCAAAACCAAGGACAACCTTATGCTTTGATAGGCCATTTCAACCATATAATCCTAATGTAGTTTCAACATCCAAATCTTTAGTTCCAGTTCATAATAACCTTGCACACGAATATGAATGGCATTTCCCTTGTGGACAACCTCATAATTTTGAAGCATGTTTCAATGGTATCCTAAATCAGACTCTATTGGTATAGAGTGTTGGTGTTGCACAAGAGATAAATGAACAATAAATTAGTAGCAAGCAAACACACAAGAGGTACCCCAAAATGATACTTCACTAGTAAATTGGAAAGTAGAGGATTTCGTGGGATAAATCAACCTCTCTCTTAGGTTATAGTAGCAATTGAAAGGGATAGAAAGAGGTCCATGGTTGAAGAGTAATCCTTGAATTCAAATGACCCTCAGCCTTCTATCACACTTAAGGATTTAATAACAGTTGAAGCATAGTTCCAAATTTGTAGAATCAACCTAGATTTCCCTCCATAACATCTTAAGTATAGGAGAAATTGGTGGTGAAAAAATGCAAAAATGGATCATTCAGATCTTTTCAATATCATTGATCAAATGAAGAAAACCAATGTGAGTATCTCCATGTGGGAATCATTGGCAATTCCAGGCCAAAGGAATCTTTTGAAAGTAGCCATAACTAACTTTCCCATCTCAAATGAGTCACCCAAGGATCAAGAGAAGGTACTCACCAATGCATTATAATAATAAGGAGATCATCTAAGTAAAAATATGAAAACTCCTCTATTATATCTATCATTGATTATTGAGAATAACCTAATACATAACCGCATGATTGACTGGGGTAACTATTTAATTAATACCTAAAAAAATAGTAGAAAAGTTGGGTCTTAACTATGAACTTGTCTCGAAAGGAGTGGTATAATTAGATGGGATAGTAATGGGAACTTTTGGAATCATCAAGGATATGAATCTAACACTGCATGCATGCCCAAATGTCATAGTTCAACAAGACATATCAGTGATTGATCTACCACCACTCTTTGCTTTATGCTTGTCAAGGGATTTCATGGCTAAAATTGGTCGTTACTTGTTGGCTGATTGGTCCCACATTCTTTTTAGAAAAAGGTATGCAGCTAAAGCTACAATCTGATCTCGAGAAACTTGTAAAACATCACCTTGAACCTTACATTCCAAGTTCAATCAATTCTAACTTCTCATCCTTTGATCAAGAAGACTTCCAAAGCACTCAGGAAGTAGATACTAAGGTTGGATGCATTCCAAATTTAACACTTAATCAATGGGCTCACATAAGACATGGTTATGATCCATACAATAATATGGAAGAGGCTAAATTAGGTATTTACTACTTGAATGAGGAAAATGTACCTCTTCCTAGTGTTACCAAGCTAGATGAGGAAGACGAGAATGAAATCTAGCAATTGTTCTTTGACTGTTCAAGGAGTAGACAAGGAGTGGGAGGAGGAGAAACAATTATATCTCTTAAATGAAACAGGTACTACTCAGATTTCTGGTTCCAATTTAGTTGTTATAATAACACATCCGAACATGAAGTATTAATCCATGAATTTCACTAGGAGAGGAAAAGGAATATAAAAATTAGCAGGCTTCTAGGGTAAGTGAGTTAATAGTGAATTGGGTCAAAGGTTCCCATGTAGCCAATAATAATATCCTAAAGAGATACAAACATTGGGTATGTAATTTGATAAAGGAATTTGAGGCATTTAACATTGATTCCATACCAAGGAAGAAGAATGAAACTATCAACATGCTTATAACAATTGGAGTAGTATTTGACATGGTCAAAAGTATCAAGAAATATCAAGTACAACCTCATATCAAAGTGGTGTTGGTGTCAAATCGCAGCACCCCTGGGACTCTGCAACGCGATCGGTTGAGACTCTCAGTGTGATTGCACAACATGGAGCTTTTCCCAAGTGTGGGACCTTGCGAAATCAGAAAAAGCTCTCCGGATGAAGGCCGGTTCCTATTCCTCTGTTCGAGATGCACACATAGAAAATGCGAGGGGTTTACAAAAACCTAATCTAACTTTCCAAGGAGACAGGGTAAGAAGATGCATAAAATAGAACCTAAACTAACAGAGGTGATGCACCGAGGAATGAAGAACACCTGTCTTGCCAATAAACACAGACCATTAAAATGCAATGCAAGATCATACACACATAGCCAGATTCACAGTGAAAGATCAGGGGAATGCAAATGAATACAGAGAGGGTTGAGAATCATCCACAGACATGCATTAATTTGCTCCAAAGATTGATACAGCACACGGCAAAATGCTAAGAGGCAAGGTAGCATTACAGTTTCAAATGGGAGGTTTTTTCTCCACAAGTTCACCTGCCAAAGAGAAGAAGGGAGGGGTAAAACAAAAATGTCCAACCTTTAGAAAGAAGCCCCTCCTTACAATTTATAGGAAGAATGAGAGAGAAAAGAGAGAGGAATTCCAAAACTACCCCAACCACCTCTAGATTGCACTTAACTATCTCATTATGGTGGTAGGTGAGAACCCTAGCGAACCTAAAAGTGGCGAACTGTATTTCACATTTTTAAGAATTTTTTCTCACCCAATTAAAGATATCCAGTTGTAGTTAAACAGAGGACCTCGTAAGCTTTCCAAAAATTCCAACCTTGCATGAATCTGAGCTCCCAGTCAAAAGTTATGGCCATCGAAAATTTGCGCTGTGGTCACGCTTCTGTCAGCGCTCAAAATGTTGCGCCTCTTGAAGGTGCACCAAGGGCGCATTCATGTGTGTGTCATCATCCTCTTCCATGCACCAAGGGTGCACCATTTCTCTGTCGACACTCCGTGTCATGCGCCCATTCTGTGCACCTTGGGCGCACCATTTCCTCTGTCGACACTCCGTGTCGTGCACCCATTCTGTGTGCCTTGGGTGCACCATTTCCTCTGTCGACACTCCGTGTCATGTGCCCATTCTGTGTGCCTTGGGTGCACCATTTCCTCTGTCGACACTCCGTGTCATGTGCCCATTCTGTGTGCCTTGGGCATGTCAGGGATTTGAGCTTCTTTGATTTCTCCATTCTCCTGCTTGTCTATATCTACCCGGGAAAAGATATATACAACAAGTGGTTAAGAAGACAGTTGTTCCATACTACAACACTAGTTGGAAAGTGTTTGAAAATGACCAATAAATCATAAAATTCTTACAAGAGGAGGTTGAGTTCTCTACAAATAATTAGGACAAATTGGAGCAGCAATATGGTGACCAAGTAGTTCGAGATAAGAAAAAAACTTCCTAAGGGAATAGTGACCTTAGATTCCATATTCAATCCAAATGATCAATTCAGTAAAAGAGAAAACAAATACAAAGTGGTAAGGGGTGATGATGCATAACCTATCTCTGTGGGACAAGGAAAATCTCTTCAGATTGACAAGGTAAGTACCTCTCAAGAGAAACATAATTTTTTGAAACTTTGTCAAGAGTTTGTTGATGTTTTTTCTTAGAGCTATGAGGACCTTAAATTTTTGACCCTATATTAGCCTAGCATGTCATTGAGTTGGACCCTATAACCAATCTCGTTAGACAAAAAAAAAGGCCCATCTAGGAGGTTCATTATCTAGGCAATATCCTAGCACGCTAGTTCATATTGAGGTAATTAAAATTAATAAAAGTAAATTCAATATACCGGTAGACAAGAGGGGGTGAAAGGGTTTAATTTATTAATATTTTGAATCAGGTATTGGGGGTAGGTTAGAGAGGTGGGCCAAAGGAAAGGGAGGTTTAATTTTAATATAAAACTAAAACATTTGAACCCTAGTTTTTAAAATTAAATACCTTAAAATTGTAAAAGGAGTGTGGTCATAAAGTTAAATTATAATCTCTTTTTGAATAAATAAATATCAATTAAGAGATTCTTAACCAAGAAATAATAAGATGGTAGAAAACTAGGATTGAGTATATTTTTCAACACAAGTGATATTATTTCACCATCTTAATTATTTGAAGAACTATTTATAAATGGTTAAATCTTAAAATTTATAAGATGATTGGTAATAGGTCTTCAATGGTTTTAGACTATCTTTCGAGAGGAAATGCATATTAAAGAAATTTGAGTGAGAATTATGTTATATTATTTGTTGAATTTATTAGGGTAGAAATAAGAAGGGGTACGTAAAATTGTAATTGAAAAATGGGTAAGTAAGGTACATGGAAAAAATAGGGGTATTTTCATTCTAATAATATAACAGAGGGGCTATTATCTATTGAATAATTAGAGGTAAAATCTATAATTAAGGGTATTTTTTAATCCCCTTCTAACAGATGTGCTATACAATAATTTTTGTAAATGAACCCCCGTGGACCCATCAACCCAAATATATATCCTTTAATAAAGAGAGATTTGAACAAACTGATTGAATCAGCATAATTTTTCCCATCAAACATTCATCATAGGTAGTTAATCTAGTTCCATTTTGGAAGAATAATGGAGAAATCAGGTTGTGTGTGGACTTTAGTGACATGAAAAAGGATTTATTGAAGGATAATTACCCACTCCCCTCCATGGAACAAATTCTACAGATGGTGGCTATTTCAAGAAAGTTTTCTCATTTTGATGGGTATTCGTGGTATAACTAGATCATGGTGAAAGAGGATGATTAGTAAAATAAATATTTCACTACAAAAGGGGAACATATGCTTATAGGAAGATGACATTCATCTATCAAATGCCTGGAGAAATTTTCCAAAGATCCGTGGATATTGCATTCTAAGGATTCATCAACAAAAATTTCCTTATGTACCTTGATGACATCATGGTGTTCTCCAAGAATGTAGTTGATCGCCTCCTTTATCTCAAGAAATTATTTGAAAGTCAGAAAATTTGGAGTCTCTTTCTATTTCGCTCGGAATGTTTCGGCTTCTGGGAATAGAGTTGCTTCTATCCTTTCATTCCTTTTAGAAACATATGAGGTTAGGGTTAGGAGGAATACCTGTTGAATGTCGAGATGGTGTGCGCGTACCGTAGAGAAAGATCAGGCTGACTGCGGAGAACTCCTTTTTGTCTTGGAAGGACTACCTGCAAATAAGAACACAAGACCACAAGATTTTGATTAAACAATAAATGAGGAAACTGCCTTGGGCCCAGGAAATATAAAACTTCCTTTCGAAGGTGGTCAGTTCCCCTGCTAATATGAATTAACACAAAAGACTTGCAAAATATCAATTAAATTATTTTGTTAAACTGGGTAGGGGGAAATGCTGGTTTTCTGGTTTTGATCAGAGGAACCGATGCCGGTTACTGATAACCGATACCGGTGGGTTCTAGGATCTTCTTGGTAGCTATGGTGTTTGTAATGGCTGGTTTTTGGATGGTATTAGGAAATGGGATGATTAGAAGCAAAAGAATGACAGTTAGATGCAATGGCACGTTGGGTAGTGGATTCAGAAACGGATTTAGGAGGACTGAGATTCAAGAAGCATAAGAAATGTTATAACAAAGGACATGCAAGATGTGACTTACTGGTTTTGACCAAGATGCAAGTTGATCTCCTTGGTTGTAAACACTTCTGGTTTCTTTACTCGTCTCTGCTCTGTCAAGTGAAGATCTGGACTCTGTTCCTCGCTCGCAATGCTCTCTGTTGATCCAGAAATCCTTTGACTGATCTCCAAAATGAAATTCCGATCCGTTGTTTTGGTTTGGGGAGCCCATTTACAGGGAACCGATGGCGGTTGCGTAACCGACGGCGGTCGAGTAGGAACCGGCATCGGTAAGGAAAAAGTAGGCTATTTTTAGTAAAATAGCCCACCTTCCCTGCTTTTCTCCCGAGAGATCAATTGCGGGCTTGGTCAAATGGCTAGAAGGTCGGCTTTGGGTGCGAGTAAGGAGGCATTAGTTATGGATGTGAGTCTAGACCAAGTCATGGGTCTTAATTAGGTTAGTTTAGGGTTAGGGCTAGGTCATGATGAGGTGGCAAAGTGAGGTGGCGGGTAAGGTGATGTGGATTTATCAATTATAAGGTAATTAATAAATAATTGTGTAAGGTTTAGGTAATGAGGTTAGATTGCGAGATGGGATGCGGGTCACAAGGGGTCGTAAGACATGAATTTGGTGTCTACATTAGCCCCTTATTGTCGTGTAGCTTGTTCTGTAAAGCTGCGCGGACAATAATATGAAGTGGTTTCTCATGTTAAGGATATAGGTAATCCCCCTCAAATCTATCACAGATTGAGTGAACGGGAAATCAGGGATAGGGTTGATAAAGGGTATATGTTGTAGAGAGGATGGTAAGGTGGTGGGGTAGGTCCAAGGAAGCAGACGCATGTTGAAATGCAATAGTACGACGAGGGTACATGATTTGACAAGCAAACCAGCAATGTGTAGGCAAAGGTCGATAGTTTATCCAAACAAGGGTGATATAATCCTGGTATCCAAGGCATAGGAAGTAGCTCCAGGGTATATAACAGGTGAGGTACAGGAACGTTTAGGCATGTTCGGCAGTACCAAATGGTTGGTTTGGTTGAGATAAACGTCACGGTCTAGGTCTAGGCAAAGTTGGTCGACAGATCAAGTCAAGGACCCTAATCATGCTAAAACACGAACAGGTGAGCTCGATTGAACAAAAGGTACATGATGGATGGATAAAATAAAACGTTGATTGTGGGTATGGTATTGAAGTGATACGGCCTTGGGTCAGGCCAAGTGGTTGGGCGGTGGCCCTGGGTCAGGTTAGATGGGTAGGTTGAGGCCTTGGGTCGGGCCGGATAGGTAGGTCGAGGCCTTAGGTCGGGCCAAATAGGTTAGGGCGAGGCCTTGGGTCGGGCCAATTGGTAGGTTGAGGCCTTAGGTCGGGCCGAATGGTAGGTTGAGGCCTTGGGTCGGGCCGAATAGGTAGGGTGAGGCCTTGGGTCGGGCCAAATGGTAGGTTGAGGCCTTGGGTCGGGCCAATTGGTAGGTTGAGGCCTTAGGTCGGGCCGAATGGTAGGTTGAGGCCTTGGGTCGGGCCAATTGGTAGGTTGAGGCCTTAGGTCGGGCCGAATGGTAGGTTGAGGCCTTGGGTCGGGCCAAATGGTAGGTTGAGGCCTTGGGTCGGGCCGAATAGGTAGGGCGAGGCCGTAGGTCAGGCTGGACAAGTGAACAAATGTTGTGCAGCAAAGGTGGATAGAGGCGATATTGGTGAAAAAGAGGCAAGGAGTAAATAAGGGCAAAGAATGGGGTGAAAGTTGGGTTGTTTAGGGGGTAGAAAGTCGGGTGGTGGTGGGGATACAAAAGGGGTTTAGATGGTAAAGTAGATGTTATAATAAAGAGTAGGTCTAAGAATGTGGGTTGGTTTTGCAGGCACGTCAGCAGTTGACGATGCGTGATAGGATGCCTCCACTATTGAGTCGGATGAGGCCACACGTATCTGCGGCACATTGGGCCATCATGCGCGAGGTGGGACTCGGCGGGGTCCAGAGGTACAGAGCGATAGAGAGGGATCACAGCCTGATGGTCACCCTCATCGAGAGATGGGATCCGGCGGCCAATGTGTTCCATCTTCCGACCGGGGAGATGACCGTCACATTAGAGGATGTGTATCGCATCCTGTGGCTACCGATCGAGGGAGAGGCAGTCTTCCAGGTAGATTCAGAGACTGCCATGGATAGCATACTGCAGGTTTTTGGGGATGCAGCCGCGCTTCTTACGTATCATAGCGCGAGCATTGGATATGGTGACATGTACCGCGCACACAGACATGAGACACGGCTTGCCGTGTTGATGATGATAGGGATCACCTGCTTCGCCCTCCCGGATTCAGAGGGAGGCCGCTTCCCACGAGCATTGATGGGGGTGCTGCTGGAGATGGTGGAGGAGCACACCTGTTTTGCATGGGCACCAGTGTATCTGGTGTAATTATACAGGGAGTTATGGGGCTATCGCCGGAGGAGGTGATTTGGTATTTGTTCTACATTTTTGTTGCACTGTTGGGCATACGAGCACATCGTATGCATCAGGCCAGTAGGGCTACCCCAGCAGCCAGGGCCACAGGTCGTATACCGATATGGCTTTCAGAGGTGGTTGGGGGTCGTGGGCCAGCCACGAGTAGTTGTTGCAGGTCGGGATGTGGCCTATTATAGACACTTGCTAGAGGGCCTTACAACAGTAGACATTGTATGGAGACCCTACAGAGGTCACCAACCTAGCAGAGGAGCCCGCGTACAGCTGCGCCTGATCCAAAGTATACATTCTGGATAGCAGGACGGAGGCCGGGAGAGTACGAGCGGATAAATAGGAGAGAGGGCACGCAGCGAGATGGGGCTACGACAGGACGAGCCACCTCCCTTCCCTCAGTACAAGAGGGATGATGTAGAGGCCCCACTACCAGCGCCACAGCCTTTGGATCCAGACTGGGTAGCGGAGAGGCCAGCAGTCGGTGGGTATAGATGATGCTGGTGCACAGGAGCATACGGGGGTGTGGTGGGTCAAGAGAGAGCAACCAGATAATACGCACGCCTGCAGCCTAGACTTGGCTGCAGTGATAGGAGAGAGAGATCAGCTCAGGGGTCAGGTGCAGCTCTTACAGGGGCAGCTAGCTGCAGCACAGGCACAGATAGGTGTCTTACGAGGAGGGCAGCCCTAGCCCGAGCTCGAGCACGAGCACACGCAGCGGCACCACCACAAGCACCACGGCCACAGTGCAGTAGTGCAGTAAAAAGACAGCAAAGAAGACAAATACCAAGACCACCACCCACCAAGCGTGGGTAGTACGGCCGGCCCAGCACAAGTATGTGCACAGTACCACAGCCACGAGCACCACCAGGCCAAAGACAGCACGAGGGGACACCGGGTAGTAGGTGTCGAGACCGGCCCAGTACCTACGGTGGCTCGAGAGCGTTACATGGAGGCTAGAGCGGAGGCCCGATACTATCAGGATATTCTTGATGGTACCGGGGCTGATTATCAGCCCTATGCGGCACATAGAGCAGAGACCTCTCGGAGCCAGAGGTCTCAGGGAGGTGCAGCCACAGCTGGTGGGTCCGTCATAGGCAGGAGGCGAGAGGCACCACAGGGACCAGCGGGGAGAGGTGCCGAGGGCGGTGGGGAGGCGATAGATCCCGACATGGTTTTGTATAGGGACACGGGCACCGGTCTGTGAACCGGTTGTATTGATAGAGGCCTGCGTGCCGACACTTATTCATTGTATTGATTCATTTATTTATTATATACCGGCCTGCGAGCCGAGTGCACGGGTTGTACATTTGATCCCGGCTGCGAGCGAGTATATTTTGATATGAGAGACCGGCCTACGAGCGAGTCGAGATTTTTGGTAGGTATTGCGGCCTGCGTGCCGGCTTTGGTATATTATGAGATCACAGAGGCCCCGATGTAGGGCACATTGTATTTTGAAAAGCGGTATATATATATATATGATGTTTTGATCCTCATGCAGTGTTCAAAATGTGTTTAAATATTTTGTTAATGGTTGGTAATATGTAATGTATGATAAGTTTTAGTTGACATGTTGATAGATGGATGATGTTGATGTTTTTGTTTTTTTTTTGTACGTATATATGAATGACATGTGATGTGATGAATTGTTGGTTTTGTGACATTGTGATATATGTAACTGATGAGTTAGATCCAAATGATGTAGAGATTGATAGTTTCTTGAAATTCGTAGTTGATGGTTGTGTATTTGTATAAAATAAATGATGTTAATGAAATTGTAATGCTATGTGTGGTGGATGAAAAAATGTGGTAAATTGTGTTGTTTATGCAGGAAAAGAGGCGGGCGCGACAAAAATTTAGGTGAGAAATGAAGAAAAGAACGTTGTTGAGAAAAGATAGGTGTGTAACCGATATCGGTTAAGGAACCGATATCGGTAGCTGATAGACCGATATCGGTTAAGTAACCGATACCGGTTATTTAGGTATGAGCTTTTCTAAAAATAGAAAAGCTAGGGTGGCAACTTAAGTTTTAATTTTAGAGCCATGCAAGAGGTTAAATACGCGAACGCGACGCTTTTTGATGACTGAGACAGGTATTTGCATGAGAGATTTGAGTGATAAGGAGAAGAGAGACAGGAATTTGTATGAGAGATTTGGGTGATAAGAAAAGAGACTGGGAAGGTGAATGCGATCGGAGATTCAGAAAGTAGAAAGGTGAATTTGAAAAGAGTGGTGATAATGGCAGGACGAGGAGAAACATCCAGCAGGCAGGGACAAGAGGGAAGACAAGGGCCACCTCAAGCTACTGCAACCCCAGAGGTAAATGTTTTGGTTGTGATTTGATTTTTGCATGTGTTATGAATAAGAGATTAAGTGGGTAGATATGAAGAAGAAAACATGATAGCAAGGGTTATAAGTGAGGTAAGTGTTACGTGGTAGGTAATCACGGGTTTCGGGTATGTCTGTGTATACAGAGAGGAATAAACGAGCAATTTATTGTCGTAGGTGGTTGTTTTAGGCAAGATGTATGTAATTGACAGTGACCGGTAGCGGTTAGGGAGAACCGGTATCGGTTACTCAACCGATATCGGTTATGTATAACCGATACCGGTTACTGGAGAAATTTCCAGAATGTTTGAAAAAAACCCGACGGATTGAATGGTTGTTTGTTGTTTTGGTGTATGCAGGCAGAGGCAGGATTGAGGATGAATGATAGTGTGCCAGCGCTGTTGTCACGAATCCGAGCGGATGTAACACCAGCTGAATGGACATTGATAAATCATTTGGGGTTAAGTGGAATCCGCTATTATTCACGAATCGCACGTAATCATGCTATGTTGCAGGCATTGATTGAGAGATGGAATCCCGAGACAAATACCTTTTATCTGCCAACAGGGGAGATGACAGTAACATTGGAAGATGTGTTTCAGATTTTGAGACTCCCTATTACAGGAGAACCAGTATATCAGGCACTACCTAGCGCGGCACGGGGAGCGATAACAGCAGTATTTGGTCCATACGCACGAGATTTGACACAGCGAGGTTTATCTTTTACATATGGGGTAATGTATGCAGCACACCCTGAGGAGACAAGGTTAGCAGTGATATTAATGATAGCGGTAGGGTATTATGCGTTACCGAGGGTGGAAGGGGGAAGATTTCCAAAGGCATTGATGTGTGTTATTTGGGAGATGATAGAAAGGAACGTGACTTTTGCATGGGCACCTGCATATTTGGCGGAGCTATACAGGGGTTTATGGGCTTGTAGGTGAAATCACAGGACGACACTGGATAGTTCATACTTATTACACTGTTGGGCCTATGAGCACATTGTTTTTGTGTGTGACCAATAGGCCGACCCATCCAGTCGGGAGAAACCGGAGTGCAGAGGTTGGGATTCAGACGATGGGTCCAGACAGAACAAGAGGCCAGATCCCAGGCCGTGACGGGTGATATTGAGTATTACAGGTAGGTATGGGAGAGAGTGACGGTTGCGGATATCTATTGGAGGCCATACGGAAACTATATGGTAACAGAGAACATAGCTGAGGAGTTGAGGGGTGTAGAGCGATTGAGGTGGATCGCAGGGCACAGGCCGGGTGAGTATGAGAGGATTCCTATAGATCACGTGCGGCGACAATTTGGATTTGTGCAGGATATACCCCTGGCTTATAGACCATATATGAGGATCGACGCCGAGGTAGCATTCTCACCTCCCCGGCCAACACCTCCAGAAGGGCCTGAAGAGGTAGCAGCCGATCGCAGGGTAATGGATGCGGGAAGGAGCAGAGAGGCCTATAGATTATGGTGGGTAGCAGAAGCTGCGAGGTGTACGTGAGTGCCCGACATAGCGGTGATTACAGCGAGAGAGGATCGTCTGCGGCGTTTGGTTCAGCAGCTCCAAACGCAGGTGAATGAGACAAGAGGATTGTTAGTGGTTGCGGAGTCACGGGCGGGGAGACTAGAGGCTGGAGTCCTCCATGCGAGAGGGCGTATTCATATGTTACAGGAGAGATTGGTAGATCAGTGGGCGGTACCAATAGCCGTGGTACCTTTGAGGACGAGAGAGAGACCCGGCGAGAGGGTCGCGATCACGATCATCACCTAGTTCGGGATGAGGCGTGAGGGTCTGAGTAAATGTTAGCAAGGTATAAGAATAAATAAGGATGCCGACCTGCGTGTCGATGATAGAGAAGATGTATTTGTTTAACATCTAAATAAAACTGAATATGTATGTTGATTTGAGTTACGATAATAATAAGATTGTTTGTGTTTTGATTTTCGGTGTTTTGAAAAAGGATAAAGAGGACTGTGATTAAATAGAAATACACAAAAATATTTATATTCACCACACAGGATAGGTTATGGTAGGGGATGGTCGAGCTAACCTTGGGAGACCCCATGTCTCCGAAGTGCTGCCTACATAGCCCATTGCACAAAGCAAGGAGGGGCCTCAGACCGATGTAGTTCTCCCTTAGGACCAGGGAGAGGTGAATTCAGGCAATTTGGGTATGGTTAGGCAATTTGTTGGTTGATAAGAATTTGATGTTGATAGGGTAATGTTGTTGGTGTTGGTAAGGTATGGGTGATGTTGATGTAGGTATAGGTAAAGCGAAAGTTAGCTTACCCAAATAGTAGGGAACCGTATCCTGATTAAGGTCAACACACAATCCTAGATGCGAGGCAAAGCAGAAAGAGTGCTCCGTAGATGAAGAGAGCTAAACAAACCACACCACGTAGAACGAGCTTGGAGCCCTAGGTACCGTGCATAGACGAGAAGTCAATAGGTGAAAAGAGTTGTGTGATCACAATATATCGAGCGTACATTACGTCCCTTGAGTTGAAACAAATGGTGAGGTGAGGTGGATGATATAGCTGAGGTACGGAGAACTTATTACAAAGTGAGTGTTCTGACGAAAGAGAACCTACCCTAAATAGACAAGTCCATGACTCAAAAGTCCTTTTGAATGAGGCTTTTCTTTTATTGAATATAGACTGATCGATGCGGGAAGTCTACAAGGGATATGTATTGTGTTACTCTTGAGGTCTTCACGAAGCTGATCAATGCGAGAAGCTTCTGATAAAAGCTGACTGTGTATAGCTGTCCTTCGAGGGAGCAGTCTATTTATAGTAGCAGATATGATTGTAATGCATAGCTGTCCTTTGGGGAGCAGTCTATATATAATAGCAGCAATAGTTCAGCATATAGCTGTCCTTCGAGGGAGCAGTCTATATTTAATTTAGATGACTAGATGTTCATTTGGCGTGAAGCATCTAGTTTAGTAGGAAGTTTGACTCAAGAAAATCCCATAAGAATACGGCTTATTTTAATATTTTGAAGTCATGGACTAGACTAAAAAGGGGAAGGCATCATCAAGGGAGGTGAGGATCAAACTATGTGAGCTTGATTGTTATTATGAGGTGTAGGAAGCAGAGTGTATGTAGTGTAAGTGAGCTCAAGGGACGAGCGGCAGTAGATAAGAAGTGATATAACACTAATTTCAACGGTAGAATGGTCGAAGATGCAAGGCATTAAGGGGTTGAGCTCGGAGTTTACCATTAAGCGAAGCTAAGCGATAAGTACGCAGATCCATAGGTATGAGTGATTATATAAGGCCCAATCAATTGGGAGAAAATTTTCCACGTTTGCTCTTTTCTAGTTTGGTTACATGTTGATTCTCTTTGAGAACAAGATCACCAACCTTAAAGGTACGCTCATGAAGTCGCTTATCATAAGCACGTTTAATGCGTTTTTGATAGATTTGAAGGTGATCAAGAGCTGTAAGACGGCATTCGTCAAGAAGCTCCAATTGGGCTAACCGCTCTTGGCGGAAATCATCGTTGGTGAGAATATCTTGAAGAGATATTCTAAGGGAGGGTATTTGTATTTCGAGAGGCAAAACAGCCTCGGTGCCGTATACCAAAGAAAAGGTGTGGCATTAGTAGAGCACGAATGCTAGTACGATAAGCCCAAAGGGCAAAGGGAATGTGATCGTGCCAATTTCTTCCGGATTCATTGACAACTTTCATGAGGATTTTGGTTAGTGTTTTATTAGAGGACTCGGCTTGCCCATTGGCTTGTGGATAGTAAGGTGATGAGAAACTAAGTTTGATACCAAAGTTGTCACAAAGGTCTTGCAACAACTTGTTTTTGAAAGATTTTCCATTATCTATTATCAGGCGATGAGGAACACCAAAACGACAGATAATGTGGTGGTTAATGAACTCGACAATTTTTCTTTTTTGATTGAAATGAGTGGAATAGCCTCCACCCATTTTGTGTAATATTCGGTTCATTTGTGATTATCCAATGGTGACGTTGTGAAGAGGTTGGGTGAATCTCACAAATAAGGTCTAAACCCCATTGTGAGAAGGGCCAAAGATCTCGAGCGATCTGGAGCGGGTGGCTAGGAGTATGTTGAAGGTTGGCATGTTGCTGACACATAACACAACGCTTAACATATTCGTAGTAGTCGTTATTGAGAGTAGGCCAATAATAACCAAGGCGAAGGATTCGTTTGGCCACGGCAAGGCCGCTAAAATGTCCACCACAAATACCGTCATGGACCTGTTGGATGGTATGAGTGGCCTCCGCGCCAGTTAGACAGCGAAGGAGGATGCCATCAAAGCCACGTTTATAGAGGAGTCCCCCCATGACAACATAACGCGAAACACTTTTAAGAAAAGCACGTTTGCCGTTACTAGTAAGGTCAGGTGGGAGGACAGAGATTGTAAGGTAGTCGTGAAATTGGTGGTACCAGGTATCCTGTGAATTAGTAGACACAGTATTTATCATACAAACTACCGGGGTTGAATAGGATGGGGCAAAAAGTTGTTGGACCACGACGAATAATTCAGAGTCAGTTGGCGCGGCGGGAATTTGCGAGGCTAAGCAAGCCATAGTATCCGCAAATTTGTTAGTGGAGCGGGGAATGGTTTGTATAGAATAGTGGGTAAATAAGGCTAGAAGTGAATCCACGTAGTGTTTGTATTTTTGAAGTTCCTCGTTTTTGCATTGGTAGACGCCCATAACTTGATTGACTACCAATTGAGAGTCGCCAAAAATGTTGATAGATTTGATACCTAAGTGTAACGCAACTTGGAGACCCAGAACAAGGGCCTCGTATTCCGTTGTATTATTAGTGCAAGGGAAATCAAGTCGGAATGAAAGAGGCATAGGTTCAGCGTTGAGAGGAATGAGAACAACGCTGGCTCCTCTGCTGCGCTGGCATTTAGATCCATCGAAGAAGAGGGTCATTGGGTACGACTCCTCCGTGAGGGAAAGAGTAGCGATGAGTTCGTCGGGAAATGTGAAATTGGTAAATTGTTCCCCAGGTAAAGGAGCTTCCGCAAGTTGGTCTGCGATGGTTTGTCCTTTGATTGATTTCTGGTGGACAAACTCAAGGTCGAGGTCGGCGAGAAGCATGAGCCATCTAGCAATGCGTTGGTTCAGATGAGGTTTGGCATACATGTAATGGATGGGGTCTGTATTGGTGATGACGAAAGTCTTGTGATTTAGAAGGTAGTGTCGGAGTTTGGTGGCCACGAATGATAGGGCAAGGCACAATTTTTCTACATGTGTGTACCTAGTCTCATAGTCCACCAAAGTACGACTTATATAATAAATGGCTTGTTCGTGATTCTCAGAGTCACGATGTGCAAGCATGGCTCCTACAGCGTGGTCGGTGGCGGAAAGGTAAAGGTAGAAAGGGCGGTCGTCTTGGGGTGGGATAAGCACGGGTGGCTGCAAGAGATAGGATTTGAGAGCTTCGAAGGCTTGGTGACATTCTTCGCTCCATTGGAATGCAATATCCTTTTTAAGGAGGTGATGGAAAGGTTGACACCGATCCGAGAGTTGGGAGATGAAACGTCGGATAGATTGGAGCTTACCTTGTAAACTACGCAATTGTTTGAGATTTTTGGGTGGGGGCATTTCTAGGATAGCTTTGACTTTAGATGGATCAACCTCAATGCCACGCAAAGAGACGATAAAGCCAAGAAGTTTTCCCGAAAGAACACCAAAGACACATTTCTTCGGTTGAAGGCGGACAGAATATTGTAACAGGTGATCAAAAATAATGGTTAAAACATCGAGATGTTCACTACGATGTTTAGACTTGCCGAGAAGATCGTCGACATAGTCTTCAAGGATAGTGTGCATAATGTCATGAAAAATGTAGGTCATAGCCCGCTGATAGGTAGCACCAGCATTCTTAAGGCCAAATGGCATGACACGATAACAGAAGGTTCCCCAAGGAGTTATGAAGGCAGTTTTGTGTTGATCGGCAGGGGCAACCAAAATTTGGTTGTATCCTGAAAAGCCATCCATGAGAGAGAGCATCTCATGACCTGCAGTTAGATCAACAAGTTGGTCAATGCTAGGTAAGGGGAAGTCATCCTTAGGGCAAGCGAGGTTAAGATCCTGGAAATCTGTGCATATCGAAGTCCCCCTGTCACTTTAGTGACAGTGCGATGTTAGAAATCCATTGAGGATAGTCAATAGGCAAGATGAAGGAAAGCGAAGAGTCATTGGAGCTCCTCTTTGACCAAGAGAGCAATGCGTGGATGCATTTTTCTCAATTTCTGTTTGACTGGTTTGGAATCGGGGTTTAGGGTGATGTTATGGACAGCGATGGTAGGATCAATTCCTGGCATGTCAGCGTAAGACCATGCGAAAGCTTGGTTGCGAGCACGGAGAAAGGTAGTAAAGGCGGCTTGTTCTGATGTGTTAAGGGATTGTCCAATCTTCACAATGTGAGGATCCTCCTCCGTGTGGATATTGATTTCTATGGTAGATTCGTTCAGCATAGTTTGGGTTTCAGATGGTAAGGCTCGTTGAATATAAGAATCATCCGCGCCAAGGTAAGTGAGGATGGAGTCATCATCCTGGCATTCAACAACATTAATCAAAGGCGAATCCTCTTCGATCATGTCTGGATAAAGAAGGGGCAAAGAAGATGGGTCGTCATTATCGCGTTGATAAGTGAGAGGACCTATGAAGATAGCATTTATGAAAAAAAAAAGTTAGGAGGGATGGATTCAGGGTCTATAGATTCTGCGGGTGATGATGGCAAAGTGGGTGATGATGGTTTGGTAGGGGCGACATCTTCTTCTTCGGAGATACGGTGACGGGAGGTGTCTCCTGTGTAGGTGTTTTGGGAAAACCGAGACCACTGCGATCATTGTGTTTACGGGTAGTCATGGGAATGAGTGTATGTCGGCCTTGTTCGTAAAGGCCAAAACCAAAGCCTTTCCAAGCACAATGAGTCAAGAAGGTAAGGGCGAAACGACGATTTGTCAAGTATTGAAAATCGGATTGGAAAGGAACCACACCAAGAGGAGGTTCAGGGGTAATGGAGGATGCGTCAACACCCCATACGTTAGGTTAGTGCGGTAATGGGGTGGTCCATAAGAGATTATCTCCCCCACGCGACGGTCGTAGGTGGGATGTGCATGTAATTGTCCGTACTCCTGCGGGGTAGGGAAAGAACTAACGTTATATAGGCGGTACTCCCCCAGCGTAAGGCGCTGAAAAACATCTACTAAGGGGTCGGAGGTTGGAATGTTAGCTGTAGGAAGGGAAGTGGTTTTTGCGATGGTTGTTTCATCAATTGAAGGCATAGGCGCGGTTGAGGTGGATGGTTGAGGTACATTTGAGGAGGATGGTTGGGTTGAATGTATGGGTTTCTTGATTGGTATAAGCACATTGTTAGGGCGGTATAATATATTGCAGGTTTTAAAGGGGAGGGTCAACTTTTACGGTGTAAGACTTCCCCTCGTACTCAAATTTTATGCATCTATGTAATGTTGAGGGAACGCATCCCATGGCTCGGATCCAAGGATGACCCAGCAATATATTATATTGGAACTCTCCCCAAGACATAGAAGAGTTCGGCTAAAGTACGTGGTCCTACGCGAATGTTGAGGATCACGGTGCCTAAGGTAGAAGTAATAGCGTCATTGAATGACCATGCAACATGATGGGGTTGGCACACATGCAACTAGAAGGGATGTTCATACGTTGGAAGGCTTTTGAAGAGATGATGTTTAGGCTAGCGCCCCGTCAATCATAATCAACGTACTTGAATATCTCGGACGTAAGCGGAGATGAAAAGGCGAGAGTCGGGGTCTTGTACCAAAGTCGACAATTTCATCTTGAGAAACCGATCTGCGGTAGCTTGTTTCTGAGATACGAAGTGGTTGGGGCAGTGGGTTGTTTGGTGAGAGAAGCAACGTGATTGGGTGTTAGAATGGAGGCGACAGGTAGGGTTTCATTAGGTAAAACCTCTATCCCTTGAAGGATCTCAACGAGAGCTTGTCGATGAGATTCAGAAGTCTGAATGAGATCATACAGTGTCATTTTTACGGGCGATTGGTGAAGCTGTTTAATCATATTTCGGTGGGCAATGCCATTAGAGACAGGATAGGCGGGTCCGCGAATGACCACTTTAGGTGGTGGTGCCATCGGGATGTTTGACGGAGAAAGAGATGCCGCAGTGTGTTTTCTTTTCTTTCCCATTGTTTTTACGCCCTCAGTAGTAGACACTAATCATATTAATCTCGTAGACTGAGATGAGGAAGATGGTTGGGATAACTCATGGTCTTCAAGAGGTGGGGTTGTAATAATGATGAGATCTTGGTGAGGCGGGGACGAGATGGTATAGAGAGGGAATGGAAACTAAAGGTCTCTCCCTTCGTAAGTTGTCTTTCTTAATCTTTCTATCCGGGAGAGGTTTGCGAAGGATGGTTTTAGAGCTTTGCATCCCTCCACATCATGTCCTGGTGTGCGGTGATAAGCGCAGATTTTAGACTCATCGTAACCCATAGGTCGGGGTTTAGACGGGTCATAAGGTCTAAGTGGAGGTAGGGAAATGGTCGCATTCTCCACCAACATAGCAAGGATTTTGGCGTAAGATCCTTTGAGTGGGTCAAAATCGGAAGAGGATGAGGGTATTGGTTGTGCGGGTTTTGGTAATGTTTGGGCATGATTGGTTCGTGGTGGTTTAGCCGAGGGGTGTTGATACATGGTTTTTACTAAACGTGATTTCTTTGGCGCGAAGCTATGTTGGATGATGAGGTTTGTAGATGATGTGGTATCGAGAAAACAACCACGGGAAATAGGAGTGGACCTGAAAACAAATCTTTTGATGATGGAATTTGTTTAGGGTTGATAGGTGGACGAGATACGCGGAGTGCGGTGTTGCTTATACCTGGAATTTACGTATAGGTGCGGAAGGCGTAGGTTGTTTTGAAGAAAACGCAGGAGGTATGATATATTGATGTAAGGTAGAGGATGGGGTCCCAATATGGAAGGTAGGTATGGCGATGATGGTTTTGATTGTGATAGGGGCACGGATTGAGTTTGTCTCTAGGTGGCGGAGCGGATTTATTTTGGATAGATCGAGTCACTTAGGCGGGTGCGTTAGGCCCGGGCATTGGTGAGGTCCCAAGCGTATGGGAAGATCTGGTTAAGTTGATAGAAGTGGACGGGGCATTTGGTAGAGGTGAGGGGGTGAAGGTGAGAATAGGGGCATTTTAAGCACGTAAGCACTTCGGGTATATGGTGGAGACATCGGGATCAGTCATTTGCATTTGAGTAGAAAAATGGGTACTCAAGCGTTCCCATAGGGCTGTCATCTTCGTGGAATGACAGTCCCAGTGTGATTTGTAATTTTTGTATGGAAGAAAGGTGGGTTGTAATTCCAGTCCACTGTGGGTGTGACACAGGAGGCAGATGAGGCACTGTATCAATAGATGTTAAGAGGTCAACCGGTTGTTGAAAAGATTTAGGCGATGAGGGACTAATAGGTAGGAGGGCGTGTTCGAGGGGATCTGTCACGTTTAAAGAATGTGGTGATGTTAGTGTAAGAGATTTCTCGTCTAAGGATGTCAAAAGGAGTGGCGAGCCTTCCTCTTGTGTAGCAAGAGTGGTAGAAGGGGACATTTGGGAAATAGATAAATTAGATAGCATCCGCTCACAGTCTTGTAGGGATGTGGTGTAAGAAGACTCGTCGATGAGAAGAGAAGTCCGGGCAGTTAACTCTTCTATGGGTAAAGGAATGATTTCACTTTGGCTTGATGGTGGTGAAGGAGGTTCAGACTCTGTGTTGGTGGAGAGGCTTGATTGAAAAAAAAATTTCAATAGAGGCTTTTGGTGAGAATCGAAGACTACATGGATCTCATGAATACTCTCCTCGGCTAAGATATCTTGGTTTAAATTCTTGTTGTTGGACAGTGATTCGGGAATGGCTTGTTGAAAATTTTCAGATTTCGGTTAGCAGGGGCGTTAGGATTATCGAGGGTTATATCCCCTGCATCAACCATTTCCTGCACTATGTTTTTCAACATCTTGCAGTTTTCATGACTATGTCCTTTTATGCGGTGAAAGTTACAAAAGTCATTTTCTTTGTACCAGGAAGGTATTGCGCGGGTGGAGTCAAACCCAGAGTGAGGTTTAACAGGGGGCAAGGTGATAGCCCCAGCTTTGAGCAATTTCTCAAGGATGACGCCATAAGTTTCTCCCAAGGGAGTGTAATTGGTGGGCTCGGATTTGTACTTATAAGTGGTTTTCGGTGGAGTATTGGACGGTGTTTGAGATTTGACCATTACCGCGTGGACAGCTCCTTTTGATTTAGAAGAAGTGGACGCGTGAGAATGGTGGTGTTTGGCTTGTTGGTAGAACCAGGAGTTCGGAAATTGGGGTTTTGTTCTGCAACCGTAATTTCTCTTCTTCTAAGGCTCGAATTTCTAGTTTCCGAGCCATGGTAAAGGCCTCATCGAATGTGCGGAAAGTTTGAATTTGGAGGGTAGGGGAGATGTGCTTAGCAGGCCCGCGTAAATAGTTCGATGAGTTCGGTTTGAGGCAAGGCATACGTAAGTTGGTTGATAAGGCCCCCGCCATCGTCCAACGAAATCTGCAATAGATTCGTCTTCAAATTGTCGGATGGCATAGAGGTGGATGATAGATACTTTCTTGGCAATGTTAATGGAGAAATGATCCAAGAAAGATTGGGCTAGTTGGTTAAAAGAAGATTGAGTCTTTGGGTTAAAGCCTTTGTACCACTCAAGGCGAGGTCTGATAAGGACATGGGAAAGGTGCTTGAGTAACAAGGCATCATCATGGGCAATCAAATAACAAGCATGTCTAAATGATCGCAAGTGTTGTTGAGGATCCTCTTTCTTGTTAAACGAGTAAACTTTGGCAACTCCCATTGAGGAGGATATGAATGAAGGGGGACGAGAAGGGTGAATGGGCTCCCGACAAAATTGCTCGTATGTCAAGGCGCTACGACTTTCACGAAAGCGGAAGCCTCCGAGTTTTGCATTTTGTCCATCATTTGTTTGATGAAATCGTGGTTGGATGAGATGATGGTGCCCTGAGAATAGGGATGTCCCATATAAGGTGTTGAGGTTCTTTGGATACGTGTATGGGAATGAAAAGGTAGGCGGAGCTTAAGAAGGAAAGCTCATGTGAATAGGTGGCAGAGAGTAAGTCATGAATGGAGTGGTAGAAAGAAGAGAGATGAAATAGGGCGGTTGGTGGTAACGATACGTGGGGTCAAGTTTAACCAAAGGAAAGCTAATCGGGGTCATATGAACCTCTGCGAAGGCATCGGATTGGGAGACGGGGCTAGAGATGCAGGAAGTAAGGCATTGTTATCAGGAGGAGTGGGAGCTAAATGAGCAGCTATACTAATAGGCATGCCAATAAGGAGCTGACCATCAGGCGTACGGTCGGGGGCATGAGACAAATAGTATTGTACAGCGCTGGGATTAGCATCTAGAAATTTGGCAAAGTCCTTGTCTCCTACAGGAATTTGGGGGATCTCACTGGTGTCCGTAGGGTTCCCTATAGAATGTGAAGGGGGTGATTCAGGCAAAGACACAGAGCAGGCATGTGAAACCATGGCGGCGGCTTGCTTCCGAGTGATGACAACCATGGACAAGAACACACAGGAAAGTTTCAATCTATCAAGAACAAAAACAACCTCAAAATGATGAATTTGGCAAGTTCTTTGGTTTGTCGGGGGGATGATGAAAGCGATAACGATATCGGTTTTAATGCCGGTGTTGGTCACAGAGCAAGCGCGTCGGTCCCTTAACCAATGCGGTGTCAAAATTCTAGGATAAGAAGATATAAAAGGCTGCTAATTTGATTTTTAGCAACGTTGAGTATATTTATCAACTTATTAATCACAGAAGACAAAGTATGACAGAGAAAACAGAATTTGAAAACAAGCAAGAGGCACACGCAAATCCAGAGACTAATCCTAGGGTTAATTTTAGTTATCGTGGGCTTATGCCTTTAGACGTAAGATGATGTCAGAATCCTAAACAACAAGACCTAGGGGAAATGTTAAGTTTGTTTTGGCTTATAAGGTTACCTCAATCAGGCGGAGGAATACCGCGGAAAAGGGGGGATGTTTGAGCTATTGTGTTAATTGTGAAGTGATTCGGTATGTGTTGTGTAGTGAAACTAAGGTTAATTTCCTGTCAATACCGTGGATATCACCCCCACGTGTATGACCTGTTACTTAATCTATGTTCACTAGAATTGAAGAACAACAAGCAGGAATGCAATGCATGTGTTTTAAACCCAAATCAAAAATTATATTCGATGAAGCAAGAGAGATGACTTTCACTAATGCGAAACTAGGAAAGCAAGACAAATTCTTTACGAAATATATAACAAAAGCAGCAACAGCAAATATGCTTCCTAAAATGAAAATAAGCAAGAGAAAGAAACCCAAAATGGGTCCCACCGGGCGTGCCAAAATGTTTCGCTCGGAATGTTTCGGCTTCTGGGAATAGAGTTGCTTCTATCCTTTCATTCCTTTTAGAAACAGATGAGGTTAGGGTTAGGAGGAATACCTGTTGAATGTCGAGATGGTGTGCGCGTACCGTAGAGAAAGATCAGGCTGACTGCGGAGAACTCCTTTTTGTCTTGGAAGGACTACCTGCAAATAAGAACACAAGACCACAAGATTTTGATTAAACAATAAATGAGGAAACTGCCTTGGGCCCAGGAAATATAAAACTTCCTTTCGAAGGTGGTCGAGTTCCCTGCTAATATGAATTAACACAAAAAGCGCAAAATATCAATTAAATTATTTTGTTAAACTGGGTAGAGGGAAAGGCTGGTTTTCTGGTTTTGATCAGAGGAACCGATGCGGTACATCGATAACCGATGCGATTCTGCGATCGATAACCGATACCGGTGGGTTCTAGGATCTTCTTGGTAGCTATGGTGTTTGTAATGGCTGGTTTTTGGATGGTATTAGGAAATGGGATGATTAGAAGCAAAAGAATGACAGTTAGATGCAATGGCACGTTGGGTAGTGGATTCAGAAACGGATTTAGGAGGACTGAGATTCAAGAAGCATAAGAAATGTTATAACAAAGGACATGCAAGATGTGACTTACTGGTTTTGACCAAGATGCAAGTTGATCTCCTTGGTTGTAAACACTTCTGGTTTCTTTACTCGTCTCTGCTCTGTCAAGTGAAGATCTGGACTCTGTTCCTCACTCGCAATGCTCTCTGTTGATCCAGAAATCCTTTGACTGATCTCCAAAATGAAATTCCGATCCGTTGTTTTGGTTTGGGGAGCCCATTTACAGGGAACCGATGGCGGTTGCGTAACCGACGGCGGTCGAGTAGGAACCGGCATCGGTAAGGAAAAAGTAGGCTATTTTTAGTAAAATAGCCCACCTTCCCTGCTTTTCTCCCGAGAGATCAGTTGCGGGCTTGGTCAAGTGGCTAGAAGGTCGGCTTTGGGTGCGAGTAAGGAGGCATTAGTTATGGATGTGAGTCTAGACCAAGTCATGGGTCTTAATTAGGTTAGTTTAGGGTTAGGGCTAGGTCATGATGAGGTGGCAAAGTGAGGTGGCGGGTAAGGTGATGTGGATTTATCAATTATAAGGTAATTAATAAATAATTGTGTAAGGTTTAGGTAATGAGGTTAGATTGCGAGATGGGATGCGGGTCTGAGGGTCGTAAGACATGAATTTGGTGTCTACACTTTCAATCCCAAGAAGTACATCTTCCTTTCTCATAAAGGTAAACTCTTAAGCCACATTTTCTCTAAGGAAGGATTAAGCATTTATCCAGAAAGGGTTAGTGCCATTATGGCACTACCATAGCTTAGTCATCGAAGTTTATCCAAAGTTTCTTGGGGACAATCAATTTTGATAGGAGGTTTGTTCCTAACTTTGCTAATCTTGTCAAGCCACTAACATTGATTTTGAAGAAGAACATGGCATTCAAGTGGAATTCTCAAGGGAAGGATAGCTTTGAATCTATAAATTAGGTCATTGTATAGGCCCCATCCCTCATAAATCTATATTTCTTAAAGGATTTCACTTTGTATTCCTTTGTGGGTGCGAGACAATCTCATTTTTACTAGTGCAATAAAATCAAAAGGTACTAGAGTAGCCTATTGCATTCTTCAGCTAGGAATTTTAATATTATGAGGTAAGGTATTATTTCATTGAGAAACATGTCCTTGTTGTGGTAATAATTTTAAATAAATTTAGATATCTAGTTTCAAACAACAGAATTCATTTACTAGTTTCACATGCGGGTGTGAAATATTTTCTTTTAAACAAGGACCTTAAATAGAAAATATTTGGTTGGATAACCAAGGTCATGGAGTATGAAATTGAAATTAAGTTAACCAAATTGGTTTGTGGTAAATTTTTGTGTGAGAAGCTAGCATCTAATCACCATGTTGAGTCAAGGGGTGAAGAAGGAGTTGTTTTGTTGTTACAAGATGATTAAGAGAAATCATCTAATGTCTCACCCAATCCTTTTGGACTTAGGATATAGTACACTTCCTTAAAATAGGTCAAATCCCTCAAGTATTGAGTAAGGCCAAGAAGAGTAATTTCAGGTTTCATTTTATTCCATATGTTCTTGAAGATGGTATTTTGTTCAAAAGTATGTGAATGGTGTCCTCATAAGATGCATCGAGAAACATCAAATAGATCAAATGTTACATGAATTCCATGATAGAGAAACATGTGGTCATTTTTCCCCAAGGGTGACAACTCTTAGGATTATGAAGGAAGGGTATTATTGGCCTAACCTATTTAATGATTTTTATGTATGGATTAATAAATTCAAGGAGTTTGCCTTCTTTATGGGTAAAGAAAAACTATCAGCCCTTCCACTCCACCCTATCACAGTTGAACAACCATTCATGTAGTGGGGGATAGACTTTATTGGAGTGATTAATCCAAACTCTAGCTTGGGCCACAAATGGATCCTCACAGTCATAGATTACTTCACCAAGTGGATGGAGGTAATTACACTCAAGGAAGCAAATGAAGCTAGTATCCTAGATTTTTATAAAGGTATTGTGACAAGATTTGGATTCCTTCAACTATAATACTAGATAGTGCCTTATATTTTCTCGAGACAAAATTATCTAAATGGGAA
Organism: Taxus wallichiana var. yunnanensis; assembly: GCA_018340775.1. Taxonomy (NCBI): domain Eukaryota; kingdom Viridiplantae; phylum Streptophyta; class Pinopsida; order Cupressales; family Taxaceae; genus Taxus; species Taxus wallichiana. The sequence continues at coordinate 59,768,791 of CM031239.1, read as the reverse complement.
GTGAAAAATAACATCTATTTGAGCACTTCCTCAAATTATTACCCTCAAGGTAATGGGAAAGGTAATTTCACCAAGAAAAATATTTTGAAAATCATAAGGAGGACTCTAGATGAGAACTATAGAACTTGGCACACCAAATTGAAATTAGCCTTATGGGCAAATAGAATCACACCTAATAGGTCAATTGGTATCCCTCCCCAAAAGTTGGTTTATGTAAGGGAAGCAAGGCTACAATTATCCCTAGAGTTACTGGCCTTAGAACTTATCAAATAGCTGGAATTTTCTAACTTTGATGTCATGGAAGTAAGGTATGTAGAGCTTATGGAGATTAAGGAACTTAGGAATCAAGCTATGCAAGCAATGGAGAAAGACCATGCTCAGATTAAGATGATACTTGATCAAATTAAAAATCTAAAAGCTTCCAAGATGGAGATCTGGTCTTCAAGTGGGATGCTAATAGGGCCAAACTAGGAAGACACTCCAATTTTGATGCAATATGGAGTGGCCCTTACTTGATCTTAGGATATAAAACTAATAATGTTTTCCAACTATCAAAGTTGGATGGAGAATAACTGCATATTCAAGTCAATGGAATCTACCTAAAGCATTGTTACTAAAGTTAAATCTCATTTCGTACATATTAGTTTAGGTTTCTAATTCCTCTAAGTACTTGTGACACATTGTTATGTTGTTAGTTTAGGTTTATTTTGTAAAAATATCTTGTGCACTCTTTGTATGTTCCATTTGGGATGTGTATGATGTTGTTGTTTGTATATAGTTGCTACTTTGTTTCTCTTGCACTTTCTAGTTTCAAGAAGGGTCCTGTGATAAGAACAATCAGTTTTTCAGCCCATGGTTTTTAGCAATGACATGTACTAGTAGTGTTTAAAAGGTTTGATGGGTAAATTCTTAGGTTTGAGATCAGTTTCAGCAATCATAATGACTCCATGTTCAATATATCCTTCAATTTCATTGGTATTTCAGATCTAGCAGGAAGATTATCTTGTAAGTCGTCAATTGTTGTCCATTTTCTTCACCCCTGAAAAATGGATAACTTAACTGGTCTATGCATTGGAAGTTGATTGAGGCATGCTTTGAAATTTACAAGTTAACTCGTGGTTTGGCTCAGCCAAGTTGGTCTCCATGCGTGGTGACTAGGTGATTCATGGTGAAGGGTTCAATCCAAGTTGGTTTTAATTAGTGACTGTTTCCAACAAGTTGGGAAATTCTGGCTATTAGTTGAGCTCATGTAATCTATTAGAGTCGTGAAGATTGTGGGATTTAACACCCATCAAGTAGCATTAATAGATATTACTAGCGGTAGCATTTTATGTTCTTGAATGGTAGCATAAGTGGGAAAATCATAGGTCAAAATGACACGAAGCACCATTAGCATACTTAGATGTTATCGGATGGTAGCACTCAAAATTATATAGGTTGGTAGCATGTACAAATACTACCAGTTGATAGCATGGGTAAATAGTGGGGTAGCAGATGAAAGGTTGCAAGGATGAATAGTTCCCGTAGTATTTTTGGTACTACTAACCTATTGCAAAAAGATGGAAATGGAGAAGAAGTTGGGAAACATCAAGGGTGTCGATATAATTTTTACGAGATGATACCATCCGATAGTAAATTTTTGCTACCGACTAGTAGTAGAAAGGAAGTGTCCGTGCCATTATAAAGCAAGGTTTTGGTAGAAGTGAAACTTGCTCGGATTGGTTACATTTATGCAACCTATTTAGAACAAGAGATAAGATAAAGGAATGTGATTGGATAATAGGAGAAATATTTCTCCTACATGACACAAAAAATAACTATGGAACCGACTAAGAGGGAAAGAAAATGTTACTTTACGGGAGTAAAATTTCATGCTACCGGCTGCTGCGTGCAAGAATGAACTAGGCTTTAATGGAAGAAGTAAAATGTTTTTTTAACCACTAATTTAATGAGGTATGTTTCCTATTACTACTCGTGCAAGAAAAGTACCAATTTTTTATGGCTTCCTATACCTATTTAGAGAAATTTTTCAGTTTTTAAAGTAATTCCTAGGTTCTTTTCTCTATAGATTGTAAATTTTTCTCATTTGATGGGAAAAGACACTATGTAATGTAAATTAACCTTGTAAAATTGTTCCATAGCTTTTTTGTGTTGCAGTCGCAACTTTTGGCATGTGGAAAAGGATTCTTACATTGTATCAATTTTGTAATGGATTATCTATCTTTCTAAGAAATAAAATTTGTGTTTCATGGCTATTTCTACCCTTACTTGGGTTCTATTGTGTTTCTTATCTTCTATTTCAACTGTAGGTATATTGTATATGCTTTTTCTTCTTACAAGACTCGAATTTGTTGTGCCCCATGAATATGAAGGTTTGAGTATTGTTTAGACTATGGCACTTATGTTTTTCCTCTCCTACCTCATTTTGTCTTTGATTTTCACTCACTTAGAATATCTCCACTCCCTTTGTCCTTGATGTTCTCACCTCCATTAGTTTAGGAATTTAATTTTATTCATTTCTCTCTCCCGGTCCCTTAGAAATCATAGGATAGGATTATTTAGTTGCATTCCCTTTATCAAGAGTAGTCTAGTGTTAGGAATAGGTATTGGAACTAACCTTCTCTCTTGAGATCCATCTCAAGTATGCAAATCCCACAACTTGAAAGATGGTCTTATGTTATCCAGCTTACACCGATTTCCAAGTAAATTCACATACTAGAAAATCAAAGGGTGATTTAATTTTGTGATAACAAAGTTTAATGATTACTTTTCACCGTTGGACCTTCCACCAATGTCACATTCAAATCTCAAAAAATATGGCAAGAAAATGTATCCCATGTTTGAATCACCAAAAACAAATTCTTCACCAAATGTGATAAGTGCAAAGAGCTTTAGAACAAACGTGTATCCACCTCATGTCTAGAAACACTGGCACAAATAGATCAACACCAGAAATGGAATAATGATTACATTAAAATTTGTTGTTCAAATTACTATGCACATAGAGCACAATCACAACAAAATCCTAATAGTTATTTGAGCATTGTGCATGAAAAAATGGAAAAGATGAAAATTGGTGTACCAAGGATGGGAAGAAAATCAAAATAAATAAGAAATGTTATTAATATCTCCATCTCCTTAAATGGTATGCTCTCAAATGAGAAAAGAATGGGGGTTTTGAGCACAATAGTCTCCCTTTTGTTGAGTGAGGAGTAAAATTCACAATAACATCATTGGCATTGTGTATCTAGAAGCTAGAAGAACCACTTACAGATCAGTATGGTGATTTTTATATAGTAGTGAGACATCAAAACACCCATTACATGATGCATTATTGAAAAATGATGTGTATGAAAAGTGCAAGGAATACAAGTAGAAAACTAGTCTGCTCATACAACTAATATTGTTAGAGTATTTTCAAGTTCATTTAGAAAACAACCACCAATTCTCTGCTTTTGCAACTAGATAAGTTTCAAAGTGACAAAAAAATCACACATTGTTTACATTTGCATCCATGCTGATTTCTAGAATGGTTTTCAACATAGTTTTCATGAGTTTTCTTCCATTATATCACACACAAGAAGACATAGATGGTACATTCAGTCGATTATCAAAAGTCTTGTGCATATTCGAAACATTCTCTTTGCCACAAATAATGGACACTTACAAAACATGCCAAGAGGATTCTAGCACATTCATTTCGTACTTTATCGAGGAAGTATAAAAATTTAAGGCCTTTTTGGAACCACACCTACTAGATGGAAGCCACAAGATTGTGTGTATGAGTAAACCAAATATGTTTAAATTCCATGTCATTGATAGCATTCCCAAAATGGAGTTCAAATCATCAATCATGGATGCATTATGGTCGCAACCAATTGAGATCTAGAAAACAGTGGATGGGAAACCTTTCTTGCCTAAAGGGAATCCTCCATTAGCACCTTTCAAAGAACTAAAAGAGATGGTAGACCTATAGAGAGGAATTCAAACGTACATCACATACTGGGAAAAGAGTTAAATATATGGTGGAGAATCATAATGGGTTATGAAGATTACATATTAAAAAATATTTCTACCTGCCCTAGATAATCCATTTGTAAATTATAACATGATGAGGAGAGATTTTTTGGCCAAAAAAATTCAGGATAGCATAATGTATGATCAAATAGTGGGTGCACCATGTCTTGACATGGATAGATACTATTGTAAAAATTTCCTTTCAAATAAGGATATGTATGTTGGGCCTATTTGTGATAGACCTTGAGAGGAATTTGACCCAAGAGTGGGTGTGAATGTTGAGAAGATGATACTAGTATGACCATCTTATGATAACATACTTATATGGATGAGCAAGGCGAATGAATTATAATATAGGATTTTCACACAAAGGATCAAAAGATAAGGGTACGCTGGTGCGAACCCATAGGAAAATAAAATAAAGAAAAAGAAAGTTACTAGGAATGTTGAAAGAAAAATCAATGGTGCCAAATATCTAGGAGACATCAAATATTGATATAAAAAAAGTGTCATCGGCCATGGAATCCATGAAAATTATGGAAAGGAGATCAAATTAAAATACCAAATCGGGGACATGAAGCTATCCAAGCATACCTTGCATAAATTCAAGAACAATAATTAATACCCTTGAGAGGGATCAATGCTTATGTAATTTTCCCGAAGGAATTGATTTCCTATGGAAATACATTTTCAAATCCATTTCTTCAAAACAATGTTTTTAACGTAATTCTTAACTCTTTGTTTTTCTTTATGATTTACAAAATGGAAAAGAATAAAATTAGTTCACTTTATCTATATTTTCTTCTATTTTGAAATGTCCAATGACCGCTAAATTTTGTTACAATGTTTTCTATTTATAAATTAATCAAATAAATGTTAAAAAGATGTATCCTAGTGGTCGATAAGCTTATGTTTCTTAGTGACTGCAAGGCTTATGTAACTTAGTGGCCCCTAACATTATGTAACTTAACGATTGCTTGGCTTATATAACTTATCATCTGCCGACTTATATATCATGTGGTCGTTAGTTGATGTAAGATTAAATTTGACTGTCGTTTACACATTTTTCGTGATTTTATCCATAAAATACTTTCAAATATTTGAAATAAAATTCACGCATAACTTTCATATTGAAAATATCACCTTGATTTTTATATAGATTTATTATGTAGCTTTGTGGTGGGTAGGCTTACGTAACTTGCAACGAGTAGGTGGTGTAACTTTACAACTGCTAGGATTATTTCACCTAGAGGAATCTATTCTTGTGTAAGTTAGTGGCCACTAGGCTTATCTAAGTTAACAACCTATACAAAAATTAAAATCCAAAAATCAGAATTAAGAAATTGGATTACAATAGTGGAAAAATTGGAATCCAATCAAAGCAATGTTAGAATCTAATATTTTCAAAATTGGAATCCAATAATCGTGAAATTGGATCTAAAATAAGTCCAATAATGACAATATTGGAAATCAATATTGCTACTAATGTAATCCAATAATAGTAATAATGGAATTCAAGTATAGGAAAAAATGGAATCCAATATACGTAAAAATAGAGATGGATTTACTCCAATACTTGTATATCGAGTCTAGATTCACTAGAATATGTCCATATTTAGTGAAATAACTATTTATTTCTTAAATATAATTAATTTACTTGAGAAATAGTAGAAATGGTTTGGAACTTGAAGTATGAGAATGGACTTCTACCCATTCTAATGATTCATAGTAGAAATTAGTTTTATATTACCTTTTATTTGAAAAAGAGCATCTACCTATTGTAAACATTCATGTAATTATATCATAATTACAATTAGGTATATCATTAAAAAAGTTTCTCAAGAAGAAAATATAGACGGAATAAAAAAATGTAATTGTATGATAATGAATACAATGGTCAAATGTCCATTTTATATTCTAGGAATTGATTAGAATGGGAATATGTCCATTTTGAAAATTCAAGAAATATAGAAGTATTGATAAAGATTATTGTATGAGAATGAATTGAATGGGTATATGTCGATTCTCGTTAAGTCAATAATAAAATGAATCGAATGAGAAAGATGATTTAATGAGAATGAATAAAATAGGAATTTGTCCATTATAAACATTTAGGAAATATATAACAAATAAGAAATATGGTCTAATCTGGTTCATGAAATTATTATATTTTCTATGACTCCATCTCAAAGCACAACAACAAGTTAAAGGCTCAATGTTGTTGATACCTATAGGCTAGTTTATGGTTTCTATTATTTCTTATTATATATATTTTTAAACTCTTAATTAGGGTTTAGAATTTATTTTTGGCTTTCTTTACCAAAGTGAAAATTCAAACACGGCTCAAGTATAATAAACCCCAAGAAATTCATTACCACAAACCCTTAGTGGTTGAATACCATGAACACCGAGAATTTGAATATTATAAATCATGAGCAATTGAATAACATAAAACCTAATCCACTCAATATTTTGAACACTATACGGGGTAGTGTGTTATTATTTTTATTTGAATTTTGATGAATAACATGGTAAATGACACATGTTGGGGAGGTCTAGATCCCCATGCTCATTTCAAGAAGTATGGGTATAGAGCCTATGGGAGGGTAAATACGAGCCAATCTAGTTCACAAAATTTTAATATTTTCTTTGACTCAATCTCAAAGCGTGACAATGCAAGTTGAAGGTACAATGGTTTTGATACATGTATACTATTTAAGGGTTTTTATTGTTTCTTAATAATATATAGAAACAATAGAAACCCTCATCTATCTTGTGATTGTCAACACCTTTGAGCCTTCAACTAACTATTGTACTTTGAGATGGATTAAAAGAAAATATAACAAGTCTATAAACTAAATTGGCATGTATTTACCCTCATGTAGGCCATGTAATCATACTACTTTCATAGAGTTTACAATTTGTTTTAAGATTTCTTTGTCAATTCAAGCGTGGTTCAAGATCACAAAACTCAAGTAGCTCAATACCAAAAACCATAGGTAACACCTCAGAAATCATTTTCATTATAAACATGATCTAAATCCCTTTTATTATCCTCTTCCTCCTCATACTCAACAACAACACTAATATGATTTAGTTGGAGATGAAAATATGACTAGTATGGATCTGGTAATATGAATGGTTTGAAGAATGAATTACAAATGGTTTGAAGAAGGAAGTTTGAATGTTATGGAACTATAAGTATACATAATCCAAAGCTAGAAGTATAAATGGTCATGATCTGACATATTGTATTTCTTAAATCATAAAGAGTATGAGAATGGGAATTTTCCCATTCTAAACATTCTTATACAAGTAATTTTATCATTCTAATTCTATATCATGTTTCTTTTACAAGAATATTTTCCACTCTTTCTATATTGCATGTATGAGATTAGGCATATGCCCATGCTTTACATTCTCATTATTACAACTATCTTCCACACTCTTTATAGTATGAGAATAGAAAACTACAAGCTCAATTATGAATAAAATAACCAAGCAGTTCAAGACCACAAACCTTATAAATAAACTCAATATAAAAACCCTAATAATTTAAACATCATAAAGCCTAAGTATTTAAATATCATAAACCCCGAGAAACTGAATAACATAAAATCTAAGCTACTAAATATTTTGAACGATATACAGGAATTGGGTTATTGTTTTTCTTTCAATTTAACACTAGAGGTTACCATGGGAAGAACCCTGAATTATAGTATAGAATTAAAAAGGCCAAGAAGAAGAAGAAGAGAGAAATGCATAATTTTGTTACAAGTGGTGTCAAAGATGGACACCAAAATAAGGTGGCTTCAAGAGGAAATAGTCTTTTATATTGTGGATGATGGAATTTAAAGGCCTAGGACTAAGGAGTTTGATTATATTATTTTGATTGGTAGTTGAATTTCATAAACTATGAGAATTTGAATATCATAAACCTCAAGTAGCTAAATAGCATAAAACCTAAGCTACTACATATTTTTAATGATATAGAGGATAGTGTGTTCTTTTCTTTAATTTTGATAAAATGACACATCTTGGGGGTGCGAAGGTGCATGCTTGTTTCAAGAAGTGTGAGTATAGGGAAAACTCCATTTTAGTTTTAACTATATTTAAAGCCCCGTGATACTCAAGAGCCTACAGGAGAACCTGAATCTTTATGGGATAAGATCAACCCCAAGAAACTTGATGAAAAATTTTACCATGGGAAACCCCATGAATTGTAGGATAGAATTAAAAAGTACAAGAAGAATAAGGAGATATAAATGCCTACATTAGATGTAGTAGTTCCAAAGAGGGACATAAAAAAGAAGGCATATTCAAGAGGAACATTTCTTTTCTATTGCATATTATGGAATTTAAAGGCCTATGATCAAGGACACCAAGGCATCTTATGATTCACTTCTCATTATTACAGAATAGAAGTTTAGAAATAAACCATGGGATATCTTAAGGGGTGTTCTTTGACAAAGTATTAGTTTTCTTGAAGAATGATAAGTTTAAGGATCTTTATAAGAAGAAGGAGATAGAGAATATTCTCAATTCTATGTCATCTCATCAGTTTCGTCATCTTATTTCAATCGGAAATATCATTATTGATTTACAAGGATGTAGATGATATGGGTACATGTGTAGGTTTAACTGTTGGGGAAGCCCATGATGATAATATCGGTGTTCATGTTGAGATTGAAGAGTCAGAGAGAATGATGACATTGATTTAGATCACATGCATGCATGAAGATAGTGATACTAAGGATGATGATGATGGGTAGGATGCCAACAAGTCAAAATCTATGAAAATGGGTGGTATTGATGATGATGACATGTAAGAAACATATGAGCGATTGAATTTCTAGGAAAAATATTCTTACTATTGGATTCAACACAAAATATCATAGGATTTTGATGTGATTAACCCTCTGTATGGCCATATAGAGGATGGAAACAAATTATAAACCCTATAAAAGATTTTGGAAACAAATACATATATTAAAACACAATAAAAACCCTCAACTAGTTTGTAGATATCATAACCTTTGAGCCTTCAACTTGCTGGTTCTCTTTGAGATGGTGTCAAATAAAGTGTAACAAGTTTGTGAACCAAGTTGGCTCATATTTCTCATTCCTTCTATATTACGTAAATGTTTAAAACATAAAAATTTCCATTCTATCCATTCTCATAAAATCTTATTTCTCATTCTTTCTATATTGCCTTACCAAGAATTGACATATGCCCATTATATTCATTATCATAAAATCATCTTTTTCAATCCTTCTATATTACCAAAAAAAATTGAATGGACATATGCCCATTCTAATCAATTCCTATAATATGAGAATTGACATCTTCCCATTCTATTCATTATCATAAAAAAAAAAAAAAAAAAAATCATTACTTTTATGTTGTCTTCATGAGAAATATTTTTAATGACATACCCTAATTGCAATTATGATATATTATAGGAATTTTTACAATGAGAACATGCCCTTTCTCAAATTTTAGGTAATATAGAACCAATGAGAAAGAAGTTTTTAATGAATATTATGATTAGAATGGGTAGATTTCCATTCTAATACTTCAAGCTCCAGGACTATGAATAGTGCGAAGCTAGAAGTATGATTTGTTCATTATGTCCATTCAATTCATTCTCATACAATCATCTTTCCCATTCATTCTATATTTAACCTGAATGAGAATGGACATATACCCATTGTATTCATTCCCATTATTATGAACATATTTTTCATTCCTTTTATATTGCCTAAATGTTCATAATAGAAAAGACTCTTTCCTATTGAAGTCACGTTTAGAAAGTCTTTGGCTATTGAGGGTTAATTGCATCAAAATCCTAGGATATTTTACGTTAAAGAAAATATTAAGCATCTATAAATTAGACATTCAATACCTCATATTTTTCTTCCATGTCATCATCATCAATACCACCCATTTTCATAGCTTTTGACCTTCGGCATCCTACCCATCATCATCATCCTCGGTATCACTATCTTCATGCACTTGATCTAAATCATTGTCATCATCCTCTCCATGATCCTCAAACTTAGCATCAACCTTGATATCATAATAAAATGCTTCCCCATGATTTGTACCTACACTGTACTTGTATCACTTGCATCTTGGTAAATCAGTAATAAGCTTTCCAATCGAAACTCCTTGGTCCTAAGCCTATATATTTCATCATCTGTAATAGAAAATACTCTTTCCTCTTGAATCCACCATCTTTTAGAGTCCCTCTTTTTCACCATTACATCCAAAGTAGGAGTTTATCCCTCAAACTTTTTAATTCTATCCTACATTTCAAGGTGTTTCCCATGGTAAAATTTATCACCAAGTTTCTTGGGGTTGATCTTGCCCCATAAATATTCATGCTCTCACATAGGCTCATGAGTATCATGGGGCATCAAATTTGTAGTTTAAAATAAACTGGAATTTTCCTTGTAATCATACTTTTGAAATGAGCATAGACCTTTGCATCCCAAAAATATGTTACATTTTATCAAAATTAAAATAAAAACAATAACGCATTTCCTTCTATATCGCTCAATATATATATAGTAGCTTAGTTTTTATGTTATTCAAATACTCGGGGTTTATGATATTTAACTATTTAGGGTTTACGACATTCAACTAATTAGGTTTTTTGATATTTATTTATAACCATTCTTATATTTAGCTCCACACAAGTCATATTTCTATATCCATACCTTTCATACTTCTAGCTCGTATCATCCATTATTCAATCCATGGACCATTCCTAATACAATCATCTTTCTCATTCCTTCTCTATTTCCTAAATATTCGTAATGGATATCTTCCCATTCTAATCATTTTCTACATAATGAGAATAGATACATACCCATATATTCATTCTCATACAACCATATTTCTTATTCCTTCTATATTTTCTACGAATGTTTATAATTGATATATTACCATTATATTTATTCTCATACAATCATATTTCTCATTTACTATATATTTAATATAAATGAAAATGGACATATGCCTATTCTTTTCATTCTCATACAACCATCTTTCTCATTCCTTTTATATTGCCTAAATGTTTAGAATGGAAATATGCCCATTCTAATAATTTCCTATAATATGAGAATAGACATATTCCCATTCTATTCTTTCTTATACAATCATATTTCTCATTCATTATATATTTAACCTAAATGTGAATGGACATATAGACATTCTATTCTTTCTCATACAACCATATTTTGAATTCTTTGTATAATACCTGAATGTTCTAAATGGACATATGCCTATTATAATAATTTCCTATGATATTAGAATGGACATATACCCATTCTATTCATTATCATATAACCAACTTTATCGTCCCTTCTATTTTTAACCTGGATGTGAATAGATAAGCGCCCATTTTATTATTTCTTATACAACCATATTTTTCATTCCTTCTATATTCCATGAATGTTCAAAATCAACATATGACCATTCCAATCATTACTTATAATATGAAAATGGATACTTACCCATTATAATCATTCTCGTACAACCATATTTATCATTCCTTTTGTATTGTCTAAATATTTAGAATTGGCATATACCTATTCTATTCTTTCTCATATAATCATTTAATTCTCATTCATTATATATTTAACCTGAATGTGAATGGACAACTTCCCATTCTATTCATTCTCATACAACCATCTTTATCATTCGCTCTATATTTCTTGAATGTTTAGAATATACATATACCCATTCAAATCATTTCATATAGTATGAGAATATGCATGTACCCATTCTATTCATTGTCATAGAATTATCTTTCTCGTTCATTCTATATTTAACCTAAATGGGAATGGATAGTTTTCCATTCTATTCATCCTCATATAACCATATTAATTATTATTCCTTCTATATTTTTTGAATGTTTAGAATGGAAATATGCTCATTAAAATCATTTCCTATAATACGATAATGGAAATATGTCCATTATATTATTTCTCATACAATAATCTTAATTCTCTTTCATTATCTATTTAACATGAATGTGAACTAAAAACTTCCCATTCTATTCATTTTCATACAACCATCTTTATCATTCCTTTTATATTTCATGAATGTTCAAAATGGACATATGACCATTATAATCATTTCCTATAGTATGAGAATGGACATCTTCCCATTCTATTAATTCTCATATAATCATATTTCTCATTCATTTTATATTTAACCTGAATGAGAATGGACATATGCCCATTCTATTCATTCTCATTCAACTATCCTTTTCTTTCCTTATATATTGCCTAATTGAAAATAATGGTCATATACCCATTCTAATCACTACCTATAATTATATGAGAACAAAAATTGTGCCATTCTATTAAAATATACCATACAATCATATAAATTCTCATCCATTCTATATTTAAATTGAATGAGAATAAACATTTGTCCATTCTATTCATTCTCATACAACCATCTTTCTCATTCCTTCTATATTTCCTGAATGAATAGAATGGAAATATGCCCATTCTAATCATTTTCTATAATATGAGAATGGACATCTTCCCATTCTATTCATTATCATTATTGCAATCATCTTTATTATTCCACCTATATTACTTGAATGTTCAGAATGGACATATTATGCCCATTATAATCATTTCCTATAATATGATAAATTATGGACATCTTCCCATTCTATTTATAATTTTTCAGACGTTCATATTTCTTATACCTTCTATATTACATGTAAGAGAATTTTTTTAATGATATAAAATTATTACAATTGTGATATTTATTTTAACCTTATTTTATTTTTAGAATAATATAATATGATGTAAGCTATACTTCTAGCTCTAGACCATTCATACTTCTAACTCCAAACCTTTCATACTTCCATTCTGGACCATTTTTACTTCAAGCTCCATACCATTCATACTTCCAGCTCGAAACATTCATACTTCAAGCTCTCGATCATTCATGGTCTAGAGATAGAATTATGAATGGTTCAGAGCTATAAGTAAGAAAGGTTTGGAGCTAGAAGTATGAATTGTCTGGAGATGGAAGTATAGTTTGCATCATATTAAATTATTCTAAAAATAAAATAAGGTTTAACTAAATATCATAATTACAATAAGAATATTAATAATATCATTAACAAAAAATTATTCATATTCATTTAAAATATTAGATATATATATGAAAACCCAAATGATTATGTATACAACTCATTATTACTAGTAATGAGTAATGCCAAACATATAGCCAAAGTAAAATATAATATCTTTTAAATTTCCAAAAAAATTACTAATTTAAAATTATGCTGTAAATTTCAATTTTATGAAATTAGTAATCAATATATTTGTAAAATGAATTAATTAGTTAATAATATCTAGTACTACTAAGTATTATTAATAAGTATTTCATAAAATTGTTAATTTTATAGTATAATTGTAAATTAGTAATGTTTTCTGGAAATTTAAAAGGTATTATATTTTACTTTGCATATTCATTAATTACATATAGAAATTCATTTTTTTATTTTTGGTGGTAGTTACTAATGAAACAAATATTTCAAAATTTTGAATTTAATCAGATATTTAGGAAATTTAACAAATTTCATTATTTATTTTGCCTACATTCATTGGCGGTATAAATTCAAAACATATAGAAATTTACATTCTTATCTGTCATGTATTCAATACACTATTCATTTTCAAAGTTATTAATGGAAGTCAAATATTTCAAATCCATTGACAATTCATTTTCAGCATCGATATTAATGGAAGTTAAATATTCAAAATCTACTAACACTTCATTTTCAGCGGAAACTATTAATGAATCAGGTATTTTAAAATTTTAAGTTAATTCATTTGTGGTAGTTGGACAACATTTATTATGGGTGGATTTTCAAATTTTGAAAATTTGGCACTTTTTTGGGCGGCATTTGTTAATCTATGTCAACATTATATAATTTTTTTAATGATTTGGGTTTTGTTTTTCTTTTATCTTACGACTAGTGTGTTGCATGCCGAGCATTTTATCCATGGATTCATCAATGGAGACTTATTGTAGGGATATATTTATAGATGTTTCTGATGTGAAGTACATTCTAGGTGCTTTTAATTGATAATTCAGTTTGATGTTTATGATGGGAAATATTTAGAAGAGGATACATTTATAGACGAGGATATAGGTACGGTGAGTATAGAGTTACAAGAGATTATATTCTATTGATAAATAAAACATTTCTTATGTAAATTACATTCCGTGTTTTTTTCAAAACATCAATTTCATATTCTCTACATTTATAATGAAAATAAATCCCTTGAACTAGTTTCTTTTCAAAACATTTGTTTTATATTCTCTCCACTTCTAATGAAAATAAAACCCTTGGACTAAAAATATATTTTCAAATGAAGTTATAGTTACAAACATTGTTAATTTTCTAAATGATTCAACATAACAAGTGTAAACAAATAAAAATATTTCTATTATTTTTATTTTTAATGAGATTATATAATTTTGAAAAGTACCTGTATAATATGTGTTCAAAAACTATAGTGATTGTTTTAAGCTCGCAACTGTGAAGTGTTTACGTATATTTCTCTATTTTTTTATTTTTAATGAGATTATGGAATTTTGAAAAGTACTGTACAATATGTTTTCAACAAATATAATGACTATTTTAATTGCTATTATATCGTTTACATTTATTTCTCCCTATTTTTGTGTTTGCATCTATTTCTATGCAAACAATACATTCATGTCTCTTTCGTGATTGATTTCTAGTTCCCTATCCTCTTCCATTGCTAATTATATCTATGTTTGTTTCTTTAATAGAATTCCAAATAGTATCCTCTTATTTCTTTTCCTACGACCTGTAAAATTGTTAACACAATAATGTAGCCAAATTAAGAACAAACCAAATATACTGCAAATAATATGAACTCCAAAAGAAAATAGATCTCCTTATTTGTTATAAAATAATGAATTACAATGTTTCCTAAATAGGAAAAAAAATCCCAACTCGAGTTTCCAAGTAAACTCTAGCTAACTCTAACTAAATCTACTCTAGGTAGCAGAAATTACTATTTTTAGCAGTTTACTAGAACCTGCTATTCTTAGTAAGTTCACATGCTTATTCCTACGGGAACAAAAATTGCCACGCATATTCTACATCCCTAAATTAGAGGAATTTCAAAATTTCTAACTCATAATGCAATTAATAGACTAAAATTAACTAATGCTCAAAAATAGGAAAAAATTGAACTATAACTTAAATCCTAATTTTTGGCCTCAAGATGGTAGATTTAGGGCCCGAAAACATGTAAAAATCTTGCCCCAATTGGTAGGGCTGGTTTTTTCTGTGTTCATCTCATCAAAACATTTGGTTTCAAAAAAAACAGACTCAAACGGACACCCGGAGCTCAAGTTATGACCTTGTCAAGTTCCTGCTAATTCAGCGCATCATTCTCCCCTGCTTGAAAAAAATGCAGCTCCTGTAAGTTGTCTTCTTCAAAATGCTTCCATTTATCTACATCCAACTTTTGAATCTCCCACTCTATGACCCAATTATTATCCTCTTGTTCCAGTCCTTTCCAATGTACCAAATATTTGTTGTATTTCCCATGTCGCGTGTCCATTATTTTCTTATCTAGAATCTGATCCACTTCTTCTTTCTTCTTCATCAGAACCTGCTACCTCCAATCTACTAATTCATCAATAACATCCCCTTCTACACCATCCCCATGAAAAGAATACAAATCTAAAACATTAAACACTGGAGAAATATCAAAATTCCCTGGAAATTCTACCTCATAAGCATTATCATTTTTTTTTCACGATTTTACTAGGGACCAATCTTCTTGTACTTCATCTTGTTATAGGTTCCTCATGGAAACCTTTCCTTCCACAGATATACCATAACCAACTCACCAATTGTAAATACCTTTCTCCATTTGTGCACATATACTATTTCTTTATACTTATCATTACTATTCTGCAACTTCTTCCGCACTTCTTCCTGTAATTATTGTATATGTTTGGCAAATGCTTCTGTATCATCACTGAAACTGCCATCAACTGGTAGTTATACCAAATCTAACACCCCATTTGGATTACTCCCATACACAATTGAAAATGGATACTTTCCCGTGGATCTGTTTATGGAACTGTTATATGCAAACTCAGCTTGTGGTAATGCTAAGTCCCATTGTTTCGGCTTTTCCCCAACAATGCACCTTAACAGGTTTCCCAAACTCCTATTTACCACCTCTATTTTCCCATTAGTCTGAGGATGATAGGCACTACTGAAATGTAGTTGAGTTCCAAATTTCTTCCATAAAGTCCGCTATAAGTGACTTAAGAACCTTGTGTCCCTATTTGAAGTAATGGTTTTGGAACACCATGCAAATGAACAACTTCTTTGAAAAACAAATCTGCTACGCCTATTGCATCACTTGTTTTCTTGTAGGCAATAAAATGAACCATCTTAGAAAACCTATCAACAACCACAAAAATTGATTCATTACCTCGTTGTGTTTTTGGTAATCCCAAAACAAAGTCCATACTCAGATCTATCCATGACCCTTTAGGAACATGAAATGGTATATAAAACCCTATATTTTGTGCATGGCCTTTCAAGACTTGGAAAATTTGATATCTCTCCACATATCTTACCACATCTCTTTTCAACTTTGGCCAATAGTATTTCTCTGCTACCAAGGCTATCGTCTTATCTTTACCAAAATTCCCAGCCAACCCTCCACTATGCAACTCTTTCACTATATTCTCTCTCATAGACCCAACTAGAATACATAGTTGGCGTCCCTTGAATAGGTAGCCATCCTGTAAAATATACTCATCCAGGACATCTCCTACATTATCTGACAATGGACTAATTATTCTTTCAACAATATCCTTGAAATTAGAATCAGAAGAATACAAACCCTTTATTGCTTCAAAACCTACCACCTCATTTTCCATAGTGGTAAACAAAGTCACACGCCTACTCAATGCATCTGCAACTTGATTCTATTTTCTAGATTTATGTTTTAGAGAAAAAGTATATCCTGCAAAAATGATACCCACTTTGCATGCCTACTATTCAACTTCTTTTGGGTATTCACATACTTCAGGGCTATGTGGTCTGTAAATAAAGAAAACTCCTTAGGCACTAAGTAATGCCTCCAAAGTGCCTTAATGCTTGTACAATTGCATAAAATTCCACATCATAAGTAGAGTAGTTATTTCTTACATCATTCAGTTTCTCACTAAAGAAAGCTATTGGCTTTCCTCCTTGAATTAGAACAACCCCAATACCCACATGTGAGGCGTCACAATCAACCTCAAACACTTTATCAAAATCTAGTAGTGCCAAAATGGGTGCCTATGTCACCTTCTTCTTCAAGAATTGAAAACTATCCTCAGCTTCCTTTTTCCACAAAAACTCCCTTCCTTTTGTGCAATTTGTTATAGGAGCTACAATACTACTGAAATTTTTAATAAATTTTCTGTAAAATGTTCTTGGACCATGAAAGCTCCTTACCTCTGTTATACTCCATGGAGTAGGCTATTCAATAATTGCATTTATCTTTTCTGAGTCCATCTATACCCCATCTTCGAAATAATAAAGCCCAAGAATACCAAACTCTCTTGCATGAATGTGCACTTCTTCATATTTGCATAGAGTTTCTCTTTCCTTAACACTTCAAATACCAACCTTAGATGCCTCAAATGTTCTTCTTTACTTTTACTAAAGATCAATATATCATCAAAATAAACCACAACAAACTTACCATTATACTCCCGTAGCACGGTGTTCATCAATCTCATAAAAGTACTAGGTGCATTGGATAACCCGAATGACATCACCAACCATTCATATAATCCATTACCTATCTTGAATTTTGTTTTCCACTCATCTCCTTCTCTGATCTGAATCTGATGATAACCACTTCGAAGATCAATCTTGGTGAAATACTTAGATCCAGCAAGCACATCCATCATATCTTCAAGGTGAGGTATTGGGAACTGATACTTGATTATAATTTTATTGATTGCTCTGCTATCCATGCACATTCTCCATGTTCCATCCTTCTTTGGTGTTAATAAAGTTGGTGTTGCACACAGACTTATGCTCTCCCTTATGACCCCCTTTCACATGAGCTCTACCGCTTGCCTATTCAACTCTGCATGTAATGTCGAGCTCATCCTATAAGCTATTTGATTTGGGAGTGAAGACCCTGGAATCAAATCAATGTGGTGTTTAATATCTCTTTTAGGTGGTAATCCATCTGGTAGCTCATCAAGAATAACATCTGAAAATTCTTCTATTAATTTTGATGTTTCTATTGGTATTTGAGCACTTACAAGTTCATCCTTATTTGTAACTAGTGCATAACAAAAACTGGTTGCCTTTGCCTCCTTCACAAATTCCTTTGCAGAAAGCATATTTTCAGCCTTCCCCTCTTCTTTAAGAGGTAGAAAAACTATTTTTGTGCCATCCTTCCAGAAAGTATAAGTATTCTTTCCCCCATCATGAATAAATTTTCTATCAAATTGCCATGGTCTTCCTAGTAGCATATGACATGCATCCATAGGAATAACATCACACCAAATCTCATCCTTATAATTGTTCCCAATAGAAAATCTTATTAAACATATCTTATCAATAGTAACTTCATTACCCTTCTTAAACCATGCAATACAATAAGGGTTAGGATTCTTCTCACAATGTAGACCCAATTTATCGACCATCTCATTTGAAACCATGTTCTCACAACTACCACCATCAATAATAACATTACATACCTTTCCTCCTGAAGTGCATCTTGTTCTGAAAATATTTTTACACACCATGCATCCCCCTTGACCTCCTTTCTTGGAGCAATCATCTTCCTCTTGATCATCATATTTTCTCCAACATCTGGTGGAATTTCTAGGTCCTGTTCATCTTCTACTTGCTTAGCTTCAACAAGATTTACTCTTGGAGCATCTCCTTGCCTTTTTTCATGTGTATAAGTATGTGGGCATTCAAAAGCTCGATGCCCTTCTTCACCACATCTGTAACAAACAAATGGTCTTTGTGGAGCCTTCCATCCTCTATCACTAGCATATCCTCTGCCCCTAGGAAATCCTCTACCTCTTTGTTGATTTTGGAAATATTGTCTCGTATCCTCTTGCTTTTCCAATCCATGAGATGATTCTCCCCTACCTTGGTTGAAACCAACTCATCCCGAAAGTAAGTTGAGGCCCCCTATTCATTCCAGGTGATCTCCTAAAACTTTGACAATTTTGTTTTTCCTCAACCTTTAAGGCTAATTGATAGGCATCCTCCATGATTTTAATCCTATGCATACTTATCTCATCTTGAATAGAAAATTTTAATCCATTAACATACCTTGCAGCCATTTGTTCCTCAGTTTCTTCATGCTCTACATGAATGGACAACTTATAGAACTCATTTGTGTATTCTTGCATTGTTTGTAAGTTCTGTCTGAGATTCTGAAACCTCCTATAAAGGGTTTGTGCATAATCCATAGGGAGAAATTTATCTTTCAGCTTCTTCTCCATCTTACTCCATGTCCTAATTCTTTCTTTCCCCTTTCTTGACCACTCTTTCTATAGGTGATCCCACCATAACATAACATGACCTTTCAATTTCGTGCATGTAAATTTTACCTTCTTTTCTTCTGACATAGCCTTCCACTCAAAAAAATTTCCCATGTTATTCAACCAGTCTATCAGCTCCTCTAGTTTTAGACTACCACCATACTCTAAAACATCAAATCTTATCCCATCATTCTTTCCTTCTAATGCTCGAAGCATCCTTTCTTCAAAAGCTAATGGTGGTGCTTGCGTTTCCTCCTCTTCACAAACTTCTTCTTCATTTGTGTCATCTCCACCTTGATTTTCTCTCTGGGTTATCATTGTAGTAAGCACAGTAACTTGTCTCTATAGATCTTGAATATTTCTATTCATCTAGGCAATATTTCCTCCTCTTCCTGCCATTTTTAAAAAAATACTTGAACCACTACGATACCGGATAATGTAGCCAAATTAAAAACAAACCATATATACTGTAAATAATATGAACTCCAAAAGAAAATAGATATCCTTATTTGTTATGAAATAATGAATTACAATGTTTCCTAAATAGGAAAACAACTCCCAACTCGAGTTTCCAAGTAAACTCCATTAACTCTAACTAAATCTACTCTAGGTGGTAGAAATTACTATTTTTAGCAGTTTACTGAACTGCGCTATTCTTAGTAAGTTCACATGCTTATTCCTACGGGCACAGAAATTTCCATGCATCTTCTACATCCCTAAATTAGAGGAATTACCAACTTTCTAACTCATAATGCAATTAATAGACTAAAATTAACTAATTCTCAAAAATAGGAAAAAACCAAACTATAACTTAAATCCTAATTTTTAGCCTCAAGATGGCAGATTTAGGGCCCAAAAACGTGTCTAAATCTTTCCCAAACTAATAGGTTGGGTTTCTACTGCGTTCGTCTCTCATCGAAACACGTGGTTTAAAAAACGGCCTCAAACGGATACCGGAGCTCACGTTATGACATTGTCAAGTTCCCGCTAATCGGCGCATCACACGATTAGTTCAATAGAATGGAAAGTTTCGCTTATCATCCTTCCCAATTAAATATTATATTTATAAGAACCCAAATGATTAACTATATTATGTTTGGCTTGTAACACCTAGCTATAAGAAAATAGAGAAATGAAACCCAAATCATTCAAAAAATACGTACTCGTAAATTAAAAATGCCACCCAAAAGGAAAGCGCTAAATTTTCAAAATTTTATAATCCACCCATACTAAATGTTGTGTAAGCGCCACAAATGAATTAACTTTGATAATTTAAAATACCCAAATGATCATATATATTACTCGGTTAATTCATTTCAGCTATCAAAATTATGAGAATGAAAATTTCTATACATTTCAAATTTATACTCTTTTGCCAAAAATATAACAAACTAAAATATAATACCTTTCAATTTTCTAGAAAACATTACTAAATTACAATTATATTGAAAATTTAACAATTTCATGAAATTAGTAATTAATATATTTGAAAATTGAGTTAATTACTTAATAATATTTACTAAAAATACATTAATAGAAATAGTAGAAGTATAATTTGCATCATATTAAATTATTCAAAAAATAATATAATCTTGAACTAAATATAGTCCAAGAAAACCATTTCAAATTTCCTAAAAACTTAATTAAATTTAAAAATATAATATCTTTCAATTTTCCAAATAACATTACTAAATTACAATTACACTACAAATTTAACAATTTCATGGAATCAATAATTAATATATTTGAAAAATGAGTTAATTACTTGGTAATATCTACTAATAATACATTAGTAGAAATAGAAGAAGTAGATTTTTCATCATATAAGAAGTATAATTTCCTAAAACCGTGATTAAATTCAAAAATGATTAATATTATAGTATGAAAATTAATAGAATGTGAAGATGTCTATATTTCCTTAAAAGGAAATATATAAGGAATTAAAAGGATGATTGTATAAGAATGTACAGAATAAGTAGATTACCATTCCCATAAAGGCAATATAGAAGGAATGAGAATGATGATTGTATGAGAATAAATAGAATGGGAAGATGTCCATTCTAAAAATTCATAGAATATAGAAGGAATTAGAAATATGATTATATGACAATGAATAAAATGGACATATCTCCATTCTCATATTAAAATGGAAAATATAAGGAATGAGAATGAATATTGTGCGGGAATGTATATTGTTGGCATATGTCCTTTCTAAAAATTTATGCAATATATATGGAATGAGAATTAAGATGGATGTATGAGAATGAATAGAATGTGAAGATGTCCATTCTCATGTTATAGGAAATTAGAATGATAATTTATCCATTTTGAACATTCAACCAAATTAAATATGCAAGGATTAAGAAATATTATTGTATGAGAATGAATAGAATGGGTAGATGTCCATTCTCATATTATAGGTAATATAGAATCAATGAGAATGATGATTATATGAGAATGAATAGAATGTGTAGTTTTCCATTATCATATTATAGGATATGATTGGAATAGTTGTCTATACATTCTCGAAAATTCATCCAATATGGAAGGATTGAGAAATATGATTGCATGAGAATGGATAGAATTGGCGGATGTCCATTACTATAAAGGTAATTTAGAAGGAATGTGAAAGATGATTATAAGATAATGAATATGGATACTATAGAGTTGGAAGTATGGAAGAACCAGAGCTAGAAGTATGGATGATCCGGAGCTAAAAGTATGTATTTTCGGAGATGGAAGTATGGATGGTCGAAGATGAAATTATGAATTACGAGGATATGATTAGATTGGGAATATTTCCGTTCAAAACATTCAGTTAATATAGAAGGAATGAGAAATATTATTTTATGAGAATGAATTGAATGGGAAGATTTCCATTCTCATATTTAATCGGAAACAAATAGAATGGGCAGATGTCTATTACAACATTTGGGAAATATATAAACAATGAGAAAGATTTTTGTATCAGAATGAATATGGATGTTCTGAAGCTGGAAATATGTATGGTCCAAAGCTGAAAATATTAATGCTCTAGAGCTGAAAGTATGTATATTCTAGATATGGAAGTAAGGATGGTCTAGAGCTGAAAGTATTGATGGTCTCAAGCCGGAACATTATTGGATATGATTAGAATGGTAATATGTCAATTATTAACATTCAATAAATATATAACCAATAATAATTAAGATTATTGTATGATGATTAATAGAATAGGAAGATGTCCATTCTCATTTAGGTTAAATATAGAAGGAATAATAATGCTGATTATTATATGAGAATGAGTAGAATGTGCATATGTCCCTTCTTGTATTATAGGAAATTAATAGAATGGGTATATGTCCTTTTGAACATTCAAGAAATATATAATTATTGATAAATATGGTTGTATGAGAATGAATAGAATTGTTAGCTATCCATTCGCATTTAGGTTAAATATATAATGAATGATAAAGATGATTGTATGAGAAATAAAAAAAGGGGGAGATGTCCATTCTAAACATTCAGAAATATAGAAGGAATGATAAAGATGGTTATATGAGAATGAATAGAAAGAGAAAATGTCAATTCTCATATTATAAGAAATGTTTGGAATGGGCATACATCTATTCTGAACATTCAGGAAATATAGAAGGAATGAAAAATATGGTTGTATGAGAAAGAATAGAATGGGCATTTTTTCATTCACAATTAGGTTTTAAATTGAAAGAATGAGAAATATAATTGTATGAGAAAGAATAGAATGAGAAGATGTCAATTTTCATATTATAGCCAATGATTATAATGGGCATATATCCATTCAAAACATTTAGGAAATATATAAGGAATACAAAATATGGTTTTATGTGAATGAATAGAATGGGAATATGTCTATATTGAAAATTCATGCTAAAAATAAGGAATGGGTAAGATGGTTGATTGAGAATGGATAGAATGGGCATATGTCCATTCTAATATTATAGGAAATGATTAGAATGGGCATATGTTAGTTATGAACATTCATGAAATATAGGAAGAATGATAAATATTATTGTATGAGAAAGAATGGAATGGTAAGTTTCTGTTCACATTCAGGTTAAATATATAATGAATGAGAAAGAATAGAATGGACATATTCTCATTCTATTATTATAGGAATGATTAGAATGGAAATATGTCCATTCTAAACATTCAGAAAATATAGAAGGAATGAGAAATATGGTTGTATGAGAATGAAAATAATGGGAAATTATCCATTCTCATTCAAGTTAAATATAGAATGAATGAGAAAGATGATTGTATGAGAATGAATAGAATGGATAAATGTCTATTCTCATATTATAGAAAATGATTATAATGTCCATTATACACATTCAATCAATATAAAAGGAATGAGAAATATGATTATATAAGAATGAATAGAATGGAAATATGTACATTCTCATATTATAGGAAATGATTAGAATGGGCATATGTCCATTTTGAACATTCATGCACTATAGAAGGAATCATAATTAAGATGGTTATACGAGAATTAATAGAATGGAAGATGTCCATTATCAGGCTATAGGAAATGATCAATATGGGAATATTTCCATTCTAAACATTCAACTAAATTGAATATGAAAGGATTAAGAAAGATTATTGTATGAGAATGAATATAATGGGAAAATGTGCATTCTCATATTATAGGAAATATAGAAGGAATGATACCGATGATTTTTGAGAATGAATAAAATGGGTAGTTTTCCATTCTCATATTATATAATATGATTAGAAATGAATATTTCCATTCGAATATTCAACCAATATAGATGGAAGGATTGAGAAATATGATTACATAAGAATGAATAGAATACACAAATGTCTAGTATCATAAAGTAATTTAAAAGGAATTAGAAAGATGATTGATTGAGAATGAATATGGATGGTTTGAAGTGGAAGTATGGATAAACCTGGAGTTGGAAGTATGGATGATCCATCACCGAAAGTATGTGTTTTTCGAAGATGGAAGTATGGATGGTCTAGATTTGAATGTATGTATTATGCGATATGATTAGAATATGCATGTGTCAACCTAGAAAATTCAGTAAATATATAAGGAATCAGAAAGATGATTGTATGAGAATGGATAAAACTAGTAGATATCCATTCTCCTATTTAATAGGAAATGAATAGAATGGGAAAATGTACATTTTGAATATTAAGTAAATATAGAAGGAATGAGAAAGAATGGTTGTATGAGAATGATTATGGATGGTCTAAAGATGGAAGTATGTATGGTTTGGAGATGAAAGTATTGATGGTCTAGAGTTGAAAGTATGTATTGTCTGTAGCATGAAATAACGATGGTATGGAGCTTAAAGTATTGATGGTCCAAAGTTGGAACATTATAGGATATGACTAGAATGGGAATATGTCCATTTTGAACATGTAGAAAATATATAAGGAATGATAATTAATATTATTATATGAGAATGGAAAGAATGGGAAGATTTCCATTCTCATTCAAAGTTAAATATAGAAGGAATGGAATGGGTAGATGTCCCTTCTCATGTTATAAGAAATTAATCAAATGGACATACGTTCATTCTAAACATTCTGTAATATAGAAGGAATTATAAAGATGGTTTTTTGTGATTGAATAGAATGGGTAGTTATCCATTCATATTTAGGTTAAATATATAATGAATTATAAAGATGATTCTATAAGAGAGACTAGAATGGGCATATGTCCATTCTAAACATTTAGACAATATAAAATTAATGATAAAGATGGTTGTATGAGAATGAATTAAATAGGCATATTTCCATTCTCATATTATAGGAAATTGTTGTAATGGACATATGTCCATTCTGAACATTCACATAATATAGAAGGAATGAAAAATATGGTTGTATGAGAATGAATAAAATGCAAGGAAACTTTAAGTGGTGAATATTTTTTAATTCACGAATATTTCGGTTTTCAAGTTTTTAAATTTGAAAAAAATTGGGTATGAATAGGGAATAATTTTATGGGTCGGTTCACCAAGGAGATTCCATCAACAACCAATTATTATCATTAAAATCACCCTTATCGTGAAATTAAAAATATTATCATTAATTATTATTTTCAAGTATTTATAATTCATTTTTGTAGTTCTAAACATCAAACTTCGTAACCTCCCCTTCGGTAAAATCATGATAATCAAATATTTCCTTTAGGCTTCCTACTTTCAAAATTTGAGGACTAGTCACAAGAGGTAGATATTTCCTTTCTGCTTTCAAGGTACTTTAGTTTGTTCAAGAACATGTAGGTTATTGGGCCTTAGAATATCGACTAAGTACAAAAATGTGCATGGGCACGTAGGGTAAAGGTGTGTAGGATAGGGTTTTAGAAGGGTTTAGCAAAACCCAAGGTGCACATACAAGGAAAATGAAAGGGTTTCAGAACTTAGCCATATTCAGCACTTAAGGAAGCACATGAGAAAAACGTAACTTGACCGAGCATCCGGAGTGGATAAGGTCCCAACCTAACAAATCAATGGTCAAGGAAGGAATATTCCAAGAGATGCAAGGATCTAGAAAGACACCATTGTAGAAAGTGGAGAGCTTGAATGGGGAGAAGCATGCTCCATTGAAGGACCACATGGACACTTGAAACCGATCTATTACTTCAAGAAGGCATGGCGGTGGATGATAAAGTTATATATGGAGATGCTCAAGTAGAATAAAAGGGCGTCAAGAGAGATATCAAGGGAGGCATAGAAGAAGAGGAGGAGAGGTGAAGCTCTATAGAAATAGTAGTAGATTGTATGGGTTAAGGTTCTCATTAGAAGGACAGTAGGAGAGATAAAAGAGGGATTCATGAGAACTAATGTCGAAAAGTGATGCACCACAAAAAAATTGCACTTTTATGGTAACATCAAGCCAATGAAACAGACAAGATTCAAATCAATGGAAAGAATATTGTAAGTAAGAAGAATGGGTCTGCTCATACTCATAGATCGAAAAATAGGAAGTACAAATAGGGGTGTTGTGTAACCCCCACGCCTAAACATGGAAAGAACCTCAATGATGCCACCGATTCATATGATTTTGTCGACGCATTTGATGCCACTAGAAGAGGAGTTACAATTCCAAATAAGGAATGTAACTCCTATGATGCATTGATGCAAATGACAATGTCAGATTCTATGAGAATCTGACACTTGTCATTTGACTTCCTAAGACCTATGACTCGACAAGGCAAGATGACTCACCTAGGTGATGTGGATGATGACTGGACAGTCACACACACCAACACCCCCTTCATCGAAGCCAAGGAAGAGGTCAAGGTAAGCCAGAATAGAAAAAGAAGACTCCCCTAGACAACTAAGAAAGATGTGTCAATGGGGTCCGAAAACTAAAGGCATGATAAGGAGCCCATTTACAAATAACATATTTATAGAAATAAGAAGAGGAGAAGAAGGAGTACTATATAGCTTGAAGAAGATGGGTGGCTGTAGTAGACCTCACCCCAAGAAGAGACTGCAAGTGAAGAAACTTCACCTCAGTGAAGGACTTGGTGAAAATGTCTGCAACCTGATCAGTTATCTGAACATATTACATGTCGATGATGTTTTCATGTATCATCTCCCGTATGAAGTGAATATGAATCTCAATGTGCTTCATCCACTGATGTTGAATGGGATTTCTAAAAATTGAGATAGTGCTCATGTTGTCACAGTAGATAATGGTAAGCCACCGAAAGTGGATGCCAAACTCTATTAAGATACCCTATAACCAAATAGCTTTTGTGGCAACGTTAACTACTCCTCTATATTTTTATTCTGTCAATGATATGGCAATGGCATTTTTATTCTTGTTGGACCAACTAACAGGACCTGAACCAAGAGTGAATATGTAGCCTAAGCTAGACTTCGATGATCTAGATCACTGGCCCAATTTGAGTCTGTAAATCTAACCAAGTCAATCTCAGTCCCTCCTAAGTAATGAATCCCATCGGTGTGAGTGCCATGAACATAGTGAAGGATCCACTTTTTGCTTTTAAATGCAGCTCATGAGGCTCCTGCATAAATCTAGACATGATCCCAACAACATACGATAGATCTGGTCAAGTGTGAGTAAGGTAGATCAAGCTTCCCACCAACTGTCAATAAAGGGTACCATCAACCAAGGGGGAAGAGCAATTAGAAACCAACTTAATCCGAAAAGAAAAGGAGTAGGTGAGAACTTGCAGTTAGACATGTGAAACCGAGAAAGCAAATCAAGAGAGTACTTAGGCTACGAGATCATAATTCCCGAGTCATATTGTGAAATCTGGATCCCAAGAAAGTAATGAAGCAATCCTAAGTTAGACATGGAGAACTTGTTGGCCAAGGAGATCTTCATAGAATCAATGATAGAGGAAGAGCTACTTGTGATCAACAATTCATCAACATAGAGAACAAGAATAAGCATGGAGTCATCTTGTTGTAGAATATACACATTTGGGTCAAAGTGACACCGAGTGAACCTTGATGCAAGTAAAAAGGAGTCCATCTTGGCATACCAAGCTCAAGGGGCTTGTTTAAGGCCATAGAGAGACTTCTTTAATTTGTAAACAAGGGATGGATCATGGACATAACCTAGAGGTTGTTCCATATAGATCTCCTCCTCTAGGTCCCCATGAAGGAAGGCATTCTTAATGTCCATCTGGTAGACTTCCCATCTGTTAGCAAGCAGCAACGATGGCAAGGGTCAGTCGAATGGAAGTCATCTTCAAAACCAGAGAAAAGGTTTCAAGTAATCAACCCCAGCTACCTAGGAGAAACCCTTAGCTACAAGTCACACTTTATACTTCTTGACTTCTCCATTAGCTCCATAATTTGTTCGATATACCCACCTATACCGAACAATTTTTCTTCCTTTCAGAAGAAGGGTAAGATCCCAAGTGTCATTCTTTATGAGTGAGGAATACTCCTCATCCATAGTAGAATCCCACTCAGGAATCCTAGAAGCTTCTTGGAAAGATGGTGGATCAGAAGCAAAGGCGAAGAAGGAGTGAGGTCAAGTGAAGTCTGAGTGAGTACATATCTCATCCAAAGGATCTCCAACTAAATCTCCAGCACTCTGTAAAGTTTTCTTGACCCAAAGAGGTCCCGAAGGCTCAAGCTCGTAGTCAAAAGATTATTCACTTGAGTGAGAAGGGGCATATTCCTCATTATCACTCGCCAGAATCAGAAGACTCAGAAGTTTGAGGATCGGGAGGAGTAGGGAGAGGCGGAACTCGCTCAATAACATCATCATCTGAAGAGTCAGAATCTAAATCAGTGGGCAAAAGAACCTCAGTGGAAGTTAAAGTCAAGGATGACTCATCAAACTTCACACTCCTCTCAATATAAATCTCACGGGTGGTAGGGTTCAATAATCGATATCCCTTCACACCATCAGGATACCCAACAAAGATACAAGGTTTGGATTGTGGATCCAATGCCTTACATTTCTTCTTGGGAATCCGAGCCATAGCCTTGGATCCAAAGACTCGAAAGTGCTCAACATCAGGCTTGTGTCCAAACTAGGCTTCAAAGGGTGTCATCCCTCTTATTGCCTTGTGTGGAACATGATTTTGAATGTAACAAGCACAATTCACTGCTTCAGCCCAATACTGCAGAGGAAGGGACTTCGAGTGAACCATACAAGTGGCCATCTCCTTTAAAGTTTGGTTCTTTCTTTCTACAACTCCATTTTGGGAAGGGTTGTAAGCAACTATACACTATAAATCAATCCCCTCAAAAGTGCAAAAATCCTCAAACCTGTTGCTCACATACTCACCTCCATTGTCGGTTCGAAGAACCTTGATAGACCGTTCCACTTGTTTCTCAACAAGAGCCTTAAAGTTTTGAAAATGCTCAAAACTTCAAACTTAAGCTTAAGAAAATATACCCAAGTATAACGTGAAAATTCATCAATGAAGGTTAGTATATATAGAGCTCTAGTAAAAGAAGGAGACAGAAAAGGGCCAGAAATGTCACTATGAACAAGATCCAAGGGACGAGTAGCTCTCTAGGATTTTCCCTTGTCAAAGCTTTTTCAGGGTGCTTTCCAAGGGTACAACCCTCACAAATACCCTTAGAAAACTTAACTCGGGGTAGCCCATTGACCATTTTATTTTGGCTCAATTGTTCAAGGTAACGATAATTTAGATGCCCAAAACACTCATGCCATAACTTGCTAACCTCATTTACATGAGTGAGCAAGGCATTGGGCATCAAATCAGAAGAGAAGTGGGAAAAGGTATACAACCGTGAATGGTGATATGCCTTTCCCTCAGCCACAGTGCAGTCAGAGTTAAGCTCACAAATAATCACCAAGTTAGGACCAAATTCCACTCGCATTCCTTCACCAAGGTGGGTGATTTGGTAAAATAATAGGAGATTGGTAGAGAGATTGGGAACACTCAAAACTTGGTTAAATGTTCCACCTTCTATCTCTACCGATCCACTATTGAAACCAACACATGAGTGTCATCACCCAACGTGATTTGGGACATGCCACATGGTTCAATGCTAGAGAATTCAACCTCTGAAGAAGCCATGTGGTGCGAGGCACTGAAATCGATAATCCAAGTTTATGATGGAGCTGATCTAGCTACGAGGGCCTTACCTTTCTTCTTTTCATTTTTAGTCTCCTTCGCATTAGAAGACTCGCCCTTCTGATCATTTTTTTAACGGATTCAAGAACACTTATTTTATTCTTCTCAAGTAAATGAGTTAAGTGATCAATTTGTTTCCAAAACAATGTTTCTCATCATGGCTAGAATTCTTATAATAGGAGCATTTATACTTTTCCTTCTTCACTTTAGGCTCAGAAGTCGAAGTATTAGTGATGGGCTTAGTGGGGTTGGTTGGTCTTGGTTTCTTTCTTAGGTTGGTCCTTTTTTTCTTTCTTCTTTTCATTTTCTTTCCCTTATTCTCCACAAGGGCATGTGACTTGGATTTTAGAGTCCCCATTTTAATGAGTTTTTCCTATTCTCGAATGAGTTGGGATGAAAAACTATCAAAGGAGGGCATAGTCCAAGTACTACCCAAGGCAACTTTCATGGCATGGAAAGTTGAAACGAAGACAGAGTATTCAAGACCTAACTTAGAAAGAATTGAAAAGATCAATTGAGAGTCTTTCTTTTCCACTTTACATTCCTTTAGAAGTAGTCTAGTGTGGACAAAATTTGAGAAGAAGGCCTGTAGGTTTTCAAAGTCACTAGGATTTAACCCTAGTAGTTCGTTCTCCAACTCATGCACTCTCATGTCATCTTGCTTCCCAAACATATCATCGAGTGTTTTCCACGCTTGATCGGGTGTTGAGGAAGTTTCAATGTGGAAGAGAAAGTTGGGAGAGATGGACATACAAATAAGACCTAAGGCTTCATCACAACGGTTGAACCATTTAGATTTTTGGGTTCATCATTAGGTTCGGTCTCTAACCCCATGGTAACTTGGTATAACCCTTTACTTCACAAAACCAATATAATTTTAGATTTCCATTCGAAGAAATTAAAAGGTGTGAGCACTGGTACTTTAGAGATATCCATAATGAAGAGATAGAACCAAGGAATGTAGAAGGAAGGAGAGAGAAAAGAAACAACCACCCCAGAACAAAATTACACCCCAAGTTTGGCACTTTATAATTCAGTGTGTTGATTACAACCAGATGTGACTGTGTGCCAAGAACCAGTCTATCACTCACCTTGTAATCAAGTGTAATAACGCACAAGAGTGGAGACAACAATCAAGGTTCGTGGACACAGTAGATCGACACCGCAAGCAAGCACAAAAAGAGAGAAGCAAGAGGGGGAAGAGAGGGATTTGTGATAAATAGCATCTCACATCGCATAAAATAATCCCTTTTTCGTAAGACTATGGTGGACGTGCTCACAAGTCCACAAAAATAAGGAATAGAACAAAGCTCAAGATGATCTTAAAAGAGCTTTCACAAGCAATACAGTGACAACCCCCAGAAATGTGGCACTTTATAAAATTACTTTGTTTACAAAAATAATGATCCCATCATCTAGAATGTGAAAAAACATGCAACTTTGACTAAAGAAGTGCTCAGATCCGAGCAACGAGTCAAAAGTTATAGCAAAAAACAATTCCCGCAATTGATGAGAAAAAGCCAATAAGCCTGCAAATAGATTAAAAAAGTGCCCTGAATGCATGCAAAGGGTGTCGTATGTATGCCCATTGGAAATGGTACAAAATTTTAGATAGGGTTTGTTTGTATTGCAAGGGGGGATTAGCCTCCTGCCAATCCGGACCTCACCCTCCGTCTTCGACACTCGAAGGAAGGTTGAATAAAATAAGCCAAAAACCTTAAAATATTACAATTCCAATTAAAATGAAATGTTTTAACCCTTAAAAATTTAAAATAAGATTTATTTTACCAATAATCAATTCTAAAAAGGAAGGGTGGACCAAGCTCAGCTAGTTTTGCAATAACGCCTAGAGAGTTATAAACTTTATTTTTAAAAGCCACCTTTTTAAAATTATACTCACCTTAATATAAAGGCACCACGTATAATTAAATCCTATCTTAACTTTACAATAAAAGCTAGGGAAAAAAGGATTTAGTTTAATATATTTCACTTACATTTTAAAAGGAACCACTTTATTATTTAAAACACCACGAATTTCAAAAGCAACCCACTTTTTAATAAAAATAGACGTGCAAAAAAGCAGGAGAAAGTGGATTTGAACGGTGGTCAAGGTCAAGTGAAGGCGCAAGCTCACAGCATGGGACGTGGACGAGAGACCACGTGGAGAAGACAACTAGCAACACAGGGGTAGAACGGTTCCAAACGGCCAAGAAAAAAACAAACCAGGGCAGAAAAGGCAAGGCCGAGGCAACGGATTTAACACAGGGTGAAAGGCCCAAAGCAGAGTTGAGCAAGCAAGGGAAAAATCTCAAGCAGAGGTAAGGCACGACCCAAACAAAAGCATGCATGCAGACCGTAAAAGACAGACAATGCACACACAGAAAAACAACTCAAAGCAAGCTCGAACAACAAACTCGGGAGCCTAAGTAGAGGATGAAACCAAATGCAACAACAGGATGGAGGCAGACAAAGGTCAAAAACACATCTTTCCAAAACAAATCACTTTTATTTAATAAATGTGATAAGACCAAAAATGAACCAACCTTTAATCAAGCGCTTTCCCACCAAGATGTGACCAAAAACAGCTAAATTTGGTAGTGTGTAAAAAAAAGGCAATGATCTCAAACAACAACAAAGAAGAGGGCTGAACCAATCCATGTCCAAGCACAAGCCAATATGCAAAAACGTGCATGCAAAGGTAACCTCAAGATAGCAATGAACCACAACAATGAGCAAAAATCTCATATTAGTCTGAGTATATACAGTGAAAAAATGATTCCAACCAAGTAATCATAGGTCCATGCCAAAAAAATGAGCTCTTCTTTTACCCTGCAGGAGCTGAATCTGAACACAACCAGCAAGTAACACACAAACAACCCAGAAACAACAGCCACAAGGATCTAGAAATATGTAATTATGAACTCAGCTAATAATGCAAACCAACTAAATACCTCAAACTTCAGAATCATTTGAAACCTCAATACGAGGTGAGAAATAATTCAAAAATGATAATAAAAAAAAAAATTACACACGAGGAAATGAGAAGAAACCAAGTAATAAACAACTGAGAAATGAAGAGTGCACATTTAGGGAAACCAGCTCGATACCATGAAAGAGGGATTCATGAGAACCGATTTTGAAAATTGATGCACCACAATGAAGTTACACTCGATGGTAACGTCAAGCCAACGTAATACACAAGATTCGAATCAATGGAAATAAGATTGCAAGTAAGAAGAATGGGTCTGCTCATACTCATAGATCAAAAAATAGGAAGTACAAATAGGGGTGTTGTGTAACCCCCATGCCTAAACATGGAAAGAACCTCAATGATGCCACTGATACATATAATGTTGACTGATGCATATGACGCCACTAGAAGAGGAGTTACAATTCCAAATAAGGAATGTAACTCCTATGACGCATTGACGCAAATGATAATGTCAGATTCTATGATAGAATCTGACACTTGTCATTTGACTTCCTAAGATCTATGACTCACCTAGGTGATGTGGATGATGATTGGATAGTCACACACACCAACAAGAGATGGCATATCTAAAGGTATGCATCTATGAACATCTTTGTAATCTAGAAATCATAGTTTAGGATTTTAATGTATAGGAATTATTTGCATTAAGACATTTGGTCTATAATGGCCTTAAGGAATGTAATGTGGTTCTTGAACACGAGTGATATAAATATATGGATTTATTTTTAAAAATTACATTGTTCATGGGTATAAACCCTAATGCCTTTTCTTTTTATTATCGATATGTTATCTGTTTGATATTTTCATTGTTATATGAATGAATGCATGGTTCTTTCCTTCTTGCATCTAATCTTCTATCAATAGGGATGTATTCTCATAAAATTCACATAAAGGAGGGGTTTGGCACCCATGGGTTCCTTAGGTGAGTGCCTAACACCCATTGGGTGATAGGCTAGCACACATGGGATTGATTTTTATTTCTAAAGACATAAAAATGACTAAATCTTGGTTCCATTACCGAGACCTCTTTTCGAAGTTATTGTGATAAATGGATACATCCGCATAATAGTTCCATTAATGTGTGATGACTAAGTGCCTAACCTTGGAGAGTGTTGAAGCATGGTTTAGGAGCATGGAGGATGATTTTTCTCAAAGATTCAGTGCTGGACCTAAGTTTGATGCATGTAGATGGGTAGAAGAGCACCTATACCATGAGTTGTATGAAACTTTCTTCTGCTAATTTCCAGTAGAATTGTATGAATGGATTTCAGCATATGCATCCAGATCAAGTTGGTAATATAGATCACACATATGGACCCAAGATGATTACCAAAAGTTGTAGGATGTGGATCTGACTTGGATGTGTGTTGTCGATCACTAGTGGAAAGGAGTGTTGACCAGTTATACTTTAGAATATGCCATTTCTACGTATTCTTGTCTAGAGGTTGCTGAATTCAAATTCCTAAGGGAACCCAGAGGATCATTTTTACATGTTGTCCCTTTGGCTATGAATATCTTGATCATCACCCTAATTTTAGAGGCATTTCTTATGGCTAGCTAAGCTTCTCTGAGTGTTGGGCAAGGAAGCTAGGGTGGAGGAAGATGGAAAACATTGTGGCTGAAAGGGAAAGGGAAGAGAGATGACTCAAGTATAGTGAAGCTTGTGAAAGGGAGATGGCTAGACAACATGAGGTTGTAGGTGTGATGGATCTATAGAGGTAGACATTATGGGAAGGAGTTGAGGTTCACGTAGAGGATGTGGAACCTAAGCAGTCTGTGCTACCCCATCTTGGAAAGAGTGGAAAAGAATACGCTTTAGCTTTTGATGAGAGTTTGTCACATGGATAAATGAGATCCTTTGGCGTGCATCTGAACCCACTTGGTGACTGACCCCTAGCACTTGGTTTTTTCATATCAAGGAAGAAGTATTTCTAATCTAGCTAGTTTCGTTAGAAGTAACCAATCTACACCTAGGAGATATAATTTCTTGTTTGGGACATCCATGGCTGTGCAAAGCATTCCCATATTTGGAGGAATATTTTGACAAGGTGCAAATACACAAGATTTGGGTATCGTGTCTTGAACTGGAACAAGACACACAATTATAAGTGGGACAATATCACAAACCATCGACACGAGTTCGGTGGGACACTAAGGATACTAGGCACAAAAATTTTAGGCCATTGTTTGGCCACAGGAGGTGGATCTAGAGGTGTAGGGGTTGAAGGACCTAGTGGACCTAACAAATATGGAGGATCTAGTATATCGGGAGGGACGAGGACCTAGTGGGTCTTGTGGATCTCGGTGGTGGAGGAAAAATGGGAGGAAACCAAGGTTCTGGGTCACATGGATAAGGGCCTCAACCACTCCCGCAAGTATTTTTTTAGATTTATTTACACCTACTAGAGTACAGAGGTATTGAAAATTCTGCAAACCATGTGCACAATTTTGAATTACTATGGTGCACGAAGGGGATCACTACCTTGGAGTGAAAGTAAAGTAAGTTTACATGAATGTTGCAAGGGGGCGTGCATAGATATAGTATTGAAAGTATGACCCCAACCAGACGGTCATGGATTACACTACATTGAATAATTCCTTTCTAGCATATTTCCATATCCCTAAGTTCAAGCAAAAAAACATCAGCACCCTGAAGGAGATCTAGTAAGGAATCATAGAGAGAGTGTGAGAGTATGATGCATGGTTCAAAAATATCTTTTCAAAACTATCCTATCATGTATACCCTTCTCAAAGAATGCTCAATGGTTTATTGGGGGGTTGATAACACCATTTAGAAGGGCATTATCACACAAAACTTTCATATACTGCACAAGGCCTTGGAAGCTTCCCTATGAACTGAGGTTGTTGGGAGCGTTGATACTTGTGTTAGCCCTTTTCTGGAGGCTAAAATTACTACAATGGCCAAGCAGTTGGAGAATTTTCTTTGAATTCAGTGCATGAGGTTCATAGTGGGCTTTGGTGCATAGATTGTGGAGTGGAGGGGCATGCAAAGGACAATTTCCCTCAAAAATTTATACGCACCGTAGTAGTAGACTATGAGATTTTCCATGGGGATCATGATGTAAATAGATTTCCTCTACTACAACACGCAATCTGCAAGAATGTTTCTTGCTATTAAAATATTTGTACCTCTATGAACCATGATACCAAGGATTACAAGTTGATTGACCAAATTTATGATGCTATTGATCTTGGTGTGTACCAAACTATCCTTGCAAGCAGTTCCAAGGATGATGATCACCGCTACGAAAGGAGCGTAGATGGAGGATTACATGGAAGAGGATTTTTGGTCACAAGAACTATGGTAGAGGATGTGGCGAGTTCCCACAAGCAACCTATTATAATTATGGGTCTACAAAGCATTATTATAGTGAGTTATTGCAAAGTGCTCATAGTGTGGAAAGAAACATAAGTACGAGGATTGCCCTAAGTTATTTGAGCACATAAGCCAACATGAGTTACATACAAGGAGTGCCCTAAGTTATTTTATATCTTTCAAGGCATTGTGACCCACAGTGGATGCCAAGAGTGGTGCAAGATTAGAACATGTACTAGTGAAAATGTAAGTTGAGGTTGCACGCGTAAGGGAGATGCCAAGACAGAAACTAGTTGTTAGGGAAGAATTAGTACATGGGAAGTATCTGGACCCTACTCATCGAAGGAAGTTTACTAAGAGACTATGAATGTGATTTGGGGATTACAAGGAGATATCTAGTGTCTAAAGGATCATTCAAGGTAGCTAGAGAAAAGGAAGAATGTTGAAGCCCATGAAGGATATGGATGATGTAAGGGAAGTCTATAAAATGTTAAGGTAGGAGAATATCATTCCCTTACTAGGAGAATGGTTACAGGAGAAGATACCACATGCCAGAGAGAGTGCAAAAGGTAGGATATTCAAGCTAATATTCCTCCTCATAACCTTGACTATGATAAAGAGATTACATTGAATGCGATTGTTGATGGGTGGATTCGTGAAATATCTGCATAGACACTAGAGTGGAGGTCAATGTTCTCACCTTCAATGCATGACATCAAATGGGAAGGCCCACATTACAACCATCTTCCAATGTGATGTATATGACAAACAAGACAAAGCCAGTGCCCATTGGAGTCTTGAAAGATGTAGTTATCACTATTCAAGGGGAAATTTTCACTAGGGAATTTGAATTCTTGGCACTCACCGAAGAGGATAATTTCCAAGCATTAATTAGGCACCCCTAGTGTTACAAAAACAATGTTGACCTGTGGTTTAACAAGGGGTATATAATATTTGAGAACAAGGAGGAATGGGTCATCATCCCCTTGACAGATGAAAAATCATTTCCCTATACTGATCCCTTAGGAAAGGAAGTCCTCGATAGAATCTATGTGTGCTCCATCAGAGACCCTAAAATAATTCATCCTATAGAAGGGGTTATCCAATTAGAAGATGCTTAGTCAATGAGAGATACAACTAACATAGCACGTGAAAATTGGGTGCATGGGACTTATGATTTGATTGGAAAAAAATTGAGAGGATCTGTAATAAGGTTGATGAAGGCACACTAATTCAAGTTCTTGGGAAGAAAGAAGCTTCCAAGTTACTCCAAAGGAGTGAAAAATGATGATTTATTACGAGAAATGGAGGTTCAGTGGAAAAATGAGGATGAAAGAAGAAGTATTCTTAGTTATAACTTTCTCAAAATTGTAGTGCGTTGGTGGGCATCACATCGTGAGATTATCCTAGAATGGTATGAGGTAAGAGTTGTATTCTCCATAAAATTTTGCAGAAGTAATGCACCCACTATTATCTAAGACTACCATGGCAAAGAACCCACCTCTTCCCATATCCAAGCATGTGAGAAGGCTTGGATGGGGGCACATAAGTGTTACAAACTTCGTTATGGGTGAATAAGTTATATTCCACCTTACAGGGTTATTCACATGCATGGTATATTCACTCGATACATGTCGTTAGACAGAAGGGAATGTGAGGAGTTAACGGCTGATCTCATTCAAGCTTTTGAGTATCGGAGTACCAAGCCATTAGTGGATAAGGTGTTGCAAGTTATCAAGTGCCTTACAATGGGAGATAGTGCCATGGTGGAAGATAGGCTACTATATTTTTTGGGTGAACCTAGTTTGGAGGCATGCTTTGATGAAGAAGAATTAGAATAAATACATCTTGAGTATGTGTGCATTGAAAAGGAAAAAGGAAAAATGGTCTATGTAATAGATGGTGAAGAGATGGAAAGTCTAGATACTAACCATTTTGTAGGTATGCATGAAGTCATAGATGGTGCCGATGAATGAGCCCATGCCTACCATGAGCCCTTGAAAATAAAGAAGGTTTACGTTGGCTCAAAGGAAAAACCTAAGGAAGCTATCATTATGAACTATTAGTTGGAGAAATAAGTTTCAAAGATCATTTATTTGTTGCATAAGCTCGGAATTTGTTCCCATATTGGTACCATCAACTCAAGTGCATCCACCATTCCTTGGGGAGATGAGGATAAATTTGAAGGAATATGTGCACTGATTCGGGGAGAGGCCCAAAATTCCATGTACGGGTCAAGGAGGAAATAGATAAGATGATAACTTTAGGCATCATTAAGGATGTGGAAGAATCAAAATGGATAGGCCTAGTGGTCATCGGTATTAAAAGGATGGAAGAATAAGGATCTGTGTTGACTACAAGGACTTGAATGCAATATGTGTCATTGATCCTTTCCTAACCCCCTTTATCTTGAAGAAATTATGGAGGGAGTAGCCGGGCGTGAAGTCTAATCTTTCACGAGATGGGATCTCGGGGCATCACCAAGTCGGGATTACAAAGGAAGACCATAGAAGGACAACTTTTTCTATTGAGTAGGGAAGCTTTGCCTATACATTCATGCCTTTTAGACTAAAAAATGTGCCTGTTTTATTCTCTCGTGCATTGTGGTACAAGTATTCTAGGACTTTATCCATAAGTTTCTTCAAGTCTACCTGGATGACTTGATAGGTTATGGGCTAGTGAAAGACCATTGTGAAAATTTGAGACTAATTTTTGAGATATGTTGGCAATTGAGGATATCCCTCAACATTAAAAAATGTTTCTTTACTACTACATTTTGGAACTCTATTAGGACATATTATATGTAAGGAGGGCTTGGTAGTAGATCCCAAAAAATTTATTGTTATTTTGGGATTGGGAGAACCTACTAGTCAGAGTGCAATGTGTAGATTTCTTGGACATATGGGGTACTATAAGAAGTTCATCAAAGGATATGCTAAGATCGCCATGCCCTTGGAAGAATTGCTAAAGCACAAGAGTGCTTTTCATTGGGGAGAGGTGCAGCAGAAGGAATTTGACACTTTGAAGGATAGACTTGTCACTACACCCATACTACGTTTTCCTTCTTGGGATAAGCCTTTCCATGTGCATGTTAATTCCTCAAGAACAACCATTTGAGCAAGTACTAGCACAACTTGGTGAGGGA
Source organism: Taxus wallichiana var. yunnanensis (assembly GCA_018340775.1). NCBI lineage: Eukaryota > Viridiplantae > Streptophyta > Pinopsida > Cupressales > Taxaceae > Taxus > Taxus wallichiana. The sequence goes on along the minus strand of CM031239.1, from coordinate 59,729,090 downwards.
TTTTTATCACCCCTTTTGTTTTACAAGTAGGAAGTTGACACTAGTAGAACAGAATTACATAACTACTGAGTGCGAGGGACTATCAATGATCTATGTGTTACATAAGTTCAGGTAGTATCTGTTGGAAACACCTTTTATATTCTACATAGATCACATGGCACTGAAGTATTTGGTAAATAAGCCCATTTTACAAGGGTGAATATGTCATTGGGTCCTATTATTTTAAGAGTTTAAGTTCACGGTGGTTGTAAAACCAAGAAAAAGTAATTTAGGACCTAACCACTTATCAAGGATTAACTCAAGAAAGGACACACGAGTATTGAGGATACCATGTCAGACACGCAACTATTTAGGTTGTGGCACACACCCTCAGATTTAGAAGATATTGTGAGATTCCTTAAAATAGGTGTGGTGTCATATGGGATGAAATATTTGGATGGAAAATAGTTAGCAATACGTGTCACACCCTACATGTTGATTAGTGTAGATATGTAAAAATTGGGCCATGATGAGTTTCTACATTGATGCATATTATAACATAAACATGAGGTGATTCTGAAGGAAGTGCATGGTGGGATTGTAGGAGGGCACTTTGTGTGGGAAATGCAACCACGTGAAAGGTTTTACTCACATGGCTCTGGGTAGGAAACCATCTATAATGATTGTATTGAATTTTGTAAGGCCCTGCGATCATTGTCGGCGTCTAGGAAAACCTAGAAAGAGGGATGAAATTACCTTGGGACCAATAACTATTGCTAAACCATTTGAAAAATGGGAAATCAACTTTGTAGGGCCAATTTAACCTTCCGTGCAAAGGACTCGGTTCATGGTATATCATTACTTTCACTTAATACTTGACAAGATGGGTAGAGGAAGTGCCTACAAAGGATTACATTGGAATGAAAGCTGCTAGATTCTTATGGGAAAACATAGTCAACAAGTATGGATGTCCTTTGACCTTAACAAGTGATAGGGGTACACATTTCCTAAATGAAATGGTTAGGATTCTGTTAGCATACTATATGGTGGCCCATCACAAGACCACCCCTTATCACCCTCAAGGGAATGGAACTGATGAAGTGTTTAACAAGATACTAAGTCACATGTTGACCAATATTTTTTATTTAGGAAGATAGGATTGGGATGATAAATTATCGGTCATTCTATGGGCATAAAAACAACCTACAAAATATTGAACAAGGCCACACCATTTCAGTTGGTGTTTAGTGCAGAGGCTATTTTCTGTTGAATTTATGTTACCATCATTGCATATAGCACGCACGGGAGGTTTAGATGATGAAAAAGTGCTCGGGAAAGGATTGGTAGATTAATGCGAGTTAGAGGAAAGGTGATCACTCGTTAGATGGATTCAAAAAACTAAAAAGGGAAGACAAAAGGCACGGCATGATGATCGTCATATCAAGAACAAAAATTACAAGGTCAAGAAGATGATTTTGTTGTTATACGATTCCAAGTTTTTGTGCCATCATGGGAAATTGAAATTCCATTGGTCAGGCCCTTACATCATCTCATACATCCTTGATTAAAGTGCAAGTCGTTATAATCACTAGATGGGATGAAGTTACCTACACATTTTAATGGGAGTAGGTTGAAGTCCTCTTATAAATAAGCCTTCCCTATATTTGTAAACAAGGCATTATTTCTAATTAGATTAGAATTTCCCTTTATGCATTTTTTTCTTTGTGTTTCCCTTTTTCATTGCTTTTTCCTTTCCATTTTTTATTTTACACCTTGTGTGCCAGTAACCACATTATTTTCAAAAGGTTGTGTATGTGCAGAGGACCGCACATATGTTTTAGTGTGGGGTAGAGTAGTGCGAAGTGAAGTATAAGTTGGTAGTAAAAGTTAAATGGCCCGAGTTGAAGGATAGAAAGTGCATGGGAAAATGGTGGATGAGAATGGTTGGTGTCAGGATAAGGCTTTATAAATACCACATACAGAGAAGGAAAAGCGCAAGAACAACATGAGGTAGGTGAGGAAAAAAATTGGGTAAAGGAAAGAAGAAGTTCCTTCAACATTGCATATGCACGTGTAAGATTCTTCAATCGGTAAGGATTTTTACGTTCCAAAAGGTTGTAAGGAGTTTTTCACATAGGATTGGGTGAATGGGTAAGGGCGCTTAAGGTTGGATTTAGTGGAAAAATCTACATTTAATGCTAATCATGTTCGTAAGTGGCATAGCATTTATCACGGGGAAAGGAGGAAAAAGATATAAGTATGAGGTCAAGTTAATTATTATTTTACCTTTTGATTATGAAGTGCAAGAGATATTTTGAACTAGATAATCCAGAGAGATTTGTGCGAAGGAAGAAGAATCATAAAGATCAAAGTACACAACTAGGTTGATCTATGAATGAGCGTGGAATGAGTACATGGGCATGGGGAGAGTTCTTTTTGGAGTACGTCTTCTTGTGGAAGGGTTTTCCTAGTTAGGGTTTTGAAGCTAGGGCACGGAGGTAGGATGATTATTTGTGAAGTTAAGCCAATAGAGTAGTAGAGTAGAGTAAGGTGGAATTTAAGTTTTAACCCGACAAGAAAAATGACACCAAAGAAGGAAACCATCTCACCAAAGAAATAGAAGGAAAAGGGAAAAGGAAAAAAATCATTGTCATCACTAGTTCTAATGAATAGTGGTATGCAGAGATGGAGTAACTAGATGGAGTTTTGCTGGGAAAATGGTTTGAATCGAAATTAAGGAAGATGGTTGTAAGCAACTACAATCATCACATGAGCACTACAGAAAAAGAGATGGTGTTGGAACTGGTTCATCCAACTAACAAGAGGACACCAGAAGAAATGTCAATTTATAAAGATGAAGTGAAGGAGAAGTTAGAGAAGGCTAGGTTAGTGTAACTATATGAGTTTCCCTATTTTTGCAAGCCCAAGTGGATATACGAGTTGTTGATGTCGCGTGTGCATAAGAACCAATTTTATTTTATAGGCTTCAAAATGTGCATAAATCTTCAACTCATATCAAAATTCACTATCCCGAAGTGTGAAGGAAAATCCATAGATGACTACTTGGATGATAAGGAGGTCATCAAGAAAAGCTGTGGATGCTTATGACTACAAAAAGGGTTTATGTTATTTTAATATTATAGATATCCCCAACCCTATTATGAGAATGGCCGTACATTTAGTTACTAAGCTAAATGATCAAGAAAGGTGGATACAAGTGAACAAGGCATGGATAAATGTATGTCAGAAGATCTCAGAAGGCACCATTTATAACTTATTTACCTACATTGTAGATGAGATCATTAGTAGTGCAAAATAAGGAGAGAAGATATTGTTCAGAAACATTCTCCTCACCATCATCTTCTTAGAGATTGGAGTGCCCGATGGGCTAGAGAAGTTAATATGGGAGTATCTAGAAGAAAATACCTCACCCGTGAAAAGGTTTGAGAAATATACTTGTGAGACCATGACAACCACTCACAATGCATGCCTTGAAAAATGGTACAAGCAGATGTGTGACATATTCGTGGTAGAGTGGAGGATACCTAGCGATTTACCCACTTGTAGATGGGGAAGTGGAGTTTTTATATATCAACATTTTTGTATTGGCCAATTCACCTTAACATATGGGACTAAGATTTCATGGTGCAAGATACCATTTTCTTTCACCATACAATACTTCCAAGTGGGGGTCAACCATTTTAAGGAGGCCAAGAGACTAAGGTTTGACCTTAGTGAGGTAGATCAAAACCACTACAAGTTGCAATTAAATCTCGTATATCCAAAGAATCACGCATATGTGGAGAAATATGTCTCCCAAAAAGTTCAGATGATAAAACAAATAATGTTGTCGATCACCAAAAGGGCTACAGTAAGGGTATATCTACGCATAAGGAAAAAGTTTGAGAAGGGCATCTACATGGAAAATTAGGTCTCCATTCTAGAATACCACATAAGAAGAAATAATGCCATGCCAAAGAAGAGGGAGAGAGAAGAGGTGCAAGAGAAGAAGGAACCAAGTGTGTAGATAGTAAAATCTGTGGGCACACCAGGAAAAAAGTGCTAATCCAAGCACTTACATATGTAGGAAGAAGTCCCCAATCAAGGAGAAGAACCCAGAAGAAGAGGCACTAGAGAAAGAGGATCCTCTCAAAAGATAATATTCATCAAGGAAGGAGTCACATGCAGAACAAAAAGAGAGGGAAGATTCACATATACTAGAATCACTAGTTAGGAAGAAACAAAAGGTGATGAAGAAGGAAGACTAAAAGGAAATGGATGGCTTGGATGCCTACAGGGGGGAGAAGGATGAGGATGAGGATGAATAATTTCATAATCATCCCATGTATGATATAAATGATTTTAAAGGAGAAGGAAGTGAAGGGAAGAATGGTGTAGAAGAAGAAAATGCTCAAGGAAAAAGGGTGAGTGAAGAAGTAAACACAAGAGATCAGAGGACCTCAAGCCTCACTAAGGAACAAATAGAAGAATCCCCAGAGAGAGAGAAGTGGCAAGCATCATCGAAAATTTAGTGGAATAGGAAGTAGAGTGTAGCGTAGATGAAGTGATGAAGGATATTAAGGAAGAAATCATTGGAAAGGAGTATAGAAGCATGGGTGGAGATCCCAATCTGGTTGTGAACTTTCCAAAGGTTACGCGCACATGTGGGAAGAGTGTGGTGGCAACACAAGGGCAAGGAATGGGTTACATCAATGATCCAAGTAAGGTGATATGTGTGTGCTTCCAGTACCATGCCAATAGAACAACTCTTGGCCATGCCTTCATTTGATGTAGAAGGTACATACCCATGAACCATGAAAATACTATCTTGGAAATAAGAATTACATGTCAATGATCCCGAGTTAGAGGTAATCCAAGGGCGCTAATGAAGATTCTAGATATAAAAGGGATAAACCCCTTAGTTAATGCTCAACAATTATTAGATGAGGAAATCTATAATGCACTCAACAAGGTTTTAGTTAAGGTTGAGGCTAGACTTTTTGGAAGAAATGATAGGGTGAGATTCCTAGAGGCATAATTGGAGAAGAAGGAGGAGGAGCTTCTCGAGAAAATAAAGGATTTGAAACAAGAATTACTAATCACCACATAGCTAAGGCATGAACTGAAAGAGGAGAAGGCAAGGGTGTAAAAATTACACAAGAATATTGAGATGATTACAGATGCTATTGTTTTAAATCATCCCGACCTAGCATCACCCAAGAAAAAATATTAATCAACCTTGCAGCGCCTAGAGGATTTGACTCACATCCTCACTATGGAGAGGCATTCACTCACCTTAGAGTCCGTATAAGAAGTGATAGTGCACAAAAAGAGAGAAGACAAGTTCAAGGTCATAGGGATTGTTTCTCAATATACCAAACTCCTTGCTGATGTGAAGAACACCACATAAGTTGCTAAAGTTTCCTATGATAATTGTGTTGATAGAGATAGAATAGAAAACATATTTGTCACTACACATGAGATAGAACTCAAGGGGCTCCAGGAGAAGAATGAGGGTAACATAGCAGAGCAATATAGGATCTTGGCTGAGGTGGAGAATAAATCAGAGGCTATCGAGACCTTGTGGGGCTTGATCAAAAAACTGGTTGAAGGAATTATACCCCAAATCACCCGCAGGATGGACGCCCTCAAGGATTTGGGAAAACAACTAGAAGGAATTGTTGAAATGATGAGCACTAAGGGGAAGGGCTAAGCTTTGAGGAGGTAAGTGCCCTAGTAGGTGACCTCTTTCAGCAAGTGCAGAGTAAGATTAATGCCTGGGAGAAGCTAGAGGAAAATATAGGGAAGGATTTCCCTCTCCTCCTTCAATAATGAACATGTTCTCCTTCATTTCCCCATTCTTTCATTATTTCTCCCAATTATTCATTCCTTCATTCTTTTTCCAACTATTCAAATCCCACCATTCTTTATTCATTGAAGAGAAGTGTTTCGAGGATAGAGAACAGGCTTAGTGTGGGGTGATGTTGGGCCTCAGAATATTGGCTAAGTACAAAAAGGCATGTGGGCACATGGGGCCTATATGAAGAAGGGAACACAGGGTAAAGGCACACAAGATAGGGTTTTAGAAGGGTTTAGCATAACCCAAGGTGTGCACAAAAGGAAAAGGAAATGGTTTCAAGACTTAGCCATATTCAATGTTTAAGGAAGCACATGAGAAAATCATGACCTGACTGAGCATGTGGAGTGGATAAGGTGCCAGCCTAGAAACTTGATGGTCAAGGAAGGAATATTCCATGTGATGGAAGGATCCAGAAAGACATCATTACAGAAAGTGGAGATCTTAGATGGGGAGAAGCATGCTCTATTAAATAAACACATGGACACTTGGTAAGTGATCTATTACTTCAGGAAGGCATGGCGGTGGATGTTAAAGCTATATATAGAGATGTTCGGAGTAGAAAAGAAAATGGCGTCAGAGAGAGATATCAAGGGAGGCATAGAATAAAAATAAGAGAGGTGAAGATCTGAAAAAATAGTAGTAGATTCTATAGGTTAAGGTTACGATGAGGAGGACAAGTAGGAGAGATGGCATATCTAGAGGGATGAGACTATGAACATCTTTATAATATAGAAAGCATAGTTTAGGATTCTTATGTATAGTTCTTGTCTACATTAAGACATTTGTTACGTAATGGATTTGAGGAATGTAATCAAGTTAGTGAACAAAGAGTAATATAAATATATGGATTTCTTTTAAAATATAGGCATTGTTCATGGGTATAAATCCTAGTGCCTTTTCTTTGTATTATCATATCTATTATCTATTTGATATTTTCCTTGTTATATGAATGAATGCATGGTTCTTTCCCTTCTTACATCTAAGATTCTATTAGTAGGGGATGTATTCTCACAAAACTCACATAAAGGAGGGGCTCGGCACTCGCGCATGCCTCAGGTGAGCACATGGTGCCCATTGGGTGATAGGCCGTGCGCATGAGATTAGACTATTGTTTCTAAGGACATAAAAATTACCACATAGGTAGCATACTATATGGTATCTACATGATGTCATTTGGTAGTATGAAGGATGTTACCATTTGGTAGGATACTAAATGTTACCAATCGATAACATCTTGCATGGTATTTGTTGGCATCATGTAGTATGTTGAACATTGAACAATTATATAAAAACACGCATATAATTGTATTGAATTTAGAAATCATCTGGGATATGTTTACATAGATGGAGAATACATTTTTAGTGTTTGATATCCTACAAAGGTGGATTCAAACTTCATCTTCAATCCCTCATATCTCTCTCCATGAATCTCTAAAATTTATCCCTAGGATATCTCTCTCATCCATTTATTATCTCACACACCAAAATAGATGTGTGAATTGTTCTCACAACTCACCCAAATACTAATACTAATTATCACAAATATATTATTAATATGAGTTCTATAAACTTGTTATTAATAATATTACAGTTTATTAATAATGTCACAATATAGTTGTAACATTCACTCCCTATTGTTAACATTAGTAATTCCCAATATAAATTCCCTAATGTTGACATTATAGAAAGAATAATAATACTTCCTTCTACTGAGTTTTCACCCATGCGTGTTCATGATTTGGATGGTTTTCCAAGAAATCCAACAAACTATACAAGGATGGTTTTACAGACAACCAACAACCTCAAGAAAGGATGGTTTTAAAGGACAACCAACCACCTAAAACAAAGGATGGTTTACAAGACAACCAAAAACCCTAATATCATGTTTCTTATTTTCCTTTGTGCTTTAATATATCTCACTTTATGTCTTTCCTTCAGCAATCATGTAGGAACCACTTCTTGCTGAATACAAACTGAATAAAGGAAAATTAAACATTTAGATCATGTTCTTGTTCCCCCCCTCAATGTGAACATTTCAATTATTCAAATAGGAGCTCTGAAATCATACTACAAATCTAAAATAAAAGAAAAACACACACACACACACACACACACACACACACACAACCACCATAGCTTTGTGTGGCCCCATCATTGGTGACTAATGAGAGGTCATTGATTGACCTCCAGCCTCTGTTTCCTCCTTCCTCCATGTAAATGCACTCTTTACTTAATACAATAAGTCTTCGTCACTTTTTTGGGCATTTGTTTCCTCATTATCAGAGTGGGTAGAATTCATATCCCAATCACTTTCTTCGTCTCTATTTTCAGAAATGAAGGATTTATCCTTCAATTTACCATCAAGTAAATCTTGTGCTATTTTCTTACAATACATAATACTATGTCCAGGAGTACTACAATAGTGACAAATAAATTTTCATGGACCTTGAGAGGTTGATTTTTGTTTAAAAGAAGGATTGAATCTTCCTTCAAAGATATGATTTATTTTTACCATACATTGCAGTTTCTTCTAAATCAATGTTCATGGTTCTATTTTCTTCTTTTATCGGAGAATAAATTAAATCCTCTAGACTGATTTATTTTGCTAAAATTGAATAACATATAAGAATAGGTAGGAGACATTCTATTAAGTACTACTAATTTTGCATCATCATCAAGAACATCAACTTTTATTCCATCTAATTTATTTTAAATAGAATGAAACTTACTAATATGTTCCACCATACTTTCTCCTTCCTCCATTTTGATTCGAACAAAGTTTTCTTGACTATCATTGTTTCACTCTCTACTTGTGACTCAAATAGTTTGCTCAATGTCATCCGGATCAAATGTCCTATCTTTTTTATATCTATGTGATTCGGTAGGCATCGAGATAAACCTAGGCCAATAATCATCGTTTCTTTTCCATCCTTGTTATCCCATTTTTTTGCTTCATCTACATCATGTGGTTTATTGATTTTTCTATCCACAATCTCCCATAGATCTTTTTTAATCAGCAACAATTGAGTTCTAAGTTGTCATGTATGGAAATATTTTCCTTCAAATTTTTAATTCAATTCAACTTTTCCACGTCGATTTAAATAATTGGACGTCGGTTTCAACCAAAAATGCATCCGTGAGGAAAAATTATTATTTTCAGACTATTGCAATGACCCTTTTTCTAAATTTTGACCAAACAACAACAATATTGACAAACCTTTTACAATTGATGATAAAATACTTTTGACACCTTTGTTAAAAGACTCACTAAAAATGATATACAAATATGACTCTTGACAACATAGAAGCTTGTCCACATTACATAGATTTTAACCATTGTTTATAAATGAAACAAACTAAACCCATCATATATATTTAAAAATGAGGAGACTTTACCAAATACCACGGGCTCGTTACCACTAAAGTTAAAACCTATAAACATGACATTCAAACTTTTGAGCTAAACAAAACTAAAATGTCTCATGCAAAATTGACTCTATAAAACTAAACTTGTCTCTAGGCCAATGAGTCATGTGTCAAAACAAAGGCGAACAAGTTAAAGGAAAATGGAACAAAACTTAAAAAGTGATATACTCATTCAGGTGAATGATATTTCTACATTTGTTGATGGTCTTGGAGATTTGTTGTTATTGACGAGTGTGAAGCACATGGGTAGGTTTGATGAGAACACAAAATGTATTCACATAGATACAGAACCAAATATTCAAGTCAATCAACATGGTCATGCACAGTATGGACTACACCATTGACAACACCTTCTCCTCCATGTTAATGCCAAGTCTTCAATGAAAAATTCAATGCAGAATTTTAACTCTAATAAATTTGCTAGAAATTTGAGTCACCAACAAATTCAAATTGAATGCATTGGTCACAAAATGTGAATGGAATGACGTTGAAAAATTGTGTTTTCTTGCATGCAAGTATTGCTTCATAGGTGTCACTCCCAAATAATGAAATATACAAAAACAATGATGAAACTAGTTTCATCAAGTTCCAGATTTGCACAATTTCCAATTAATAGAATGAGCACGTTGAATTCTATCACAAAGATGAAACTGTATATCACGCATAAAATTTTGAAGTATCAACAAGTGTGCAGATCTCCAGATCGACAACACGTAGATCACACCACTTAACAAGCATGCATAGGGAATAAATAACATAGGAATCTCTTGAATTTTCTTCTAATTCTCCATACTAGCAACGAGAGATGTGACCTACTCTAATACCACTAATGAAGCAGTGCACAATTTTATAAAAACCAACGAATATAACTATATTGAATTTACAAATCATTCGGGATATGTTTACATAGATGGAGAATACATTTTATAGTGTTTGATCTCCTATAAAGGTGAATTCAAACTTCATCTTCAATCCCTCATATCTCTCTCCATGAATCTCTTAGATTTATCCCTAGGATATCTCTCTCATCCCTTTATTATCTCACACACCAAAATAGCTATGTGAGTTGTTCTCACAACTCACCCAAATACTAATACTAACTATTACAACTATATTATTAATATGAGTTCTATAAAATCATTATTAATAATATTATAATGTATTAATAAGATCACAATATATTTGTAACATAGTATGCTACCGGCTAATAGCATAATGCATGTTATTGGTTGGCATCATGCAATATACTATTGGTCAGTAGCATGTTGTATGCTATTGGATGGTACCATACTACATGCTATCGATCGACATCATGCATTATGCTCTTGAATGGTAGCATGCGAGAATGTTATAGGTCGAGTAGCATGCAATATGCTAGTAACCGGTACCATGCTACATGATGTAAGCCAAAGGCCTGTAGAATTTAATGTCCGGTAGCATGCATTATGCTACCATCTAGTAGCATCTAGAATGCATTTGGTTACATTCACAAATTTTATAATTGTTTAGATGTGCATTAAATTTATCTAATTTAAATATTTTCATAGATATGTATAATGGATTCTACGAACAATCAATAAAAGGTAGAGAAATGAAAAATAAAAGATAGCATAGAAAAAAATTCAGCCCCACAAAAATGAAGACACGAGTTACTTCAACTAGAAACATTAATACTGAGTCTTTGGTAAGTTGTAGATTATCATGACCTTTTTACTCTTTTTGTCAATTCAGCTTTTTTTTAATATCTTTGTAATAGTCAAAAAAAAAATTCATTTTTTAAAACAAAAACCCTTTCTATTAATTTTATTCAGAATGAAATAGTTTTCCAAAACATAAACCCTAAAGGAACAATTATTTTAGTAGATGAATATTTTATTGACCTAGGCATGTCAGAGCTAGAATATTCAAATGATGAATGTTTAATAGATGAATTTTCAAATGAAAATATTCCAGCAAAAGATGATAATGACAGAACCCTTCAAAAAAATAAGTTTGGGAGAAAGAAGAAAACATCATGGACAATTGGAAGGTCTTTTCAAGTAGATTGGGTAAAAAATACCCATTTATTGAATCTGTACAACCAAAAATGGTAGTGATACTCCCAAAGAATTTATATGTACTATTTATACTTAGAAATTGGGTAAAGAACACAGAATGTAGCTTTAATTGAACACTATAGAACAACATTGTGGAAAATTATATTACACAATCATTGAAAATGATGCAAAAATAATGAAGACTCATAGATGGAAAATTGCAAAAGAGTGCATGCATGTAAGATATAAGGAGGAGTATGAAAATAAGATGAAACATACTCAAAAACTTTAGGAGAAAGGAGGAACCATAAATACAAAGTTTAGAAAATCTGCAAATGAAAATCAAGGCAAAAATGACCCAGTTTTCAACCATATTCTTTACTCTAAAAATGGGAAGACCAATTTCATATTTTTCAGAATATTAAAAAAATTCAAGTTCAATGGGTTTCTAAACCTTCCAAATTCACATTGGTCAAAGAGAATTGCTTGGGAGATGGCAAGATGTCTTGCAATGATTAAACAAGAAGATCTGAAAGAAAATGTAAAGAATGCAAGTTTCATCTCCCTTTCAATTGATGAGGTTACAATTTTTGACAACACTTCTTAGGTTTGCATGCATGTATATACATTCCAGAACCACACCAAAACACCTCATCTACTATCAGTTCATAAAATGCAAGAAAATTACAATGCTAAAAATCTTTCCAAATTAGTTATATCTAATTTGAAGGACATAACAAGAATGGATAATTATTCTTTACCTACAAAGAAGATTTATTTTGGTGCTAATAATGCATCATTGATGTAGGGTCATAGAAATGGTCCATGTTTTCATCTCTAAACATATGTTTCCCTTATATTATTCTTATTCATTACATGGCTTATAGGACGAATCTTGTATATAGGATAGTAAACACATTTGAATGTGTTGAAATATTTTAAGATCTTATTTGTTAAATGCATGCCTATATGTCAAGAAGTTTGAAAATATTTCTAGAGTTTCAAAATTTTCACTTGGGGTCAAAGATGGCAAGAAGCTCGCTTAAATGTATTGATACTAGATGGATTTCTATGTATGACCCTACGCATAGAGTTTTTAGGATTATCCATGTTTAACGCATTTCATGTATAAGAACCATAGGTAAGTGACAAGGAAAAATATTTTCTTTACCGCCTTATAGACTTGAAAACATTGTTAACACTTTGCAGGATTCTTCCAATGTTTCATGAGATGAATTGCATAACAAAGCTTGCACAAGAATGATCCATTTCTATAGCAGACTTCATTAGGTTCAAGAAAAGGGTGTGTTAGACTCTAGATATGTTATATAACTCTAATGAATGATTTATAGGACATGTATTGATCCTTTGGAAAGATCTAATAAATTTAAAGGATCTTGACAACTACTTCAAATTCACTATATGTGGTCATATTTGTATCTTTGTTAACGGGAAAGAGATTCAAATGCACACATTCGAAAAATGAGTGGATATTTCTGGAGTAGAGCTTGAAGTTTCTATTACACATAATTTATATGATGTTATTATATCTAAAACAAGAAAAAAATTCAAAAAATATTACAATACTTATCCAGTGAGATCAGATATCATTTTAAAAAAGGTGAGATTCTTGAGGCCATGGGAGTGGTCAATCCTAACTTTTGGAATCCTATAGGAGGAAAAGTTGTAGTTGATTCATTTAAAAGACACATGGGTACTATAATTAAACATTTTGGATAATCAGTTGAATGTAATGGATTTTAGATTAATGGTGTTCTTCAAAAGGAAACTCTTGCACTATAATTAGCTGATTTCGACCGGGTAATGAACAATCAATTTGAATTATTGGAAGAGTGACAAAGAAGGGAGAAATTACACTTCTACGGAAATATTTGTATCCTAGTTCCATTCTTCATGAAATCAGTTGAAGACGAAAGAGTTTTTAACACATTAACATTTATAAAATCAAAATATCAAAATAATTGGATAAAAACTTGAAATTTTACATTTCATGATATGATGTTGATACATTTCCTTATGAATGGGTAATGGGTGTATGTAATTATCTTTCGAGATAAAGAGAGGATTGGTAATACTAATATAGGGACTACGAGATAACAATGAAATTGTGGTTTAAAATCACAATGAAAGATTAGAGAACAATGTTGCGTAGAAAAGTTTTCAAGATAATTTTTCATTTGATCTAGCTGATATTGAATAAAGAAGAATGACTATACATTTTTATTCTGGAAAGAAAATTTCATATCAGGATTCAGATTATAATTATGTATATTGTTATTTTTGTTATATACATGTTCATTTTTTAATAATATTTTCAATGTTGCAATGTGTTTACTATTTAGATTTTTTAAATGTGAAATGTCATACTTATTGTTCTATTGTCTTTAAAATGAAAAAATATAATTCCATTTATTGGAGAATTTTCAGTCTTACGCATGAATATAGTACATATAAAACACCATACAATTTTTTAGTTTCCAATATTTTTAGATAATTTCAGTGTTTGTTCTTTGAAATATAAATGCTACTTGTAGTTCACTGTTCTATCCACAAAGTATTTGAAAATGATAATAATAATCTATAATGTATTATTTAATAGTAACATAAAATGCAATTGAGGATAAAATTCACGTTAAAAATCAGTTTGAATAACTTTTGAAGAATATAATAAAAGTAAAAGTAAAACGCCACAATCCACATCAATTGAAGTTTGAAACTTTCAATATTTTCATACAATTTGAAAAAAAAATTAAAAATATTCTACAATGACAATTATAATTTCACAATTTTTTTGTAGCTTCATCCTTGAGAATATTCTTCTCTAGGTGATTATTTCTCCTACACATAAGAACTTTCTTTTATAACACCTGACTGAACCAGATCCTTTACAACAACTTCAATATTGAAAGAATCTCTTTTTGGATTTTCCACATCACCAACAAATAGTAATGTTGGATCTGTTTTGTTTTATTCTTCAATAGTATCTTTGGATCCATTCCATTTTCCTTTATTATTCTTCTCAAGGTATTATTCTTCTTGTTTAAGATAACAAGATTTTGTTTCAATTCAACTATTGCATTTAAACTTTTCCTAGCACTTTGTAAATGCAAATCAAGCACACTAGCCTCATTTTTCAAATTTTCATACTTTGAATACATTTCAAAAGAGAAAAACTATTAGTAAATTTTCAAAAAAAAGAAAATAATACTTGAAAATTTAGTAAGACTTACCAATGTCTTATCTCATTTTGCATTTGCAATAACTACAAGGCCCTTATCTCTCGACCACATATTGTGGTAGGCTTGTACTTCTACATTTAAATTCTCAATTATGTTCAACATAATATCCAACACTTCATCATCATAATTATTTTCAAATGGTACGAACTAGAAAAACCAAATTCAACAAAATATCAATCTTTGCTAGCTCATTCGATGTGAAGAATACAATATATGTCTTTGGTTGTGATTTTTATATCGTGAATTTATTTCTTTAATCATAACTTTAGCCCTAAACTCCCACAATTTTAATTCTTCAACCTCCTTCAATATAATTTCAATATTGGCTTTAGTATTATCATCCAAAAGAACACCAATTGAAAAAGTAGTTTTTGGTCATCAGTTAAGGCAGTCTGTATTGGAGAAGGTGTGCTTGATCTATCCACTCTTATTGGAGAAGGTTGCCTTGCCCCATGAATCATATCTTGGGGATTGAAATTTCCATGGGCCTGAAGTCTACTTTCAATCCCAAGATACTCCTCATCCAAATAAATTTTGTTCAACACTGAAACACCCTATCCACTAGGAGCATTTCCCAATGAAATCGTTCAAAAATATGAAGAAAAATTAACAAAGTGCCCCTCTTGCCAAGCTGGAAAATTGAATGAAATATTCTTTCCAAGGAACTTGGTCCTCATATTTTGTGGTAGGGGTAGCAAATGTGCCATCCGTATTTATAGTGGATGCGGAAATGGAGGCCCTAAACAATGAATTGTAATTTTGTAAATAATATGATGAAACTCAAATTTAGACAACATAATAGAAATGAAAAATAAATAAATTCATATAAGATTATAAAAATTACTTTGTTGAGAGAATTTTTGTTGAGGTGAAAATGGAGCATGTTGTTATTGATGTGATGGGTGTGGAGGAGTAAACTGAAAATCTTCGCCAAGTGTGATCTAAAATATAATTAAGGATTAAATATTTATTAGCTTGCTAAATTTTTATTTCAACAAAAATACAAAAAACAATATATTCAAACCTTGGGCCAAAAATTGAGGTATTAAAGATATTTCTACCTCTTGCGCTTAGCCCAATGATACAATATTGTTCTACTAGAGGTTTCTGCAACAAAGCAATATAAATTACAAGAAATTTTGAAACACATACAAGTTTTAAATAATTAATTACATTTATTTTCAAACATTTTGAAACATATATACATCATAAATTAAAATACCTATGATTAATGCATGTGGTATGGTGGATTTTTGAGTTTGAGGGTTTATGGAACTCCTCGTCCATTTAGAATAATGTAGAGGGGTGTCCTCTTTTTCTAATCGTCAGAAATAGAAACAAAATCTCCTGAACCTAGTGGGAAATGACCTATGATAGCAGCTTCCCTTCATGATACATCTGCAACAGCTATCTTCTGTGATAATTCAATAATAAATTGTTTATTAATTTCAAATATTAATTTTAAAATATAAATATTACAATAATAAAAAATAATAATTAAAAACCATCTAATCAAAAATTAGGACTCACCTCTTGCTCTTCAAATTGTTAACAACAAAGCTATAAGATTTGAATGATTTCTCAAAGGAGAGGTGCCACATAAATTATAGAGAGATTCATAATATAAACCAAGAATAAAATTTGTTGAGTTGATGGTAACATTATCATTCAAATGAATATTTGTCAAATCATATCTTATCTTGGAGGATAAGAAGTTACACCAGTCAAATTTCTACCCACATAAGGTGACAATGATATATGTTAAATCCCACCATGAAATATTTGTATATCGACCTTGTAAAATAATTATGGCCTAGAAGAACTACACAACGGCCTGTAGAAATGGGTGACTAAAATCCTTGAGTTGAATCCCTCTTTTTGAATGGTTTTGGGAAGATGTAATATTATCAATACAACAAGGAGAAGCATTTTTTTAGTAGTGAATTTTAAACATAATCAAACTTTGTTAAATTGAAAATAATGAAACTTTAATGTGGTAAAATAGAAAATAAACTTACGAGTAATACCGATTCTACAATTACATTAATAGATAATTAAAAACTAGACTCCAAATACTTGTATTATTCATTTGATGAAACAACCTTCATTGTGATAGGATCCACATCTTTATGTGGTAGTCCTTTGAGATGCTCAATTCCCTCAGGTGACATACTAAATGACTATGCATGAGATGAGAGTTGATATTGAAAGGTGAAAGTGGAAGTTTTGTATTTGAGTAGAAGATTGTTGAGTATTTTCTGGTCTAACAAAAATTGGGGCATATACATTAGCCATATGAAACTCATCACTTCAATTCATTGAGGAAATGCATTAGGATCCTCTAGAAATGTGTAAAGTTGAGGAAATACCAGGATCTTGAATGAAAACTTCTTCATATTTCTGTTGACACAGCTGGGCTCTTGGGATGTTTTGAAGTGTTCTTTCTTCTTTGCATTTTTTCAATCTGTTATAAAATTCTTGGTTGTAGTTGTCCTTTGGTGTTCTAGATTCTTCCTTTTTATATGTCCTTTGGCATTCAAGTTTTGTCTTTTCAAGAAATTAAGAATGTGGAGATGAAAGAATAAGAGGAGGATCAAGTTTGATGATCCTTGGGTCTTCCTCTATGGTCTTAAAAACCAAATCTACCTCTTCTCCACAATACGCAAATGTATCGAGGTATAAAGATAATTATTTCATGTGATCCTCCAGGTTAATTTCATCATTTGACCCCATGATTTCTATGATCAATTCTTCTTTCTGAAAGAAATCGATCAGAATGGGTATTTTTTCTTGACCATGGGAGGTTGACTAGAAGAAATGGGTCCAACTTGTGTGGAAGATTGAGAAGATGTTTTATAAGGGGAAGGTATTGGATAGTGTGTCAAAATATATCTTAGCACATCATTTCTTGTGAATGGTAAGCCATGGATGCAAACACCAATCTTTAGAAGATGGATGAATATATAATAAGGTATGATCAAAATGATGTAGGGGATGAAGAGGGGTTGGATTCTAATTGATAGAAGAATATGAATTGAGAGATGAAGTATATTTGTATTGGGGTCTCATGAGTCGAAGAAGACATAGATTTGGAATTGATTGGCATTGGTTTTCCTAGAATATTGCATATTTCCTTGAAATAATGAGGATCACCTTGAAAATCATCATATGATTGGGACATAGGATTTGTATGAGGTATTTGTAACATATGCATCAACTTGGATGATTATGACATGTGAGTTGACTTAGAATATTATGACATGGGATTCAACTTAGAATATTGTGACATGGGAGTCGACTTAGAAGATGGTGACATGGGAGTTGACTTAGAAGATTGCGACATAAGATTCGATTTAGATTATTACGACATGGGATTCGAATTAGATGAATGTAGATTTGCCAAAATATTCAACGGAGGAAGAGGTTTTGAGGTAGAAAATAAGGGAGGTCCTACAAAGAAAGGGAGGATCATGATTCAAGAACCAAATTAGATGTATGATGTATGGATCTTAGAGTTACACAACTCTTCAAAGGAGGAAGAGTTCATTTAGGTGATTGATAAAGTGAGTCTTGTGAAGAAAGGGAGGACTGTGACTTAAGGTTTGCATGAGGTGAATAACTTTGATGAGAATATTTAGAAGATCGAGGGGAATCAAAATAAATTTTTTGATCGAGAATCCTCATAACACCGAGGGGAACCTGAATAATAGTTTTGATCAGAAGCATCCAGACCATACCATCGACTATGAGATGAAGGTGGGGAACAAGGTATATGAATAGTTTCTCTAACGTGAAGAACCAAATGAGGCTTAGTTGTGATGGGAATCCTTTGATGGGAATGCAAAAAATTTGATTCTTTAGTGTCATGCGTATAAGGAACCTCGCGATAGTTTGTCATTGTTGGAGTTTATGGGATATAAATTTCTTAAAGCGAGATAGTGTGATTGAACTCCTTTATCGATTTTGGTAGCACAACAAAAACCAACTATAAATTTTGATGGTATGGGCCCTAATACAAACCAAGTAGCGTAATGACGTAAAATATTAACAAAGAATGTCCAAAAATAAACAATCATGAATCCAAAGGATCAATATGAAGTCCAAGACACAAAATAATAAATAATGATAGACACTAACAAAGTACCATCTGACAAAAAGTATCTACAACAAGAAAATGAAGTACAAGACTCAAATCCAATCATAAAAATAGTTTACTCCCTATTTTTTCAATATATGTTCAAAGAAAATACTGACAACACAATATCACCACTTAGTCTAAGTTTAAAATAAACAAGACCTAAATGCTAAGAAAATGTTGACGCGATCCTCCAACAAGGTATACTAAAACTAGTTTTGGACACAAATAAATTCCAAGTCTTTGAAAATGGAATTTAGCAATGCAAGTAAAGCTTAGTAACACTATTTTGACACATTAATCAAGCTTTTCTAGAAAGCAAGATTTTAGTATCAAAATGGTGCTTAGCGATGCGAACAACATAACTTTAACACTCACAAAAAATCAAGGCAATGTTAAGATCAAAAACTAAGCCTAAGTATATCAAGAAGTTATTATCCATGCCCAGCGGTGTAATGATGTACTTTAGATACTTATACCAAGTTTCACAATGGAAATAAGATGGAAGCATCACAATTGTATGGATATAATGTGGGCAATGTAATGACTCAAAGGAAGACAATGATGATATCACCTAACTACAATGATAATTATTCTCAATATGAGTGTGAGATAGAGGGCCTAATAGAACATGAAGATGTACCATTCACACTTTCAACACTTGCATTCTGGCTTTGTAACCTAGTCATGAAAGTAGACTACAAAATTGGTGGACATGATTATTTCTAGCGGTATCCGCATATGTTGTTATTCTTTTGTACCAAATGGGAAAACAGAAAACAAAGGTTTAAACCAAGTGGTGATTATTATCACCAAATTACAGAACCTCCTAAATAACTTGGTTTCAGATGGGGCATTTATTGTAATTTTTGTAACATTGGGTTATCTCTCAAGTTGTGGGACTTGCAGACTTGAGATAACCCTCCAAATAAAGTTTGTTCTTGCTCCTAAACTACCTACCACAAACTACTCCTAATGCAGGAAATAAAAATATATAATCCTATTCGAACCTTCCAAGGAGAGAGAGAGAGATATGCATGAAAGTAGACCTATACTAATAGCGGTGATACACCAGAAAAGGAGGTTTCTAGACATAATCCAACTTCCTAAAATGGAGAGAGGTGAGCAATGGAGAGGGTGGACAAGATGCACCACAGACTAGAGATAGATTCACACATAACACCATTTGTTTCCCATTAAACACAACTCTCAAAACCTGTAATAAACATCAAGAGTATGCACAATATACCCTGCAATGAAGAGAGGAAAGTAGAGACAATAAAACATGCAAAGGATGGACAAAATGCATCACAAAACATAGTTTATTTCTCCATTAAGTTTGCATAGTACAACATTAGTGGGAAAGAGGAAAGAAAATTCCATTACAGAGCTTGGAAAGGAGGCTTAAAGCTCCACATTCAACCCAACAGAGAAGAAAGAGAGAGGGGGAGGAAAGAAAATGACTAACTCCTTTACAAATGAGCCCCATGTTACAATTTATAGAATTGAGGAGAGAGAAGAGAAATCCCAAAATCTAATTTCCAGCTACTTGTAAATCACAATAAATGAAGTGAAATGATGGTATTTGATTTGTAAAATCTCCCTCATGCTATCCCATAACCTGTAGTTGAAGAAAATGATGCCCATGCCCATTAAATGCTCCTCTAACTACCATCGAACTACCACTCCTAAACTGGTTTTGTTTCCTACAAACTTTGTCATTAATTCATCATTAATTCTAATTTATTGATCTATGTGTGAAGGTATTTGAACCATGATTCCAACAAGACCAATCTTGTGCAATTTTTTTGAGAAAGGATCAAGTTATGAGCTTCTAAGTAGAGGCAACTATTTTTAGTTTTCACAGGATTACTTTCATTATGTGGGATTGAATTAATTTTGGGTAGCTGGAATTTCCATTTCAAATATTTCTCCTTTCTATAATGTTTTCACATCATTTTAATGCTTTTTTAATTTAAATATGGGGCCCCACCAATGATTTCCATCACTTTTACATTTTAAAACAAAAGGGGGTTGATGTTTAATATATTATATTGGCCAAATAAGTATTTATCTCATCAAGTTGGGATTTTTCACGATCCTCAAAGCTTACCTAGACTACTGATCACAATCTAACTCATGTGTTGAGATTTCTATTTGTAATACTGACCCTTATATCTCCATCTTAGCATGTGTTGAATTCCCTATATTGAATTACACCTACCACATCCACCTTGGCATTGCTCATAATTTCTCGGGTCGGTGAGGCTTCAAGTTCCTCGGTGCCATATGTAATATACAAACTTGGTCTACGTTAGATGGGCCATAAACTCATCCAAATTCCTAATATACCTACACATAGGGCTATGCTTCTTTATATCGGGTCAACCACATAGATGTCCACGTGGTAATACATCCACCTCAGTCCAATAACCACTTGGCAAGGTCTAACAACTAGCTCGGTCGGGGTTCCCAAAGACATGTCAAAAATTTCTCCCTTTGCGGCGAAGATTGTATTTTTGATAACCCATGTCCCTCTTTCCCCTTTTGTTTTTAGTTCACCCAAACTCTACACGGGATGCATCGTATTCCACCGACACACCTCAGCTCCGCATGTGTTCTTAAGCCCCTTTTGCACCCGCATGGGTTTGCTAGAACGTTTTTGACCCCACACATGGGGCTTCACCACCTTCACTTCCAAATTCAATGTGTTGTAGTAAAGGTGAGGATCCATGGCCCATAATTCCTAATTTCATGTATGCTTTGTGTCTACTAAAAATATGCATCACCCGCAAAACCGCTTAGTGATATCCTGGACATAGTTCGGTAGCTCACCAAATTGGGTCATCGAGAAAACTACACTTGCTTGATGTTGGTTCTTATTAGGATTTTTCCCTTCTAGGAACTAGTTTGGCCTCCTTCAACCTATCAAGGTTAAAATAATTGAGCTTGATTTAAACCATTTCTTTCACTAAGTTTCGTGCATGTCTGCAAGATTAGACTACATTATACGATGTGACCTTGTGTCGTATCTCATTTTTCCTAAGACTGCCTACCATTAAGAGCTCGTTCTCCATTTCAACTCGAAATGACTTGACTCTCCATTATAATGGTCCTTGACTTTTTTCTTATCCTAATTCATCTAAAATCATCATGCCAATTGACTTGTTTTTCCAAGATCTCTACTCCAAGACTAGCCCCCTTGATTTCTCAAAATTCAATTCAATCCTAATTCCTTTCTACATTGAATATAATCGGGCCCCAGTTTAGACCGATGCATCCCGAATTCAGTAATACAATCCCAATAAGGCCCTAGACGCGCGGCACAAAACTCATCCCAGATTGAGTGCTCACCCAAAGCACACAAAGGTACCAGGTCCCTCTTTAGGGTTGTTGTTGTAGGGTGTTAGCATGATGAAGACTTAACACATGTAGTTCCATTACTAACACATCATTCTACAGAGCATGCCAGATCTATATCTAAGGGAGAACATAATTAAGTATTAACCATGATGAGATCAGGAACATACTAGATTCAAATACACACAGAACTAACACTTAGATTCAGCCAATATCCTCCATTATATTAAATGCAATAAGTATATAGAAGCTTCATTACATTAATAGTAGTATGCGCATAACAGATTTAGTAGCATAATCTCACTACATCTCCATGTATGCATATGTCTATCCCTCTCTCTCTCTTTTTCTACTACATAGTTTACTATGTACTTATAAGGGTGGGGACTTTCCCTTCACCACTTATCTAATCCCAAAATAGGTCACATGTTATTATTAGCCATGCGCCATTACAAAATAGTCACACATGTAAGTGCACTAACAATAGACTATTGGTAGTTAACTACAATGATAATCCTATTCCTAGGTTGTATCCATGCAAATCCCTTTATATCTAATCCTCAAAAATAAGCCAATGCACGGTGTGCAAATCTCTACCTCGTTTCTATCCTTTCGCATGCCATCTCTAAAAATAGACTTTCATGAGTGAAAACCGCTAAGTCTCGAAAGTTGAAATTTTTCTCCACGTGCATGTTCTTCCTATTCATTCACACCTTTGAATATGACCTGCTTTCCCATGCGGACTTCCTATGTTCCTTCTATCAAGTGTTCTCTAATCAACATTACCCCACACTAATTTCATTGTTTCCCTAAAAAAATTTCTCCATAACCAATCAAAGATTAAAAGAATATAAAGAATTTGGATGAATGAAACAATTTTTTTAATCTACAGTTTCTTCTTTTACAACCTGACAAATTAATTCAGGATATTCCTCCTTTATTTCAGCCTCCAAGGTCTACCACTTAACGAGTGATTCCTCTACTTTTTTTTGGAATGTCCACAAAGTAATGGAATCCAGTTCCTCTTGCGTAATTTCTCATTTTTTTCGTACAAGACCAACACAATGCTGGACATTGCAGTCATCCTTCCCTCTAGCAAATCCATCTTCTACACAATGAGTTTCCCAAGCTCTTCTAGCTAATTTTTTTGTGGTTATTGGGTTTTTGTCGGGGGTCTTGCGCTTTCGTTTAACCAATGTCAATCTTTGCGCAGCCCAATGTTTCATCCTTCGTCACTTTCTAGACATCATTGTTATCCTCTAGGTTTTTATGTTGATGAGTGCCTCTAGAGCTATATAGATGTTCAAGGATTGGTTTTCCCTTATTAGTTATTCCCACAGTGCTTGCAGCAGTCCTTCATATGATGTAATCTTTCGCATCATTGAAGCATTTTATCGCTCTTCATCTCATGTTGGATCCTTTGGCATTAACATGCGTAGAGGTTCATCTTCAAGCACTAAGTCCACCAATGTACCTACATAGTGTATTACGTCGAAGGAAACATATTTGGTACCTTTGGCTCTAAGTGTGGCCTAGCTCTTATGAAATTATCATCAATTTCCTCTGCGATGCTGATAAATACGAGTTCTTCTTCTGTGCTAAGTCTCTTTCTTGCTTTAGGCATGCTATCTCCTCATCCTTAGTTTTGATCTCTCCCCTTAGCACCCTAATTGTGGTAGCCTTTTCCATATTCCACCATGCCACCTCTGTTGAGAATTTTATTAACGTTTTGCTTACATGTTCATCCAACATAATAGTAGGCTTTACTGTTATGTGTCTAGCATGAGGTGTCTTTTTCAACCTCCTCGACACACACAACTCCTCACACACATCAAAATCTAGTTCATCCATGTGTGTGTGCATCGACCATGATAATTTATTTCTTGTGTGCATTGTTGCCATATCCTCATCCATTAACTCCCAGCCATACAACTCATTTTGTGTCATTATGCTCTGGAAGCGGGCATGGAAAATTTTACCTATGTCCTCGGTGTAGCCCATGGATGGTGGAATGTATTCCCCACTTGTTCTTTTTGACCTAGGATTCTTAGGAACTTGAGCTTCCAGATTTGGGACTTGTGTTTCCATGTCCTGAGTAGTCTCGGTAGTTGTCTCATCTGTTCCCTTTTCTTCCTCTTCTCCTTCCTTCATTTCTTCATCTTATTATCCTATGTTCTCTGGAGGTGTAGGATAATTAGGCACAATTTTCTCTGACTCTTCTACTTCCTAATTCAATTTTAGTTTCCTTCTCCTCTTCTCAATTGTCTCCTTATGTGGAGAGATTTGAGGTGGTCTACGTACTATTTGTAGAGTAACACCTTAGGTCCTTATCCTCCTAAATACTCTCTTGAATTAGAGATCTCCTTGGTCCAC